>JAQQZR010000005.1:1082424-1093947 GCA_030068235.1 Notoglanidium macrostoma
TTTTGTCTTATTATTTATAACTGTTATATTGTAAGCAAAAACAGGAACTGACTTGTTTCATGGGTGTTCCACAACTTATTATATTAGTTAACTTATATTAGTTAAAAACTGTGACATGGCATTCAGTGATCGATTAAAAACTGTATTCTGGTGGCAAATTGCAGTGGAATAAGAATAAAATACATTGGGACTTACAGTTATAGGAAATAAATTAGAGTAACTCTGCTTTGTGTCAGGCTGCATCACATTGTACTTAATTCTGTTCATTTAAATTTTATTTAATCAAATGGACATTGTTACAAAGCAGCTTTCCAGAAAAATATCAATTCTGATATAAATTTTAAAGGTCCAGTATGTAGGATTTAGGTAGAAAGCAGAAATGGAATATAGCACCTGTTTTTATAAACTTAGAATGAGCACTATAGATCTACATAGGGCACAGGTCCACTTCTACGAAGCCTCCATGTTGTGCCGCTACAGTAGCCCAGAATGGACAAACCTCTAGAGAGCCCCTTCCGTGTTTGACGTTTTTACAGGTGGCAATGTGAATCTAGAAGGAAGCACCGTAAGGATGACAAAGAAGAAGAAAAGAAGAAGAAATAAGAGGAATCAGTGTTTGCTGGTGCTGGTTAACAAGTTTGAAAGCCCAAATTTTGAAAAATAGAGGATCATTCTTACTATTTAGCGTAGAAGAAGCGAATGTGAATGTAAGTATTTGGAAGTAAGCTACGGGCATCTGACGGCCACCGCAAGTTCTAATACATGCTTGGAAAGGGAGGGTAAGAACGGGTTGGTTGTATTCTTGTATGCAGTTGGTTGAATTCTGCATAGTGGAGCTTTAAATTTATAACTGTATCCCTAATGAGCAAGCCAGAGGTGACTGTGGCAAGGAAAAACTTCCTGAGACGACATGAAGAGGGAACCTTGAGAGGAACTGAACGCAAATGGTAACCCATCCTCAGCTGGGTGACATCGGATAGCACGAATAGCATATAATTTCTCTTCTATAACTGTGTACTATACAGTCAAAAAGTGCAATTGTTTAACTGGGATCTTATGAGCAACTTATAAATATAAGCATTGGATTAATTTCTGATTTCATTGTAGTTTTAACTTGAAGTCTATTTTGTTGAAGTTATCAATAGTGACAGAGACTCATTGTCATATAGAACATAGTGTTTTAGTCCATAGTAATTTAATAATCATTATTATTGTAATAGTAATTTAATAAGTAAATTTTGTCAGAATTATGTTGGACAATAATAATGATTCCAACATTCTGCAGAATAATTGTTTGTGCAGCCCTTGTTTTGGCTCAGAGCTTAACAAATTTATACGTTGTCCATTGTTTGCCATTAGCGTTCTCATTTACATTAGGCTCATACAGAGAATGAATGCCATCCTCTGTCATGTTGTACACACGGTGTAGTGAGTGGGACCCCCACACCCAGAGCTGTGGGTGGGCTGCAGATGAATCCCGATGTTGGAAGATAAAGCATGCTTTGAGACCTTGAGGGCACACGGTAGGCAGCAGTTTGGTCATGCTGCCATGAAGGAGGTGTGTGAGGCATCATTGCATTCATCTGCTTGGCTGATGCAGTGCTAGAGGCCAGCGCTGAGTACAAGCCTGACAAACAGCCTTTACAGTAGCTGTGTGTGTGGGTCTGTGTCCGCTCAAAGCAGAATGCACTGATGCACCCAGACGTCGAGTCATATGCCATCGATATTGCTCGCAGGGATGTCAATCATGTGCTTTATCAGGACACACACGCACACATACGCGCGCGCACTGGTCACTGTGCACAAAGCCATTTCTTTCATACTGGCTGTAAGTTTAACATTTAATCCCAATGTTTTTACTTGAACAGTAGATAACAAGATAAGTCAAAATATGCATCTTATTAAAAAGGGGTTTTATAGTTTTGTTAAAATATCAATAATAGACCCTTTAAGGAATGGGCATACTACATATGGTAGTGAATATTAGTCGTACAGGTTACATAAATCAAGATATAAGTATAAGTCAAGATATCATTTAAATTCGACATTGTAGTGTAAAAAAAAACCCAAAACTTCCTGACCAGTAGGATTGAAATGGTTAATTGGACTTCATGTATATTTATATAGAGCAGAACAGCAGGAAAAGCATTACTAAGCCGACCAGTGGTTGACGTGTTCTTGCACCAGAGAGATTTTGCTTTTCCTAACCCAGCAGGATAGATTTCTTCGAATACTGTTCCGTCACTTTGGCTGAGCTTCATCATTAGTGAGGAATAATAAAGAGAGGATTCATTTTGACAGTGGGGGATGTTAGTGATTGGAGCCAGAAGGTGAGGATTGGCTTCACCTGCAGAAATGATGCATAGATAGCACTAGCTGTTCATGATAGATTAGATAGGCAGAGCCACACTTCATATGGGTTTAAAAAGATGGCTGTGGAGAAAGGATTTTTCTGGTAACAGGAGGTGTGTGTGCGAGTGTGTGTGTGCGAGTGTGTGTGCGACTATCTTATCGTGAAAGAAGGGGATATAGAGAGAGCCAGAATGGATGAATGTGTGACGAGAATTGTTCATGTTTGTGAATAGTGTATCACTGTGCGGAGCCTAACAGCCATGAGCAAGGAACTGAGACAAAATAGTTGAGTGAATTTAAAGATTTTGTGGAGGTTATGGATGTGTGTGGATGGATGTGACGCACACTCCTATTCTCCCTCTCTTTCTCTTCTTCACCACTAACCTACTTCCTGCAGGCTTGTAGGATGAGGTGATGGGGCAGAATAAGAATTGGAAGCCGTTTTCTTTATCCGCCTTCTTTCTGCACCACTGCTCTTTGGAGCATGGTGGACGTACTCGACCTCAAAGCCTGTGTGAGAGTTTTTTGCATGTCTGCAGCCAATATCCCTAAGACGTAATACAATGTAACACAATACTATTAATGTGTATGCTTTATGCTTCTTTCATCACAGTAAAAATGCCCTTGTGCTTATTTCTGTCCTTTCAGTGCAGACGCCATGCCATCATTGATTTTTCAGCACTAATTAGAGATTAATTTTCCTCACCGTGTCTCGACCGAGGACACGTTTCCTTACTGCTGACCTTGAAGGATTCTGCGAGGCTTTTGCATCTGCAGAAGCTTAGAACCACTCGGGCACCATGTTTCTGTATGAGTGGTTTTTGAATTGACTGTTTCAACAGTAGTAATTTATTTAAGGGTATTCATTTGATAATCTACAAAACCATCAGAGATTTCTTTAATATGGCAACAAGTGAAGGAAGCTGATGTAGGTGCTGATGCATTGGAATAATCTTACCACTTAAGGATAAAGGCAGCATATTGTGGTTTTATTGCTACTTGTTGTCATTGAGGGCAGCAGCAGGTAGGCATTGTTGCCTTATAGCTTAAGGATCACTGGTTCAGTCCTGAGCTCACTGTCTGTGTGATGTTTTGCACATTCTCCCTGTGTCTGTATGAGTTTCCTCTCTTTTCTCTGGTTGCCTTCCACCTCCAAAACACATGCTGGTAAGTGAATTGGCTGTTCTTCGTGTGTGTGTGTGTGTGTGTGTGTGTGTGTGTGTGTGTGTGTGTGTGTGTGGTATTCCATCCCAGGGTCTGGCCCAGAAGAGGACATCACTGACTAACTGATTGCCATTGTTGAAAAAAGCATGGTCAGGGGGTTGCTTTGGACTGCCACAGTGAGCATTTCACTGTTAAACTTTGAGAATGGTTGCAAGAACTCCTGTACCATATTATTTTCTCCCATCTATATTCTGACAAATTCCACCTCTTCTATTATGATTATTCGCACTCCCAGTCAACAAATTGGACAGTTGTTGATCTGTATCGTGGAAGATATTGATGAGCATTTGTGATTTGTCAGAATACACGATTTTGATTCTTCAGGTTATACTGTTTTGTTATGGTGATGTAAAAGGCATCTTACGTGTCTGATTGGCAGACTGAGATCTATCAAAATTAAATCTAGTCACATTTGAACTGCTCCAGTACCATGCTTGATCATAACACCTACAGAGAACTTATCTGGAACCTAGGAGATTGGATAAAGTTCTCACCTTGTCACTGTGTTCTCCGAATGAATGAAACTGGGAGTCATCTGCAGAGGAGACAAAAGACCAGTGAAGAATCTACACTTTCCACTTCTCATCTGACTGCTCACTGTCGGGAAAGAGCGAGAGATGAATTGGAACAGGTTGTCAAGTAGGGGAAG
Organism: Notoglanidium macrostoma; assembly: GCA_030068235.1. Taxonomy (NCBI): domain Eukaryota; kingdom Metazoa; phylum Chordata; class Actinopteri; order Siluriformes; family Auchenoglanididae; genus Notoglanidium; species Notoglanidium macrostoma. The sequence continues at coordinate 1,086,650 of JAQQZR010000005.1, forward strand.
AGAGGCAAAAAGAAATGGGTCAAATTTCTGAGAAAGAGTTACTAAATTGAGAAAGTGATGAGTAAATTTTGTAAACCTTGAGAAGGAATTGCAATTAGAAAAGACCAAACCAGTGACAGTAACTTGGTTACAATGGTGAAATAATCACACAGCCATAGTCAGGCTATTCCGGCATATGCCTGCTTGAGTTAAGTACTTTCTCCTATTGTTTCCAAGCGAAAGTCTCACTTCTGTCATAGCAGTAGTCTAAAGATACCAAGGAAATGTGTTTATTGTGTGAAGTATCAGGAAGTACAGTAAGTGTAATTCCATCTGGAGTTCTTATAATGTTTTGGCTGTAAGGGTCTAAACCAGTGGTCCAAAGGTTGTGAGTTTGTATGTCATGTCTGCCAGAGAACCAGGGTTGGACTCTTGTGCAAAGGTATAAAAGTCCAGGAAATGGTAAACCTGCTGGTCTGAAGCAACAGTGAGCGTTACAGATAGGACAGGTCAAGAGTTCAGGAGGAAATGCAAGAAGACAGTTTCTCAAATGGGAGGAAATGGATAATGGGATCTCAGTATCTCTCCGTGAAATAGTGGCGAAATCAAGCACCTGTATTTGCATGGTAAGTTGAGTGGTTAGAACGTTCTTCCAAGATGCATCTGTAATAGATGCAATAGCTAAACTTGTAGACTATAGAGGAAGTACGGTCATCCTTTAGTCTTCCAGGTCAGTAGTATTATTTTGGACAGAATAGTGTAATGTCTGAAAATTAGTGATTAAACTACTCTTGTGCTAGATGATCATTGGTGGTGTGTCGCTGGAAATTCAGAGGGGTGAATGTTGATTTTGGACCTCTGGTATTTACCACCCTTTCGACGGATGTACCCCACCCTTTATGAATGGTGAAATCTAGTTCCTGCTTTAGGTGTCCTCCCTCACCTGCCCTTGTAACTAGATATGGGAATGATATCCCTTTCCCTTTTCCTCAGTAGTCCCCACTGAACCATTAGGGCTAATTCATACAGGATGGGCAGTCAGTGTATTTTCCGTTTACAGTGCAAATCTCCGTTTCATGCTCTCTCTCCTTTCCTGTAGCATGTCTTACTTTGCATTCATAGTCATGCTTGCATTTGAGTGACTGATATCTAGGACTACTTTTCTGCGCTGTATTGTATGAAAGCCAGGCTGCATGTCTACGTGCAAGCTTCTTTTCAGAGTGTGTGCGAGTGTGTGTGCGCGTGTGTTGATTGGATTGCAAACTGTGTGTAATCTTGTATAGAGGTCATGTGGACGGATGGAGTGCCTCTTATCAGGTGAGTGTGAAGAGGCATGCAACTAACAGAAACATATATGTCCTCCGGAATGGTCAAGGAGAAGCAAACACCAAGTAGCTTTGAATGTGATGTGTATTAAGGATCGTTTTTAGATGAAAATGTATTTTTTTAACAGATTGGAGCTACAAGAATATGGAAAAAAAATCTTTAATACTTCAAATAAGGATGCAGGCAACAAACTTCAAAAGCCATCATTGCTTGAGCTGAGTCGATGACCGAAACTGACTGGTTGTTTGACTAGTATAGATCAAACAGCAGACGAGAAACATCGTCATGTTAATCACACATTCAGTGCTGACATACAGGACCGCCGAATCTGTAATGAACATGGCAGTGTGTTTCCATGGAAACAACAGATGAGGGAGTCCTCTTGCACATACACTTCAAACTGCCATCTTTTGGCAGTTCTGGTTCACGTACATTTCCTGCTCTGATTTTCCTGTACTCTGAATAGAAGGTTTTTTCTCTATTTGAATATTTTCACGCACTTAACCTGTGCTGCATTTTGTATTCTTATTAGGATTCCAGATCAGCGTTCAATCATTACATCAGTATTGGTATTAGTACAAAACGGAGCTTGCTCTTGAATACATTGAGACTGTTAACAAATCACTGAATGTTTATTTGTGATGTGTGATAATCCTGACTTATTTCAGATTTTTCTATGTTCGAGACGAGCAGAAAACACAGTCGAGACAAACCATGCCTATTAACTTCCTCATCATGGTTTTAGCAACGTGTGTTGATGTATAGTGAGACATTTCAAAATATGCACATGTGGCAGTGTAACTGTAATATAATGTTTTGTCCGTCCTAGCACATGAGAAAGAAAGCTATGGTTTCCTGCTTTTGCTGCTGTAACCTCACATTCCCCTCTCACACATTTTTGCTAAACGGGGGACACAAAGAATTTACCACTGAACTATTCTTGGAGAAATGCATTTACCATGGTGGAAAAAGGTGTATGGACAGCTGGCTTCAGTAAGCACTTAAATATAGAAGCGATCAGAATTACTTTTGAAAGGTGAGTAGATGGCAGAAAAAAGCTATGAAGCTATGGCAGAACCAATAACTATAACAGTAGTTTATTATTTGACTACAAGAGACATGGTTGAAAATCAGAAATGCTGGTGGTTGTCTGTCTATTTGGAGTAGATGGAATAATATGCCATTTTTATGTATTTGCTTTCAGTCTCGATATGTACAGGAACATGTACGAGGACTGGTATGACATTCAGTCCTCTCTTGAAGCAATGTTTTGAAGCCCTGATTGAAGTGGATGCATTTGAGAGAGCAGGCGGCTCCTAGAAAACACTGAGCTATTTTCCTCCCTTCATTATTCCGGTTCTGGTGAGAGAGTGAGAGCGTGCTGGGTACGGCCAGCTTTTCCCTCCCCTCCCTTCGTTCCGTCTTTCTTCTCTCTGCGCTACAACAGAAAGGTCTTTGTGCCATCCAATCTTATGCCAGCGCGCATAAAACAGTGCCAGGCTGCTCCCATCTCTGTGCCCACACAGCCTACAACATGGTTGAGGAGAAATGAATGCTTTTTCTATCCAAAGCTCAACATCCTCCACTCCAAACATCTGAAGGATAGAAGCTCCACGGCTCTTTCCAACTTCAACCTGCTTTTTCTCTCTTGCTGTCATTCTGGGGTTTTGCAGTTAGGATGAACTTCCCAAAAGTAATATAGTTTCAGGATTTTGTTAACTTTTGGAAACAGTGTTTAAAGTAATGCCATATCCAGCATTTAACAATTTTGTTAAACCCTTGTGCTTCCATGCTTTTGTGAAACCAGACCCGGAGCTGTGGGCCTGGAAGGCAAAGCTTCCACGGTCAGTGACTGCAGACATTTATGTGTTTATAAGACGTACACAAATGCACGATCACTGTAACACTACGGCTCCAAGGACAGGGGTCAGTAAACCTCGGTGGGACCCTCTGTGCATGTCGGCACCATTTCTGTGGTCGAATAATAAAACTTTTGCTTTAAAACTTATTAAACAAGACCTTGTCAGTCATGGAGGTCTGTCCGCTGCCTGTTTGGCTTTTCACTGAGAGGTTTCAAGCAGTTATGATGCGGTTTGTGTGTTGTAACCTGACTGGTGTTTTGATCATGTACTTTTTCTCTCTTTTCAGACCATGCAGCCTAGATAGCAGATTTGGCTAGTTTGGCCCATCCAGCGCGGAGAGGATGCCTCCTCGGAAGCGCACGCGGCCCGGCCTGGGCCTTCTGTGCTGCTTCGGCAGCAGCGAGCCCCCCGAGATTAACCTGAAGGACAGCGTTCCCCTGCAGCTGCTCGAGTTCAGCGCTCCCATGCCCCCAGAGGAGGAACTGAATGCCCGCTTTTCTGAACTGGTGGTAGGTGGTCGGTCTTTTTTGCCTCACTGCTAGCAAAGCTAATCAGAACTTATACTCTATCAGTTCCTGTTCACTCAGATTTGTGTGTATATATATATAGGGCAGTGGTGCAGTTAATGGTAGGTCCGATTTCACATTTCACTCAGACACGCACTTGCTGATTTATTCACAGGCTCATTGAAGTAAGATGGTGTTGCACATGTGATGGTTCAGAAATTGCTATATCACTGAGAATCAAACACGGAAACCTTAATGATAGTCCACGATGACTCTTCGTGTCAACTTGTTTCTGTTGCCAGCAGTTGCACTTTGGCCTAGGGTGGAAAGCACGTTCAGGTCCGAATGCATGCATGCATGCATGCTTGTTAGGCAATCCATGTCAAAGCATCTTTAAATTCTTCTATAATCATGGCGCAGGGCTTGAAGCTTGACTTATCTGTAATTACACAGCTGACTTTGTTGATCAAGTCTGCAAGTGCACAAACATCTGCTCATGCTGCCTTACAGTTTCGGACTCCCTTAGGAAAACAGCATGCTCTTACACATTTAAGTTAGATTATGAGAGTGGCGCATTGTTTAGACAGGGGCTCCGCATGCTGTGTTTCAGCTAAGAGCATAGAAGTGCTCGTTGGTAAGAATCAAATCAAGTGTGCCGGACATATGGGAATGCTTAGACCAAGCACGGCAGCCTCATTCTTGACAAAATGAAACGATTCGCAGTTTAGTTATGGTAAATATCTGGGCTTGGCCGAAGGCAGACATGGCAGATGGGTGAACGCTCGGGAATGTGGAAGAAAAGCTGTTTTTGTTGTGGCCACATAAAGCCACATTTAACTTCTATATAGCCCGGTTGTGGTACATACAAAGCTATACTTTGTGTTCAGTATGAAGACCAGACAAATACAAAGTGACATGTCTGCATTTGAAGGGATGGAGACAAAACATGAATATTATTTCTGTCATAATAAATATTCCTTTACAGGAAGTTGGAATGGCACTGTCAGAGCTAAAGCACTGTTGGTTTTAGATTGCATGTTTTTTTTGTTTTTTTTTATGATAACATCATCATAGCACATAACATCTCATGAAATCATAGTGTAGTCAGAAATTGGGATGAAATAAAATACTTTTGAGGAGAATACATTTTGCATTTTGTGTATTTCCTTGACAAGCATCATAAATAATTAATAAGCCAATAATAAAAGCACTGTGAGGTCAGGGTGATGCCTCCAAGGCATTTGAGGATTAATTCCTGGATTTTCTTGTAGTTAGTTCATTCATCCAAGGATTCATCCACGTCAAGAGCCCAAGAAAGTATAATTATTTCTGATATTTGTGTGGGAGGAATATTATTTATCTCTTCTCTGTAGATCAGCACAATAACAGCTGATCATGTGCATTTCTCCAGTGTTTGTTCTGTACCCCCGTGATGCTGTATGAGCTCAGGACAAACATCTCGCCACCCTGGATTGGTAGCTGTTATGCGACAGATGGAGACACAGACAGGGGTGAATTATCAGTACCCCACTGTGTACCCCGCCTCTTGCCCAAAGTCAGCTGGGATTGGCTCCAGCTTCCCAGCAACCCTAAACAAACAAACGGAATAGATAATGGATGGATGGAAAGAATATAGCACAACCGCAACTCTGTCTGAAGGAGACTGTTCACCAACAGTTAGTGACTGTCAAGGCCCATTTTATTTCCCTTTTGTTACAGCAGAAAACGTGGAAACTTTCAAGGGGGAGAATACTTATGCAAAGCATTATGTATCAGAACTAGGGTAGATCTGCACTATGCAAACATTACCAACTGTGACATTCCCTCCTTTTGGCTAAAACATCAAGCTTACCAGGCCCTTATTTCAGCTTTAAAACCAAAATCCAAACACAGTAAGCCTGACCTTAATGAGCCCATGCTGACTGGTTCAGCCCTTTAAAGCAGAGACCACATCACAAACTCGAATGGCTCCAATTGGTCAAAAAAAAGGCTTTAGAGCAGTGTACAGTGCACACGCTGAGCTGTAATGCATCATGGGTACTGGAACTCTGCAATGCCCACATTCATTAGATTGGAGTTTTTGCACAGATTTGTGACTGACACAAATAGGAGCATTTTTTTTTTTTAAACTGGAGTGTATAGGAGTAGTGAAAATATTAATGTTGTTCATCTGGGGAATTGATTGAAAGCAATAATATTTTATTAACCAACCGGATTGCATACAACCAGATCATTTTGAAGTGGGTTCCTTCTAAACTGTTGGATGTTTGCGCTTGCATGTGAACCTCGGTTGTTTTAGTATCGTGCAGCTTCTTTCCTGTCACTATGGAAGAGCGTGGATATGAGTGCTAAACTTCTGTACGTCTTTATGGCATGATCAGCACACGAGTACATAGAGTAAACCGCAAATATATACCAGTTTGTATGTTTCTGTAAGATGTTGAATATGCCAGCTGTGGATCAGGGTTATTTAAGTTCAGGGTACTTGGAGCTTTGGTTTAAGGCTGTGACAGTAAAATGTGAATGTTAAAGAGCTCAACGGGAGTAGATGAGAAGCAAGTGGACATGTGGCAGCCATGTGTTTGTAGCTCATCTTGGCCCCAAAAAAAAACTTATCTGGAAAAATACAGGAGGAAAACAACTTAGTGGAAGATAAAAGTAGAACTTGGAGTCTTGAACACCTCATTAAATGCTGCAAAATCATACAACGATAAAATAAATGCTAAGCACTAAGTGTATAGTATCTCACGCTATTGCATGTGAGAATGAGAGACCAGCAGGCGTTTGTGTTGGAACATGCAGGAAGTGGACTGTTGATATTATTTGAGCAACATCAGCACCATTAAGCTAACATCTGGTCCACAGAGGGCATATGACAGTTTATTTCTCTCTGTATCTGTCTCTCTCATGCCTTGCTGTGTCTGGCAGTATGTAGGACAGTTTTAATCCATCACATGAGGGCTATTTTTTTTTTTTGTTGTTTTTTTTTTCCTCCCCACACCACTTACTGTTTCTGTTAGATGTTGTACTAGGCAAACATGTTCACTCTGAAATACTGGCCTAGATAGCACAGTTGGTAATAGAGCTGTACTTTGGCTTCATAAGTATGAACAAAAATGTGTCCGGATCTAATTATCATCACATTAGTATACACTGTAAATGTATACTAAAAATTGTAAAAGTAAAAAGTATTGAACTTACCATGCGTGACACTTAAAGGCTCACTATGTGTCCGGTAAGGAGGTAGGAGGTAGATATAAGTGCAGGGAGAAGTTGATTCGAGCAGGCAGGCAGACAAAATCTAAAGACACAAGGCAAAGTTAGAAAAAAACAAGCACAGGTCAACAGCACTTGGCAAAACAGGATTAACGAGGCTATGGCTATGGTGCGGTCAAAAACAAGGAACATGAATCTAGGCATTAACTATTACTTATGGTTAACGTTCACAAAAACAGAAGAAACTAAAGTCCTTATATACAGTGCATCCGGAAAGTATTCACAGCGCATCACTTTTTCCACATTTTGTGATGTTACAGCCTTATTCCAATATGGATTAAATTCATTTTTTTCCTCAGAATTCTACACACAACACCCCATAATGACAATGTGAAAAAGTTTACTTGAG
>JAQQZR010000005.1:1106603-1126919 GCA_030068235.1 Notoglanidium macrostoma
ATCTTTCACCTATAGAGAACATTTGGCGCATCATTAAACGAAAAATACGTCAAAGATGACCACGGACTCTTCAGCAGCTGGAAACCTATATCAGGCAAGAATGGGACCAAATTCCAACAGCAAAACTCCAGACACTCAAACTCGAAGCCCAGACGTCTTCAAACTGTTTTGAAAGGAAGAGGAGATGCTACACCATGGTAAACAGGCCCCTGTCCCAACTATTTTGAGACCTGCAGCAAGTATCAAATCTGAAATGAGCTCATTTTGTGCATAAAATTGTAAGATTTCTCAGTTTAAACATTTGTTATCTATGTTTTGTTGTGAATAAAATATTGGCTCGTGTGATTTGAAAGTCTTTTAGTTTTCATTTTATTCCAATTTAAAAAAACGTCCCAACTTTTCTGGAATTCGGCTTGTAGTTCACTAAAAGATATTACAGTGTGAATAGTTCAGGGGTAGGTACTAGTGCTTTGACAGTGGTACTAGAAAGTGGGCTGTATGTGGTCAGTGAACCCTGACTTTGTCTTAGACATTTTAGATATCACTGTACTGTTTATATCTACACTGGGTGGAAAAGAGCTCTTTTGAATTTACATAATTCAAATGCATATATCTGTTCCATGTGACAGACTTGTGTTGCATTAGCACTATTTTGATTTCGTACATCAAAGTATTTTCTAAGCCCTGAATAAAATTGAGCTCTGTGCTCTGGCACGAATGGAGGATCGAACCCGGGTCCCTGGCATTCTGCAACAGCCATATTGCTGCTGTGCAGTTCTACCACACGTGTGTTCGGTGTGTTAAATTGATTCTATAATTATATATTCTGTCAGTGCCAACATTCCTGGGAGATTATATAATGTAACTGGTTTATGTTAATACTATGTGAACTGATCATGCTCACGCATATTCAGTCTAGTGATTCAGACTTGTTTGGATGTAGGAATGAAATTGCATTTTGGAAATATTTTTATGTAAACGATACGTAATATATTCTCCTAAATCTGACTCCCTTTTTTCAGTGTTCATACAGTGTCTTGCCTGTTGAGTTTTTTCCACATCTCTTTGTGCATATGTTTGCTATGTAGAATTAACTTGATGATGCAGCTTTTCATCTCTTTGTTGAAAGATCTGATCTGAAGCACACATGACTGTTCACGTGATTTCTGAGGTTGCCATAAGCCTGTACCAGTTTTCCAATGGCGAAATCAACATATTTGATGTTGTACTCAAGAGGTTTTGTTTGTGTTCATTTAGGAGCAAGAGGATCCCAACAAGCTCGCTACCAGCTGGCCTGACTACTACATAGACCGCATCAACTCCATGGCTGCTGTAAGTGCCTGTTTCAGAGCTTTCTATCCCATGATCCCAATCAACAAGCGCTATATCTATTTCTGCCTCTCTATCCTATCTATCCTAAACCTATCAGTTTTAAGTTTGACTATAAGAAGAAAACTCTTTTTAATGTTCTACAAATACCAAAACTTCCCAGTTCAGTTCTACATTTCAAGTACAGGACAGTTCATGAATTAGGAGTATTTATTATATAAGTCATACTGAGCTGCCATTGGAGTATCAGGACTGTGATGGTTCCATTAAACATTTGTCCAAATTAGAGTTGAATATAAGTGAGATCAGTTTCAGTTATGCGACCCCTGTGTCCTTTTAGAGAAACTCTGACTTGGTATGCGATGATCAGAAACAGACGGCTCACCAGAAGAACGTATAACAAGAATTTATTTTGGCTGATCTTGCCATAGTTAAGGTTCTGTTAAGGTTCTGTTCTGATTGATTTGGTTCTGTTCTCAGCTCAGCATTAGATTTGGACTTGCTGTTGGTTCTTCAGTTGTTAGACGTCCACATTCAGTGGTCCTAGTAGTCCAGCCAGAATATGTCCACATTAGCATATCTCCTAGTAAACCTCAGATTGGTGAACTCTCAGGCAGGCGTGCTGTTTAAGGGTGGACGTTCTATTTCACAGCATTTATTTATTTATTTATTTATTTAAAAATTAGATTTGCAGACATAAGATACTCCTAGCAACCCTTTATTTAGAGGTCTATTAATTTTGCAGATGTTTTTGTTTATTGGCTAGGTCTGGGAAAACAATCGTCTCACAAACAGCACACTTCCTGCTGGGTTTTAGGTTCAAGACTACATGTAGTACCTCATCGGGTCCATTATCATGTTTCATTTAATCATTACCACACATGTTGCTTATCTCTGTCCATGTGTCTTAGTGCTCACAGTGATTAATGATATTTCTAATTATAGGCCTGTATCTGAGCTTCCATTTTGTCCAAACACAGAATGAGTATTAATAAAGATTTGCTTCTTTTTGTTGATTTTGGAGTCATCAACATCTTTCTCCTCTCGGATATCAGTGCAGCTTTTACATACATTTCTGGCATGGCTTGGGTTTGGTTTACAGCTTATCTTGTTGATGGAGCCCAGTTCATTCATTCATTTGTTAATTAATTAGTTAATTCTTTCATTCATTCATCTTTAGCATACAGTTTATCCCCCCGTTTATTTAGTATTTTATAATATTTAAGCAAAATCTATTATATTATAACAATTAAATGCACAAAAACTGACCAGACTATTCTATGATTGAAAACCCCAGTAAACATACAGTTGTATGCAAAGGTTTTTTATTTTTTTATAGCCTTCATCTGCTTTGTAGACATTGTTCAGCTTCATTGTCAGATCCTCATTCTGCTGCTTGGAAAAGCCCATGGGTGTTGAATGTTTGGCACAAGGTTTGAAGAATCAGAGTATTTATTAGGCCCTAGAATTTTTATTCCTAACACCAATTTTTGACTGGCCTTTTGAGTTCTAATGAGCCAATTAAGGCCTAGTGAGTACTGAGACTTTATAACTGGGTATAGTGTTATAACTTTGGACATGCCACAATTACTTTTTTTTTTAAGTTCATAAAGTATAACTGAAAATTAGTATAAGTAAAGGAAAAAATTTACACAATAGTTTGTTGCAGAGGGTGTTTAATTCTTTTAAGTTCTTTAAAAAAAAAATCAACATAATAGGTAATTTGGTGCCCAAAATTTGCGTACAACTGTAAATAATTTACTGCCCCTTTCACAAAAGGTGACCCTCAAGTGTTAGTCTATATGTAAGTCTTTTCAGTGTGTGTGTGTGTGTGTGTGTGTGTGTGTGTATGTGTATGTATGTATGTATATATATGTGTGTGTGTGTGTGTGTGTATAAGTATATGATTAATAATATATGTGCTTCCTGTTGGTCATATCGTTCAGCTTTTATCGTTCAACAGTTTTACTTTCCACTCATATGTACATGATTCTTAAATTTAGCTCAAAACTGCAGAGCACTCAATCTCAGCTTGGAACACTAATCTTGTTAACTGCCTATATCCATGATCTAAAATTATGGGTATTCTGCAACATTCTTAAATCATGAGTGTTTGTTGAGCCATAAGACTTCTAAATGTTCAGTTGACATCCATGGCATCACTTTCAAACTTTCTACAAATATCCTCAATCTTGACATAATTTTTTTTCTTCTACTTTTTTTTTTTTTTAATTAAACGCTTTCTTTTGAAGCTTCTGTCAGATCAGGTATCTAATTTGCATTTCATCAGCTATGACTTTATTCCTAACAGAGTTTGAACAATGCTGGCTCGTGATTTCATAAAATTCCACTTGGGATACCGCAATAACCTTTTTTGGTTTCATGTTGTTTCTCAGTCATTGCATGATGTAGACATGGTCTGAAAACTATCAGCTCTAATGCACAACTAAAGTGTGATTTCACTTTTTGTAATCATGTGTCACAACTGCCCCTGATAGGCTGCATGAAATTACAGTCTGGGCTAGCAAGAAATCAGGCCCAGCTTCGCTTCTTCCTGCTATTTTGTGTGTGCTTTTTTTTTTTTATGACCTTCGGTGGTGCTGTTGTGATCGATTTCACAGAAATCCAAAATAATTAGATTTAAGATATCTGTTAACCGCAAATCTGATGAGGATGCCAGAAACGAAACCTTATGTTAATGTCTTATTATATTTGAAAGACGGAGACTTACTGTAAAATTATCTGAGGTACAAAGTGGTTACCAGTGTGAATGGAGATCTAGGTTATGTCTTCTATAATTTTGGAGCAGTTGAGCGTTGTTGCTCAGAAACACTCCCTATTACCTGTTCTATAATGGCATTTGAAGGCCACACATTGCAAGAATTGTAGAGCGTGTGGAGAGCTTGTGCTATGACTTCATGGCTTGGAGAGGATGTGTGTGGTGTGCTCATGGGATCGCTCTGGGTAGCTGAATTATTGAATACGCTCATTTTCCCAGTGTCTGCTTGGCCCAGTGAAGTTACACGCTGGCTCCCAGCAGCCATGCAGAACACGCTGTCAAGACTGATGTGGTCACGCTCTAAATGGGAACCCTACGGATCCTTTCCATTCACATCAGTCTTATAGGTATCATTTTCATATTGGCACTGCCACATATCAAACAATTTAGAGTGTAGCAGCTCAGGCCAAAGGCTCAATAGTCTTAAAGTAAGTCTAGGATGAAACTCTTGCTTTGGTCTCAAGTCACAGAATGCTTGTACTCCATAATTCTTTCTAGGTTCACGCATTTACGCAATTTATGAAGCACAACTGCTCTGCTAGCATTGAGTCAAGCTGCGGCTTGTTAATTCTCTTTGTTTGTTCATGCATGTAAGCACATTCAGGCTATTTAATAAAACTCAACTGTAAAAGTTTATGCGATACCTGCCAGCTTTAGCCCTGTGTTTGCATGGATTTCAAGTTTAGTTTATGCATTCACATTTTTACTATTTTCACGAAGAGGGGGCCGGCCATAGACCAGCACACTATTCTCTGAGAAGCTGAGTAGATAAGGGCTCTGACCTCGGACACGCTTAATCTGGGTCCTCAATCAGAGATGGCTTTGTTCAGAAAGTGCACATTTAGCCTGCAGGACAGACCTCGACTTTAGCCGATAATCCGTCCTCTGGACGTCCACGTCCTACTGCTGCCATTTAGGACCTACATATCCATTTAGGGAGCCGAGCCTGGGGCTTTGCAGCCGTGCCAGTGATCCACAAGCCATCTGGACAGGGACAGTCCAGATCCGTCCAATGGATGTTATGGCTGAAACATCTGCGCAGCTTCACAACGGGACAAGAGCCTGGATCTGGTTGAACATGAATAAGAGGACCCTGGTGCCATATCAGCAATTTTTTTTTCCCCATAAAGATGATCTGTGTTTCTGAATAAAAGCAGTGCCAGCTTACCAAGCATGACTCTCAACACATCCTTTCACCAAGTCAGCCAACATAAGTCTTTACTTTTGGTATCTTGGCAGAGATTAAGTCTTTTTTTTTTTTTCTTTTTTTTTTTTTTTTTTTAAAAGAGTAATGCAGGCAAGTTATTAGACAGCCTTTGTGAATAGGATTTACTGTGTAGTTATAACACACATTTGTGAATCATTTCTGCTTGGCGTGAGTCCACAGTAGAAGGAGGAAGGCAGTACAGAAGCTGAACAGAAGTCTTGGCCAAATCTAATATGCACAACTGCTCTTGGATGCTACGCATGGTGGACTTGAAGCTCAACTGCAAGCATGCTTTCATAATCAGGCCCCAGGACTGCCTTGTCATATTCAGGCCCTGTGACTGATTGTCATTATGCAATCTGAAACTCGGCAAAAGTTTAATTTCACCGTATCACAAAAAGTGTACTCTCTTTATTTAAAGCTCGATGTGTTTTTGTAGTATTTAGTGCTTGCCGTTACCAAAACGTTATGCATTCTCTTCTATAGTAATGAATAGGTTGCTTAATTTGATGGTTCTATAAAATGTCATTAGTGACATAAAATGACATGATCGGCTCTAAGACTTATGATGTAGTAACACTTTCCTGTCACATGTTCAATCGTAACTCTTCTGAGTTTGACCATTTTTGGCCTTGGACCAGTCTGCACACTCAAAGTAATTCCCATGAAAGAAATTCATCACAAAGACATTATGCAAAGTTTAGGGTGACTTTTATTAAAAAAAAAAAAAAAAAAAAAAAAAAAAAAAGTTCTGTACTTTTATGTGCAAATGTGATCCGCTTGCCTCAGAGTAAATACCTTTATTATTTGGTTTGTACTTCACCCAAAATATGTTGGAGAATCTTAAAATTAATGGTAGGTTTGGCTATATATATTCCAGATGCAGACCCTTTTTGCATTTGACGAGGAGGAGATGGAGATGAGGAATAAAGTGGTTGAAGATTTGAAAACAGCACTTCGCACTCAGCCCATGAGGTAAGGAACACCCCTTAAGTGGAAACTCCATCCTGACATACATTACATACGTTTGTATTGAAATGTCTGTGATGTGATTACTGTCTCTGGTGCTAATTGATTGCTAGGGCACTGTATTTTTGTTCTTTTTGTATTTTTGAGTTAGTGGTTGTCTGCTGCTCTGATGCCACAGGGAGACATTAACACCATTAAAAATCAACAGCAAATATCGGACTCGGGAATTCCAGAATGCAACATGATACAGTTGCTCGATGTTACGGCTGACGTAACGTTCTGCGACATGATGAGCACAAAAGCACTGGCTACAGGATTAGAATGAAAGATGAAGTATTGGAGGCTGATTTGTTTGAGCAGAGTGTAGGGATGTGGAGGTTAGAGATCTGGACAGACTAAAGGACTAAAGCTCTGCTGCACTGCTCAGTGGAGATCAGCGCAACGTTGGATCTGGAAAATTGAAATCTGTTATTTCGATGAAAGAATTTTAAAATAAAAAAAAAATTGATCCTAAATATTGATATACAAGTCAAAGTGAATTTTCCCCTTTAATACGGTAAACGTCACATATCCTCTGAATCGTACAGCATGTACAGTTGCTGATCCTGCAGGAATGCTGGGAATGTATGCGTGTAATCGGGAAAAAAACATTCCCAGTTTAAGTTGCGAGAGAATCTGGACAAAATTTAGCCAATCCTTTCAGATAAAAGATGTCTGTAAAAATCTAGAAAATATACTCTTTCCAAAAATAGCCAAGAATCCTACAATGACCTGCAAAGTCTTAAGAGAAAAATGGAGCATATTTCATCCGAAGTCCTGCTTCGTCTCAGATGTTGGAACCGTTTTCACATCTCTTTCATCAGAAGTCGGTAAGATTTGGACGCCACTTTATGGCGAGTTCTCTCAAGTCACTGCTTCCCTCCTACCATATAGTGTGCGAGACCATCTGGCTCGTGTCTAGGGTTTTGTGGTCTGTCTTTCTGTCGTGCAATGGAAGGAGGTAACTTGTTTTTTATGTCTGCGCACCAGTGACTGGGTTTGTTGCACTGGAATATTAGAGTGAATAAAAACACGCTATTATCCGAGCAGTGCCTGCAGAGGCAGGAAGTGTGCGAGTTCACGAACCGTTTCAAGAAGACTCGACTGGAATAGCCTGCAATTTGGAGGCAATCAAAATGTTATTGGCTTTTAATGTGTGCTATTCTTGACTGGTTTATATTCCTTGAGAGCAGACGGGTGAATCTTGAATCTTATCCATACCTTGTGTATTTTTCTTTATTAATATCAGGACGAAATTGCACAGTAATAGGGGAACGTTGATCATATTTTGTGTGCGCATATGAGAAAGAAATGGTTTGATACCCAGTTTAGCAAAGGGCTGAGTGAATCTGAAAAATATGAATGTTTTTTGGGTAATTTATCCAAGCAAGCATTTATGAGAGCCATCTTTTGAATTAAACATGCTTTTTGAATATTTTAGATTTCTATAAATCCCAACTCAAACAATTTAAGCCGCACATAAGTCTTAAACGGCCTATTTACTGTAATTTGAAGCTGCAAACCATCATAACTTCTCAGGAGGTCAGGTCCTTCATTCATGAATAATACATGATCGTAGGCTCATAAATGTATTATAACTCCGAGTATGTGTGATTGTTTGCAGCTTGTTTTTAGCTTTGGCTCGGCATTGTGAGAATTTCCGACCTAAGCGTTCTAGCAGAACCCGAGTCACCGTCCTCCGTAAAACAAAACTGACAGCTAGGAGTCAGACTCGATGCTCAATTCAAAAGATTTGTTAGTCAGCATAGACAGTCTGCCGCCAAACCTTCATAACACTGGCTGCATTGATCACACACAAACAAGGCGTTCGTTCTGGTGTTTTGGCTCCGACGTTGTACTAGATCATCTCTGTGTGTGCCATGAACACAAGTGCTTGCAGATGTTCCCTTCCATAATGCTGACTGTAAATCCGTGTCATTCTAGGAACAGAGGATATACCAGGAGGCCACGCAGAGAGTGAGAAGGAGGGGGAGGAGGGGGGTCACACGGACATAACACGGAGAAGATAAACGATTTGCTTAACGTGCTGAGGTTTCACACTTTTAACATCAGCGTCTGATGTTTTTATTGACTTCTTTATGAGGCTTTTCATGAGAGGACGTCTGGGTGTAAACTGCAATTAGCAAGACACACTGAATGGGGTTAGACAAAGGTAGCCTCCTGCTAGAGAAGATGAGAGATCTTGCGTTTCCTAAGCCTGATTTATGTTTGGTACGTCTGAGAGCAATCAGAAATGAATCTAGGAATGACTCAGGAGGGAATAACGTAATTACGACCCGACACGGCGTTCTCCGCATGCCACATGGGTTCCCTCTAGGTTCTCTAATTCACCTCGCATCCCAAAAACATGCTGGTTGGTGGACTGGCTAGACTCTGTGTGTGTGTGTGTGTATAGGAGCGAGTGTGTGAGCGCACAATACATCAATACAATACAAATGATGCGCTTATTAGTGAGTAACATTTAAACAACTTGAAATGTATCATTTATTTAAAAGTGGAATGCATTTATGTTATTTAATTATTAATTAAAAGGCATGTGCCCTATCTTGATCAGCTAACATTGCTGCCACTAACAAGCTGATTTTTGCTCTGTTGCAGTATTACGAGTAGTCTTCCAATCCACCAGACATAATGGGCAGTTAAGCCTATGGGTAAACCTAAAGTGTCCTCGTATACTCTGACATAAGTTCAGATTCAGGTTATCAAAGCTGATTGGGTTGTCTTGGAATGAAAGTGTTTTCCGCATCATCTCCATTGTTCCACCTCATTTTCAGGATGTCGGGTTTTTTTTTCCCTAATTGAATTTCACAACCGAAGATACCATACATGAAGGATTAAATGGTGATGATGATGATGATGATGAAGATCAGCAGTGTTTACCTGCTGTTTAATGTAGATTAGCTAAAGCAATCCTTCAGAAAAAAATGTAGCGAGCTACACTACAAGCTACGTGGCAAAAGTAGCTTCTGAAAAGAACCAATTAACAAAACATTGCTCCTAGAAGCAGTGACTCCATTAGAAACCGCTTCACTGCCCATCATTACATCTTTGATGAGATGGATGCATTTAATAAGAGGTTCCCAAAGACGGTCCATTGAATCTCCTGCCAATTCCCACCACTTCATCACTGCGAGAATTAGCAGCCTGCTCAAATGTTTCTGTTCCAGAAAGTGCCTTTTTTTTAAGATGGCCAACCTCCGTTGGCACATTTCCAACCTCCTGAAACCTTCAGAAACTTCTGAATACTGTATTGGAGCTAAAGAGAATTCCAAAGCTGATCCGAAGCCATAAGAATTTGTTTACGACATGAATTGCTACTGTAATTTAGTTAGTCACTGTTTACACTTGATGTTAATACTATTCCCATGATGCGTCATTACTTTAAGAGTTTGCTGACTGCGAGCTGGGATGCAAAGCAGAGGCTGCCTGAGGAGACATGACTGAGGAGAGATTTAAGTGCACTTGTGTTAGTGAGAAATCTGTTGTGCACATGTCTATCAGACTAAATTGAGTTCTTCCAGTCCCCGATCTCTGTCTCGGTCTCTAATTACAGCTGTTGGACTTCTTCCTTCCCCATCCTGCTCCACTCATCAGCTCGGCTAACACGCACATTCAGAGTGGAGTTAGAGGTTCCTTATAGATCTTCGGGTGCTTTTCCCACTCCTCCGCCCTCTGCTATAAGGATCATCCAGATGACAGGCATTTCCTGGTTTGGTGTACAGTGTGATCACAACACAGGCTCCATGTCTACACTGCACTCCATCTCTTTGATGTAGACGAGGTCCTGAAATAGCCTCTAATGAAGCTTGGATCACTCAGCAATGCATAATCATTTTGACCTGAGGGAGTCTCCTTCGTTTATTGTGGTGATTCATAAGGATGAACTTATTTGCAGTGGGGTCAGGGTGAAATCCCTGTGTAGATGTGTGTGTGAGTCAGTGTGCCTGCATATATCCAACTAAAATTTGTAATGGTGTGGTTACATGAAAATCCTTGCTTACAATGCTCCGGATAAGCAAGTAACCTAATCAAATGGCAACAATAATTACCTTTTTATGTAATGTTTAATTGTTAAAGGGGCCAGCTCACCCTGCCCAGAATCCTCTGCACCGAGTAGCGTCACCATTTTTAATGGTAGCGATATTCTAAAATCAACCTGCAACGATTCAGCAACATCCTACGCCATAGATTTTAAATTGTAATGTGACATTTTAAAGATTTTGTCAAAGTATTGATATTTAAAATTCTTTATCCATTCCGTTTCCATACGGTAAATTTGTATGTAATGGAAGGCCCTGGCAGACTCACGGCTGGCCGCGGAGGAAAGAAAAGATAATGCGTAATTTGTTCAAAGCGTCCATGTATGACAGGCGAATGAACGAAAAGTTTGAGATGGGTTTTTGAATTTGCGGAGGTTTCGCTGCACAGAGAGCTAGCAGGTTGCAGTCACATGCATTCAAAACAATCCAGTGCACTGGATTCTGGGAAAGGTGAGCCGGATGTGGTCGTTTTGTTTTGTAGCTTTGTAGCACCATTCTCTCTGAACAGTGACGCGCATCAACTTGGATTTTGATGCACGGAGAACAAACGCAAACTTTCCTGTCCAGTTGTCTTTAAACATTATCCAAGATATGTTGTCAGTGTGCTAATCAGAGTAGAGAGAATAAATAAGTTGGAAAAATGTCTGAAAGTGTTTGAAAACTCCATTTATTGGGCTAATATCTGGCCTTGTTTCCTGACTCTGGGTTGATGCCTTCAGCTAAAAATGTACATAAATTAATGTGAAATGACTAGAGTCAGCTGTGGCTGATTATAACCAATCATGCAGGCTGTGAGCTAATGTATGTGGAAGGGGATAGATGGCACTTTCCAGTGAATTTGAACTGTTGCTCAAATTGTATAACAGTGCAGTTGAACGCAAAGTCATGGTAGTTGGCTTCATGTGTCTTGGAGGACACCCGTGCTATCCTCCATCCACCCTAGCTGGAAGAGGTCTCTTAAAGGGGACGGTTGTCTAGTCCACAGAAACTAGCAAATGATTAAATTGGGAGAAAATGGGGTAAAAACAAAAAACTAGTCACTGAACTTAAGCCATATTTAATAAGCTGATCTCTTCTCCTACATTGCTGGGTCTGCATCTGTTCTGCGGTCCTCCACTTGATGGCCCCTGCTGTATATTCTATCCCACTAGGTGATAAAATGCAGCATTGCATTGTTTTCGGTAGTGCTCTCAAGATATTTTGACCTCGTGCCTTTTGAGAGGAAAGGTGACTTGAGATCAGTGGCTTCCTGTCCTTTCAACAGCTTAGAAAAATAATCCAGAGTTCTCGCTCTCTGCGTCTCGTTCAAATATTAGGCTTCAAAATATTGACAGAGTGAGCTCAGAAAAGGCTAAAAGGCTAGATAGCTTGAACCTACCAAACGTCTTTGTTTTCACATTTGTCAAATGCCTTCACGGAAACTCAACACTGCACCTTTGAAGATGTTGGACGGAGTTGTGTTTTTCTCCCGGTGCCGTGTGAATATAGTAGCTGAGCTCTGCGTGGTCCGAGGGGAAACGAGACGCGAGAGCAAGCGAGGTTGCTTTGGCCTGCAGAAATTGTGCTGTGAGGTGGCGTTTGCGTTGGCCAGGCTTTAAACGACCCTGTGCTACCCCAGCTGTTTCTCCCACACAGTCCTCTTCCAATCTGATTCAATAAGGAGTGTTTTTAGTGCAGAGTAGGTGTGTTTGTGTGTGTGTGTGTTATTGTTTTGTCATTTCTAGTCATCTCTGTATCTCAGCTGGTTGAATCTTATATGTGCCTAGAGGATCTTTTAAGTCTGGGACGCAGCGGTGCTAAATTTGTCCGGTGTGGCTAGTTAAAATGCACATTTTATGTTCTGTGTCATTGCACATGTTCTATCTAAACATGCAATGTTCATTGGTGCCAAATTCCCCAGTTCCAAAGTTGCACCATGTGGCACACACACCAGCTTGGGCCACCCGGGCTATTCAGCTGAATGATTTATAGTGTTTAATTCAGGCGTTTTTGTTCAGCAGGGTTGCAGAAGGAGGATCAGATGGATTATTTTTATAGGTTATTTATGCAGAATTGTACTAGGATCATGTGACATTTCCCCCATGTGCTCCTGACACCTCTGGCGGCAAGTCCCGCTACGCTGCCGTCTGCTCTTTCACTGTAGTGGGGAAAAAAATTTATATGAGCTCATTCACATGTGTGAGGTCTTTGAGAATTGAGTCACTGCAGAAGGGAAAAGACTCATGGTTTATTTGCCATTAGACTTCACTAATATTCAATATGCGTGTAAAATTCCCCAGCCATCAGTTTCTTGGCAATATTGTGAATTATACTTATTTTTAAGGTATCTTGGAAATTGCACCCAAACCGTGATATTTGGACTCCCATCATCTGAATACCTGCTAAAAGACATCCTGGTTTTTAGTGAAGATTTTGCATTCCACAGCTAGTAAGTTTGGCACAACACTACCCATACCATTGTGGAATGTGCTTAAAGGAAGTTTAAAAAAACAAAAACAAGCCATGCAAAATTATCCAGTTACAACAGGACTCACTGTATTATCTGGTAGTGTATAGAGTAGGGGGTGTAACGCAATGCCACTGTTTGTATTTGTGTATGTTTAGTGCTCCAAATATCCCTCTGTATTACACATTTAAACCCAAAGTGGGTGTGGCCTAATTCTCGGTCTTTGTAGAGCAAGTTTCATATATCCGAGCGCTCCCTCACTCCTGCATGAAATTAAAACCCTTCAACTTTTTTTGTTGTGTGCTGTAGGATCTCCGTCCCGATGCACATCTCTACCTTTCTGGCAATGCATTCACATCTGTGTTTGTATATGTTTAGAACACGTTATCTGTTCATTATGGATATCGTAATCATATTTGACTGCAAGCCTGACATAGTGGGAGTAATGTGCATTTACATCATCATAAACACCAGTAATACGACGAAAAGTAAAATTGTGAAATTAGTGTAATCCATCGAGAGGAAAGCAGTCCCACACGCGCTCAGTGAGAAGATGAATGGAAGTTAGTTAAGTTGATGTTTTTATAGGATTTACGTGATATTTGGAGAGTTGTTTGGGAAGTCCAGATGGGCTTGGAATGCATTTTAATTTTCCCCATTAAAATAACGGGAAATAGCAACCTCATATCTTTGATATAAATACAGTTTTCCAGAATGTATTAAGTCTGAATAGTGGGGTTGGATATATATATGATTATTACAGGTCTAGAAACACTTTTAAACACTACGAACTACACCTTAAAAAGCTGTTTTTTTTTTTTTGTTTGTTTTTTTTATTGAAAACTAAGCTCACAGCTTAAAGAAGGTGGACTTTATAAATGGTTTACCCATTCGACCCGACCTCATTATTCCAGAGCCAAGGCTTAAGTAGAAGCTTCTTTGGCACAGACTGTGTCTGTCTGTGTCTTGGCTCATATTGCATGCCATGAGCTCTTTCTTTCTGCGTGGTGTTTGGGCGACGGGGGGAGTCTTGTGTCCTCGGAGTTAAGCATACAGCGTCTGTTCCAGAATGTATGACTCCTGGCTGAGCGAGGCAGTCAGCAAACGGACGAATATGTTCCATACTCACTTTATTAATGACTGATGTGAAATAGAGGTAGGATAAGGAGCGTGATATGCTTGGTGAGAACCGAGTGATCTTTCATTGTAGGCATTCCTCGGTTTCAGACACGTCAGCGGCAAAGCCGAGCTCCTAGCTGAGTTCCTATAAGTACGCACATATGTTTGTGTGCACGTCAAATAACAAGGCAGGCCGTTTTTCTTTCTTTCTTTTTTTCCTACTCATTAGCTCAAGACACTATTTATAGCTAACAAATGTGGGATCCAAACCCAAATGTCACTTGTCCTCCCAAGTAGTCCAGATGTTATGCGCATCTAATGGATAGAAGGGCAACGAGGATTTAAACAGCTGTTGAGTTACACAACTGCTTTTTATTGTTAAGATTGCTTAAGAACAGCCCGTGTACATCCACTCCAGAGTGCAGATCATGTGAGATGCTTAAGAGATCTGAGTGCTCGCTTTAGAGCTGATGTGGAAATAGGATAACGGGCTAATCCTGACTGTCATGTTAAAAATTGAGTGTGTAGAGTAGTACATTGAGTGCAGGCCAGCTGTGATCTCATGCATGTTCTGCTCCCAGAGATCCACAGACGTTTGGACACACAGCTGTGCTCTTCCAGGTGAGCTGTGTTTGGTCTGGAAACGTATGATTGCTGGAAGCAGGGACTTCCTGTAGGAATGTAGGTGTGTGCTGATATGGAATATCAATATCCAGTGTCACTAGAGGAGGATGGGCTCACTTGGGTCATCTCAAGGTTTCTTCTTCATGTCACCTCTGAAAGTTTTTCCTCGCCACGGTCACCTCTGGCTTGCTCGTTAGGGATCTAGATTTTCTCTATCTGTACATATCAGATTGGATTTGATAGAAATGGGTTTTTTGTTTTTTTAGGGTTTTTTTTTAGGTCCAGTTCAGTGACTGGACACGTCTTGTTTAAAGGAACATCACCATCACATCTCTGATGAGAACACCATCCATCCATCCATCCATCCAGCCATCCAGCCATCCATTATCTATAGTGCTTTTCTGTTAAGGGTCGAGGGAAAGCTGAAGCCAATCCCAGTTGACTCCGGGCAAGAGGCGGGGTGCCATTATCCAGAGCTCTGACACTGATATTGTATCAAAAATAAAAAATTGGGATTGGTACAAGGGTAGCATAGTGATTTTGTTCCTTTGGCCGTTTTAACTGATAATTTCCAGCTTTGTGTTGGGTTTACATTAATATGCCATAAATATGGTGGGAAAAGAATGCCAAAGTTGATATCATACCCTGGCTGTATTTATAAACAGGTCATTTGAGAAATCTGCGATGAAGCAGCCATGTTAACAGTGTGATAGACTTTAATTAGCCTGACTAATGAGCACTGTCATTTCAGCTGCTATGATGAATGAGGGTTAAAAGAATTGTTTCATTCATACTGTCACATTTCAGGGTTTGTTTACGGAATGACCAGTTGTAAGTGTGAGATTCTGTGGAAGGCATCTGGGTTACGAACCTGCCAAGACCGCTATTGGTACAAGAGAATGGAGAAGGAAAGGGCAGATCAGCCCTTTATGTGTTATGTTTTAAACGTTATTAGACGTTGTTGCTGGTAACGTAGAAACTTTGTTACCCACACCTTACTGAATTCTCAAATGAAGCTTCAGATTGTGAAAATCTTTGGACTTTCCAAATTTTTTTTTGATGTACAGGTTTGTGACACGCTTTATCGAACTGGAAGGCCTCACGTGCCTGCTGAACTTCCTGAAGAGCATGGATTATGAGACATCAGAAAGTCGCATCCACACTTCCATCATTGGCTGCATCAAAGCGCTGATGAACAACTCCCAGGGCCGAGCGCACGTCCTGGCCCACCCGCAGAGCATCAACACCATCTCCCAGAGCCTGCGTCAGGACAACATGAAGACCAAGGTGGCAGTGCTGGAGATCCTGGGCGCTCTCTGCCTGGTACCTGACGGCCATAAGAAAGTACTGCAGGCCATGGCGCACTATCAGAAGTACGCTGCTGAGAGAACACGCTTCCAGGTATTGTGATGGTTGGTTAGAGTTGAATAGGAGCAAATTTAACTCCATTCCAGAAAGAATCGAGTCATTTAGCATACTATTATGAATAAAGAAGCACCTAGCTATCAATATTATCTACCTAATCGACTAGCTGTACTAGCTCAGTCTAAGACAGGGGTCGTCAACTGACAGACTGTGGGCTAGGTCCAGATCCAGTAAAGTATTTCTGCTGTTCAAACCAAGAACTGATCAACATATGAAAAACCGGGTCACAGTTCAGCGACTCCATATTTCTAAACATGAACCAGCTCAGCGTCTGCAACTGATCCTCCGATCAACTTGATCACTAATGGTTAAGGATTAAATGAATGTCATCATTCAGTTCTGTCAGTTGCCTCTCTCGACCCTTCAAAGCAAGGGATTTTATATAAACCTGCCTTCAGAAATTTTTATTCTGGTGATTTGATTACGTTCTGAGGTTGCTGGAATCTGTTACCACTGGTGTATTTAATGTTGTCATTATTCGCCCTACTCTGGTGGTGCTGTCTTGGCATATCACTGCTGAAGACCAACTACAGACACGTATTCTTTTCTCCTAGGTGGTTCCGCTGAGTTTTAGGTTGAGTGCAATTCCTGAAGGAGGCCACAAACTCACAAATAGACTCAAATTATGCAAAACACATAAACAAATATAGTTACAAATCATTATAGTCGCTGTAATGGCAGTAAATTAGAAATTATTGATTATTGTATTATTTAACGCTGCTAATACTGTATGTATAAAAAAACAAGCAAATAAAAAAAAAACAATTTGCATAATGTTGAAAGATTAAATACCTGAACTTAAGTTAAGAGTTGAAAAGCTAGATTTATATTTGTGTTCTTTTTTCTTTTTTTTTTTTTTTTTTTTTAAGGCCATCTTGGCAGTTATAGTGTATCAAAAATATTCCTCATATGTGACTGTAATTTTAACTGTGGCACACGCTGCGAAGAACAACAGCTACACACACTTCCAAAGGTCATGTTTTATGGACCTTAAATGTATGTAGAGCCATTTGTCATCACTGACTGACTGTTTGTTCTTGTATCTTTGTCATGCTTGGTGACAAAGAATGTGAGACTTTGAAGCTTTAGACAGTAACGTGGCTCTCTGCCACTGCCCTATTTACTCTTCTGGACGTGCGGGACAGTATGTAAATTTTTAGTTTTTTTTTAAATAGCTAATTTCGAAAGATAATAAATGGCTATCTGCTGAAATATATATAGATAAAGGTAAAGATAAATGGTTTATATAAATAATCTTGAAAATGTTAACATGGTTTACAGAAAATTCTAGCTAGAAACTATGAGTTAGCTTAGTGTCATCTGCGTAGCACTGAACGATGTCTGCTTGGTGAGAACTAAGACAGGTTAAAGATGCCTTTGCCTATGGATGAGTTTTTTTAATGTCTTTGCAAACAAATAGAAAAGAAAAGGAAAAAAAAAAAAAAAACACAAGCCAAAATCTGGTATATTTTGGAACTGAAACAAGGTGTCTCATATTCGACTGAATAGGATTATTTTATTAATGGATGCAGTTGCGATGTTTATTTTGCTTTCAATTATAAACATCCAGCAATGTCTTTTTTTTATTTTTTTATTTATTTATTTTTTTTATTAATTGGTAGGAGTATTATATATATTTTTTTCATCGTAACTTACTTTTAATACAATGTTTAAACCAAAATCTTTTGAATCAAACACACACATTAGGATACACTTCTGTGGTTTGAATCACAGTGGTTAGACTATACTATCACTACCTTCCAGACTCTTCTGCATGAGTTGGACAGGAGCACAGGCCGCTACAGGGACGAGGTCAACCTGAAGACTGCCATCATGTCCTTCATCAACGCTGTGTTAAATGCGGGACCTGGAGAGGTCAGTTGATCAATAAAGTTTCATGTTAATGTTCCTGCACCAAAACATCAATAGATCTTTTTAACAGTCCAATCTCTTTAAATGCCATTGTAAACATTGTTAGTCAGGACGGCACTGAAGGACTTGCTTTGCTTTTGTGCACAGGACAACCTTGAGTTTCGTCTACATCTAAGGTACGAATTCTTAATGTTGGGGATCCAACCAGTCATCGACAAGCTTCGAGGTCATGAGAACGCAACTCTCGACAGGTCAGAGACTTTTACTTGGATTTTTTTTTTTTAAGGCCAAGCATCAATTGCCATGAAGTCGTTGATAAATAATTCAATTCACTGCTAATTTTCTGTGTTTCAGACATTTGGACTTTTTCGAGATGGTCCGGAATGAAGATGACGGTGAACTGGCCAAACGCTTTGATGTTGTAAGTGCCATTAACCACCCAAAACTGACAAAATTTTAATTCATTCGAATTTTCTTTGAACTTTTGGTCTAATTGGGGAAATGAATGGGCATTTCCTTGCAGACGCATGTGGATACGAAGAGCGCTGGCCAGATGTTTGAGCTAGTTAAGAAGAAGCTGAGCCATACAGATGCCTATCCTCATCTTCTGTCTATTCTCCAGCACTGCCTGCAGATGCCATGTGAGTGCTCATCTACTCTATACTTTTATATTTATACATGTAGCCATCCTGTTCCTCTGCTAATCCAGCATTATACATCATATATTTGCATGCTGAAACATGATAGGCTCTTGCATTTTATGATGCAATAATATTTGCTTGTTGTGATCAATACAAACTCTGATTATCCAATATGTTTTGTTGTTTATCTCCTCGTGTTTCTTTAAAGAATGTAGCAATTTCTGTCGTTTTACAATTGGAAGAACTCAAATTGATTTCATTGCGAGGATTTAATCGCCAGATAAATTTTAGCTTAAAAAATTTTTGTTGGTAGATAATTTTGCTTATTTCAAGCATTTATTTTTAGAATAAGTAAAAAAAATGCACCATAGTAGCCAAAAGTGTGTGTACATGGGTATTGTCATGATGGAACAGGTTTGGGCCTCTTGGTTCCATTGAAGAGAAATCGTAATGCGACGGCATAAAAAGCCAGTCAAGACGATCGTGTGCTTCCAACTTTGTGTCACCAGTTTGGTAAAGATACACACATCGGTGATGACATAAAACCAAAAGGATGGCACCCAAGTGCTGTATAAAAGATGTATCCAAGAGATGCCTTGGCTGGCCATCATGTTGATCAGAGCAATATGAGTCATCTGTGGGTTTCTGTAAGCTTATATATACAGAACTGAGCAGGTGAATTTCTCCTGCAAGTGTGTTCATCTGTCACATGATGCAGTGACTTCATGAATCTCAGAAGAAGCATGTACTTGTATTCACCCTCCCACATTCATAGCTATCGTGCAATATGGAAGACCTGGCTAGTAGGCAAGAATTAGTGACGCCAACAGCGAAATGAGCCAAAACTCCAACAAAATGTTAATACAGTACATTGTCTTAATTATTGAGTAACATTTCTCCATCGTATCTGCTGGATTGTTGTATTATGTATTGCAGATAAACGTGGTGGGGGCAGTGTACAGCAGTGGCAGCTTCTAGACCGAGTCCTACAACAGATTGTTCTCCAGGATGACAAAGGAGAAGACCCAGATGTTTCTCCTTTGGACAATTTCAACGTCAAGAACATAATTAGAATGTAAGTGGAGTGCTGCATGTTTTGTGACTATAAGCTTGGAAAAAGTGAGGAGTTAGGAGTTCACCTTCAGTTCTAGTGTAGATCAATGTGCAGCCTGGCAGTATCTACTGCTGCAGGATGAGAAGGTTTCAAGCTCGAATTGAAGAGAGCAGGAATGAGAGAAACCGCACTAGCTCATCTGATGGCTGACTAGGAGAGAGAGACCGACCAAGACCGAGAGAGACAGAGACCGAGAGAGACAGAGACCCCGACCGAGAGAGAGAGAGAGAGAGAGAGAGACCGAGAGAGAGAGAGAGAGAGACCGACCGAGACCGAGAGAGAGAGAGAGACCGACCGAGACCGAGAGAGAGAGAGAGAGAGAGAGACCGACTGAGACCGAGAGAGAGAGAGAGAGAGACAGAGAGAGAGACCGAGAGAGAGAGAGAGAGAGAGAGAGAGAGACCGACAGAGACCGAGAGAGAGAGAGAGAGAGAGAGAGAGACCGACCGAGACGGAGAGAGAGATGATGTCAGGTAACATAACATTGTTGTAGGTGCCTGAAATCTACAACTTAAATTAAATTTGTCCTAACACACACATACACACACTTTGGTCTTTATTGAGCGCAATGGAAGTACTGCAAAGAAATTTGATTCCACAATTGTAAGTAAAGATTGATTAAGTGTGTGTGTGTGTGTGTGTGTGTGTGTGTGTGTGTGTGTGTGTGTGTGTGTGTGTGTGTGTGTGTGTG
>JAQQZR010000005.1:1127019-1157922 GCA_030068235.1 Notoglanidium macrostoma
GTGTGTGTGTGTGTGTGTGTGTGTGTGTGTGTGTGTGTGTGTGTGTGTGTGTGTGTGTGTGTGTGTGTGTGATTCACCAGTCAGCATTAATTAAAAACACCATACAAAATATATTGGGTACTTTTTCCCTTTCTGAGATTATACAACTCTTTCATTCTTCCTCATTGTGTTAGTTTTGGCTCAGTCCTTTTTTTCTGAGTTATCATACTTTTCTCTCAATGTCTCATTCTGTCTCATATCTGGTAAATTATAGTAGATCCCATTTCCTGCTGTCCTTCCTCTATCCAGACTTTGCATTGTCATTATTTTCCACTTCTTTCTGTCCATCTTTCTGTCATCCCTCTTTTACTGGTCTTTGCCCTTGTCAGTCGCTGTGTGTTCAGGCCAAATAGCCGGCATTCACACACTTCCATTCTCCATCATCATTAGCAAAGGCAAGCCAAAGTCGGTGATTAATGTGTTTAGTCTCCAGCGTGAAAGCGAGATTGGAAAACGCTTTAGAGGAGACGCTTGCCTGTACATTCGGCCCTTTGCCAGCTCCTACTGAACTGTGTTTGTCTAATTTTTTACACTGTCGTGCAGTTCTTTCCAGCATAAACATTAACGACACCAGACCTATTCACTAAAACGGCACTATAGAGCTGAGAAGGATCTTCTGCTTTCACTAATAGCCATTTGTGCAGACATGTTTTTGTAGCGGTAAAAATAGAGAAATGCTTTTGTTGCTGTTGGCTGGAAGATGAAAACTTTTCATTTTACCATTTGTGTTTGGCAGTTTGTTCAGTTTTTTTGAAGAGCAGAAATTGTTTCAAATAAACAACAGCTCAGCACTAAATCAGAAGCCTCAACGTTAACACGTTTACTTGTTAAGAGACAGGACTCTTATTTTCCCCTAGATTTATATTGAACATCCTTATTTTTTTCTTCATTCCATACCTGCATTACTTCCATGAGTTGACTGTAATTGTCTTGTCTCACTTTCTTTGTGTTCTCCTCAGTTACGGAAAGCAGCGCTCATCCAGGTGTTTCATTTTACGCTTTTTTTTCCCAGAAGGTCTCATAACCCTAATCTTATACCAAACTAAAACCTTCCGTCAAGATACATAACTATTTAATGACTCCGACATACAAAAGTCAACACCCTAATGTTGACATTTCATGATAAATCCGTGAGAACCTGTTAGCATTTACATTTTAGTCATTAAATGGCTGTGTACGTGGTTTTATTCTTTTTTTTTTTAATATCTTTTTTAAATTCAACTTAACTGTGTTTGTTCCTGTGTTAATGGGTTTAAATAGAAATAACTCCATCCATCTTAATGATACAATTAAAGCCTATAAAATATCCCTGATCTTGTACATTAACAATTACCTTTACACAAAAATAACACTATGAGTTTGTTAATTAGTGATGCTGAAGGTAAGTGAAGCACATTAAAGCAGAAGAACAAAATCTTTCTACCTAAATATGTGATATTTGGGCATAGCAGGCTGATGTTTTTTTTTTCTTCTCTCTGCTGGTAGGCTTGTCAATGAGAACGAGGTGAAACAGTGGCGAGACCAGGCTGAGAAATTCAGGAAAGGTACTGATGTACACACAGACACACGACCTTTATATCTCTGTGTGTGTGCGTGTGCATGCGTGCGTGCGCATATGTGTGTGCGTTTGAAAAATTTGAGATTTTCTAGATATTTACATTTCCAGAATAAAGGTTTTAGTAAAGAACTGGTAAATTAGTAAAAGTATTTAATGTTTTCTTGATTTTTAGTAGAAATAGTAAAATAGATCCATTAGTAATAGTTACATTTAACACACCACATACAGTATACACTAAATTACCAGTTTATTAGTTACCTCAAGCTCGTACTAGCCATGTTTGTGCATGTTCGGGTTACTGCTGCTCAGTCATAGTAACATGACAAATTCCTTATTTATTTAATTAATTAATATATATATATTTTTTTTATAAGATAAAGGGCGAATGCTGAGGGAGAGACTGTTTATAGCTGCTATAGCAAAGTAGTAAGAGGAACTTGTTTCATGGGTGTTCCTAAACATTGCATGTCAGTCTTTGATTTAAAAAAAAAAAAAAAAAAAAAAATGTTAATTGGCCAATTTTCTGTGGAATAGAGGAAGAAAACTTTTCAGCAATGACACCAGCTTATCACTGACTATTTTCCGACACCAGCACACCTTGTCATGTTTTATTCCTCACTTATCTTATTGCCATTCTGCTCCATTTCATTTAGTGTGAGAGACTGGCAGTTATTAAACTGTAATAACGGTAATAAAATTCAGGTGCTGATAAACTTAGTTTTTTTTATTGACTGTAATTCTTTTAGAGCACACAGAACTCATGGCCCGACTTGAGAGAAAGGAGCGAGAGTGTGAGATCAAAACACAAGAGAAAGAAGACATGATGAAGACTCTAAACAAGATGAAAGACAAGCTACAGAGAGAAGGCGTAGAGCTGCGCTCTGCCAGGGAGCAAGTTTTAGACCTGTCTTCTCGCATTAATGATATTTCTGTGAGTACTCTTTTTCTGCGCATGGAACTTTCTAAAGCGGAGCACGAGTTCAGGGGTTGTTGTTTTGTATTCGTGAGGGTAAAGTCGTGTGTTTAGATCTCATGATCAACAGAGGGCCATTGCTGTCACCCTGAACTGTTCAGATGGGCTCTTATATTTTATGACAAACAACGCTTGCTCATAATATAAAAAAAAAAAAAAACGTGCTGCAGTGATGACACTTCCTAGGAATCAAGTATACATTATACCTTAGAAATGCATTTAGATTTCTTATATAGAATGAATAGTAACTTACGGTAATGGCTTTCGGACACCCTGTATATCCTGACAATATAAAATCATGTTCGGATGATTCACAAGTCTTATGCGTTTGAGTAACCACTTCCAAGCATTTAGAGTGCTTGAGCTAGGCTCTGTAAGCATTGCATTCTGTATGTCTAGTCTGAACATGACATTCTTTTCCCCCAAAAAAGTAATCTGAGGGTGCCTCAGGCAGATATGGATTTAATGGTGTAATCATATTTGTTCCACTAATCTCAAATATGTTTTGCGTATTGACAATTTGTCTTACCTGTTTCTCATTTAGAATGGAAGTATGGCGTTCCCTCCTCCTCCTCCTCCACCAGGAGGTCCAATGCCCCCTCCTCCTCCTCCTCCAATAATGACCGGTTTCCCTCCACCTCCTCCTCCTCCACTCCCCTTCTGTCCAGCCCCTCCTCCACCGCCACCTCCTCCAGGGGCTCCGCCTCCACCTCCCGGAGCTCCACCCATCTTCTCCGGTGTTCCACTCCCACCGGCGCCCGCTTCCTTCAGCAGCAGCACTAGCCTGCACAGCAAGAGCATCCCACAGCCATCACACCCACTCAAGTCTTTCAACTGGGCCAAGATGGGCGAGGTGAGCACGTCATGGCACTGTAATGACTGAACAAACAACAAAAGGTCACTTAAACGTCATGAATCAGCCTAAAATAAATAGCACGCTTGGCCAAAGTTGGACAAACATTGCATCATGCTTTGGCTTTGTCTCTTAGGGAAAATCTGAAAATGACAAACAATTTTCAGTCATTATTTTTGAGTTATACATTCCTCCTCCCTCACGATGACTCATTCCTTGTTTTTTTTTTTGTTTTTTTTACAGAACAAGATCACCGGTACCATTTGGCAGGACATCGATGACCTGCGGGCTTTTAAAGTCCTTGACCTGAAAGATATTGAGAAGATGTTTTCGGCTTATCAGAGGCAACAGGTATGGCGGATTTGAATATGTTGTTTGTGTTAGAACTAATTTGCGGTAATGACGATCATTTGCATATTGTATCATGTTTGATAGTGTGTGAGAAAGCGGTCTAAAGTAGGAGCTTAGAAGCCTTGCCCTTGGAGAGTCATGTTTGTGTGGAAGCCTGGGAAAATTCTTCACATGCTGAAAATTTGACGTTTTCTGTTATAGTTCTGAAAATGACAGAATGACAGGCCTTTGTAAACAGGAATGTGTTTCTCTTTTCCATGCTTCTCAACCAGTAGCTATATCATTTTAATGTCTTGTTACTCTTAAATGAGAAAAGACAGAAAATAGCAGTTACCAACTTTTCCTTCTGAATGCAGTTCAGCTGTATATGACATTTTCACAGCCGGTATCCGATTACAAACAGAACTGATTAAGCTTATGTTGGTTTTCATGAAACTCACAGTGTGAGGAAATCACATTTCTCTAGCAAGGCTTTAGATATCTTTTGCCAGACTGACTATTTTTACTACTGTGTTAAACTTGATCCTTACCCAACATGATCTTTGCAGGAAGATATCCATGGATTAAAAAGTAAATAAATAATATTTCCGTGTCATTTTGGTGCAATATAGTTATGCTTCCTGAAAGTTGACCTATCAGTGTAGGTCACAGGCAGAAAAAAAACTGGCCTGACTTTTTTTTTTTCCTACCTTGGCTGTTTGCCAGGATTCAGTCCCAGTGCCATACGAGGGGTTTTCCCAGACCACCACACATTTACAGCAGCTGTTCTTTGCTGAATGGCTTGTTGTGTTTGACCTGATGCAGAGCTTAAGCATGGAGTAGAATCTGTAATGCTTTCGTTGTGCTAACTGACCATTCCAACTTCAGACATCACCATTTTTTTTATATTGACTTACTGTATATGGCTATGTAGTTTTTGTCTTTTACAGCATCAGTAGTGAGAATCTGTGGCTGAATCTGCAGCCCAGCTCTACTGTAGCTCGAGCCTTTTTTTTCTGTAGTTCTGCTGCTTGTGACGCTAATCACTGCATGTCTTCCAATGTTTTTTTTTTTTTCTTCTTCTGTGCTGCTCTCTCCATCTGCCTGACCAGGAGCTGCTCACTAACCAATCCTTCAAGCAGGTGAGTCCTTGGTTTGTGTAGTTACTGCCCTTGGCCTTGTGCCTTTTCCCCACAATCTGCTGCTAGCAACACAACTTTCACACAACTGCTTTTACTTAGTTTGGATACTGTAAGTGTGTTCGTGTGGTTTAGTTAAAGGTGGGGTCAGCAAATTTTACATCAGCGTGAATATTTATGATCTGCGCACATGTTTATGCATCCTAGTAATATTTTTGTTTTCTCTCAAAGGCTTTAGGGAAAAAACTTGGGGCCAGTGAAATGGCATTAGAATGTAAAACTGTTTTCACATCATTGTTTAATAATTAAAGGTAGAATCAGTGATCTTTAAGTCCTATTTAATATTAAGTAAAAATGAACATTATTGCTGCTCTTAATAAATAATAAAATATATATGCTCAGAGGCTGTACCCCAGGATATTTAATTAGGAGAAAAGCAAATGATGTGGTTCACTGACGGACAGAACAAGAAGTCTCAACTTAATTGTCAATCATGTTGAACACACATGCTTGTGTTTTGTGGAGTTTTAAATGTTTACAACTTGAGACAAAATTGCTAATTAGACCTTTAATCACTGGTTTAACAGCTTTGGTTCGTAATATATGACTTAATTTGGTGAACAGTCGAACCGAGAAGTTTAAAAACATCATTCTGTTTTTGTTGTTTTATTCTCTCTTACATGTGTAGCTAAATCACTGCAATGATAGTCCATAAGCTCAGTATTTCCTAAAGGTTAGTTTTCTTCTGTCCAACCCATCTGCCGAGTTGGTAGTGAGTGATGTTTTGGCAAGGTCTGAAAGTGAGTAGGAGTAGTCCTCTGACCTCGCGCCAAACCAAAATCCCATCAGCCACAGCCATGGAAGCAGTGAGCCTTATTTGGACGCCCGTTCAGCGGTTGTTGAATCACTCTTGTACTTGCGTATAGAGCAGAGGAAAAGCTTTCACCCATAAATAGCTCACTGTACTTTAAACATCCTCACCTCAGCAGCCTCCGTCACACGGTCCTCACTTAACCGTCTGCTCCGAATCCTGGAGCTGTTTCCTGTCCATCTAGTGCTTTATGGAAAGTTATGGAAGTAATGTCCGTTTAGTGGCTTACTACACTTTGTCACAGCTTCCTCTGTTTATCTAATTCAGCACCAGTCATTTTTCATTCACTGGAATGATTGTAAAGTATGGCTTCAGAATCCTTGCGACGGTGGAACGTGGTGAATACAGCTTTTGCCACTTTCACGAGCTGGGTATGAGCTCATGAGATTCAGGAAGGGAAGCCATGTATCACAGATTTTATCTGTATGGTTTAGACATTTTGCAATGAATATGTTTGGCCGGTTTATTCCAAATTACACCATCCAAAACTTGCTTAACCAAAGACCATAGATTTTAATGCAAGATGTCAACCTGTGTTAAAAATACTCTATTTTATGTGTTCTGATGAATGATTTTTCTTCTCTTTCACTTTCTTGCTCTATGCAGAAGGAGACTGGCTCCATGGATGACTTGTATCTAAGCTCAAGGAAAGTGAAGGAGCTGTCCGTCATCGATGGGCGGCGGGCGCAGAACTGCGTTATCTTACTCTCCAAGTATGTACTTAACACTGAACACACACTCTCCACCGTACACACGGCACATAACTTAACAAGGCCAACACCAAACAACAACAAAGAATTTGCAGAAGTGAAGTAGTTGCTTCTGAAGCTTACTTGATGTCTTGCACAGGGAGAAACGTTGATTATTCTCATGGATATTACCTGCTCAGGGTCTCGCATCACCTTATTCACATTTTTGTTCATAATGTTTAGGGGCCAATTTCATAGAAAATCTTACCCGCATTGCTTAATTTGTAATGCACGAGCTACCAGAACACTAAAGGAGACATGATCTAGCAAACAGACAGGGAGGAAAAAAGGCCAACTGTATTTTTAAAACCGAGGTGCGACAAAGTAATTAAAAATGATTTTATCATCACATTTTTGTTTCATGTATTTTTTTTTTTTTATATACTGTATATATTTGTTTTAAATATACATGTAAAAGTTCCTGAGCATAGGCACTTCAAATCTGAAAGGTGCTGGATCCTCTTCCGGAATGATCCGGCACAAACGAAGTACTGCTTACTACTTAGAGCCATCTAAGAGATGTGTAAAAGTTCCTAGCTACGAGCTCCTTCTTAAAATATATTCATGAAACTACCGAAAAGAACTTGTAAGAATTTGTGGGGCGCAACAGAAAAGCATTGACCCTACCGTCTATAAATCGTGAGTTCGAATCTGGATGTCGCCACAGCCATGGTCTCAGGGAGGGAGTGGTGGCATACTCTCTCTGCCCTGTCAATCATAAGTGACGCCAGCCAATCTGCGAGCTCCTGAGTGTGGAGGTCGGTGGATAGCACTTTCTTCTGTGCGTGTTTAACGACCCCCCCGATGATGCTTGAGCAGCAGTTTATAAAGATGCAGTTGCCTCAGAGGAAGCCCTTCCTGGTTGGTACACTATATAGCCAAAGGTTTGTGGACACCTAACCATCATGCCCATATGTGGTCCTCAAAATGTTGCCACAAAGTTAGAAGCACACAATTGTCCAGGATGTGTTTGTATATTGTAGTATCACAATTTCCCTTTACTGGAAGCCCCAAACTTATTCCAGCATGACAATGTCCCTGTGCATAAAGTGAGGTCCATGAAGACATGGTTGACCAAGGTTGAAGTGGAAGAACTTGACTGGCCTGCACAGAGCCCTGACCTCAACCACACTGAGGACCTTTGGGATGAACTGGAACACCAACTGTGCATCAGACTTCCTCACCGAACGTCAGTGCCTGACCTCACAGATGCTCTTGTGGCTAAATGGGAAAAAGTCCACACAGCCACACTCCAAAATCTAGCGAAAAGCCTTCCTAGAAGAGTGGAGATTACAACAGCAAAGGGGGGATAAATTTGGAATAGGAAATTCAAAAAGCACATATGGCAGTGATGGTCAGGTGTCCACAAACTTTTGGCTATATAGTGTAGCTTTCATGTAACAGGGGACAGCTGTCTGCTGGTGGGAATTGGGAATTAAATAAGGGAGAAAATTGGGGAAAAGACCAAAAAAAAAAAAAAAAAAAAAGGCTTTTTAAAAGCTTGTTTTTGAAATTTTTATCTCATCTGATTGTTGACATCAGATATTTTAGGAATGTTTGACCTTTGGTCTTGATAGAAAAAAGAATGGGATAGGATTTACTGTATTATTGTCCAATGATTTTAGAGGAAAAACATGAAATTATTAATATAACCTTTGTCCTGTATATTGACTTAACGTTTGAGATTCGCATGTTAAATCATGGGCTGTGCATGGATTCGCCAATAAATTGATATTTACGAGAATCCAACGTCAGTCATGTAGAATCTGTGTTAATGCAGGAAAGCATGCGTCCGCTATTTATTCCTGTTCAGTGTAAACCTAAAACGTTTAACACGGCATTATTATTTAAGTGTTTCTTGTGCGGTCTTACAGCGGTTTTAGATTGCAAGGCAGGATTAGTTGAAATTGTGCACATCTAAACATTCAAGATAAAAGGAACAGCCAGTTTGTTTCTTCCAGATTTTTTTTTGTGTGAGAAAATAGTACAGCGCAAAGTGACTCGGAGGGCATGTAACATCCTAATGAGGCCATGAGCATGCGCTCAATAGCTATTGATCAGAGCTTGTAGAGCGCGACATTGATTAACCCCAACACACTGTTGTGTATAAGGCCATACACACACACACGTGAGCACATGATGTTTAAAGTGATGATTCCTGATATTGCTTGTCATCGTTTCTGATCATTTCTGCCCGTGCAGGTTGAAAATGAGCAATGAGGAGATCAAGAGAGCCATTCTGGAAATGGATGAGAGAGAAGAGCTGGCAAAGGATATGTTAGAGCAGGTACGTGACTTCATGTACAGTCGTTAAGTTAAAAGTCTCGTGTGTAGATGGATCTTTCAACAAGAAATGATCTGCTGGGGTGCATCACTCCACCCCGTCTATGATGGTTTTACTACAACGGCACACCCTGAATTGTTTTATTCCTTACATAATATCCTGGTTTGAAAACCGGTATTGTGTAACGCTTTTTTTTTCCTTTTTTGGCAGCTGTTAAAGTTTGTTCCTGAAAAGAACGACATTGACCTTCTGGAGGAACACAAGCACGAGTTGGATCGCATGGCACGCGCCGACCGCTTCCTCTACGACATGAGCAGGTACAAACGACTTGTTTGGGTAAATTAACCTTGTGGTGAAATTGAGGTGAAGAGAAAGTTTGATGGTAAGTGTAAGTGTGCATGAAAAACAACTTTTCAAACAAAACTCCAACCAAAAAATCCCCCTCATTGTGGTGTCCTTGATTGCTAATGACATGTTTTGACTTGTACAAAAAGTGAACCACCTCAGTAGCCTGTGGTCTCTTGAAAACTTCCACAACCTCCCGTCTAGTCTCACCGGCGCCCCCAAAGTGCGCTATTATTTTCCCTCTTTATCATTCAGTATGGATAACTACACTTTGAAATCATCCTACTACACTTCCACCCTTTTTCTTCCCCCTTCTCTGCAGAGGGGGGGTCCCTGCATCACGATTCTCCACGAGTGCACAGAGTTTGCAGCAGCTCATTAGGGATAAAAGCTCAGGAATCTGTGTGGGAGAGCCAAACTTTCTTTGAAATGACTCTCCTGTGGAGACTGATTATTCTTTTCTTTTTCCTTTTTTTGTCTTTCTACCTCTGCCTGACTTCTGGTTAGGATTGATCACTACCAGCAGAGGCTCCAGTCGCTGTTCTTCAAAAAGAAGTTTGCAGAACGACTTGCAGAGACCAAGCCGAAGGTCGAGGGTAAGCGCAAGATACTTGTAGTAACACCAATATGTCTATAGTAACAGTTCATCCACAGGGGCTTGTATGGCAGATGACGAATATCAATTAAGAGATTAAAAACATGTTAATATTTAGCAAAGAAAACATGCAGTAATAGTTAAAAATGTAATCGCTGGCATGTCGCTGTGGTAGAAGAGGAATAATAACACTTGAGGACATGCTGTTTTAGGACATAATTAACTCCTGTCCTTGATTCATTTCCTTTCATAGCATGTCCCAAAGTGTTTTATTCATTACTTAGTAATTGAATTCCACTCATGAAGAAAATGAGGCTGTAAGAAGTCAGACTTGAAGTCAGGAAAATTCAAGATTTGCACTAAGATGTCTGATGTGTGGGATCATCAGTGAATACCAGTGCGTTGACAGATTGTGCATCTCATACCTCCTGCTGATTCACTCTACCCAAGCCAGAACAGATACATTTATAGACATACAACCACATAAACATCAAATATATAGTTAGAGAAAAGAAGTGGCTTAGGCCCAGTGAAAATGAACTATATTATAATACTGTTTTACTACTACGGTCGTGAAAATGGTCTCCAGTAGTTTATTTTCAAAAGTGTATAATATCAATACCTATGATGGAGAGAATGCGTGTATGGCTCTGTATGTTCGAGTCCGGTGCTTGAAAGTCTCTCTAGTCGCCAGGGAGCCTGTTTTGGAAAGCTGGCAAATGTCGGAGAGTCGTTCTCATGAACAAGGCTCATTGCATCAAAGAGTTTGAATACACTTCATGCAAATGGAATTGTGTGTGTGGTGGGGGGTTGGGTAAGGATTAGCGGGGTAGTACAGTGGCTTACATAAATATTCCCCTTCCATGAACTTTCCCACACTTTAGAGTTTTAGTGCCTGGAAGTGAAATGGACATAATTGTTTAGTTTTTATTAATCAATAAAACGTAAAATATATGATTGCGTAAGTATTTACCCCGTTGTGAAATCCCTAAATTAGTACTAATGCAAACAGTCGCTCTCAGAAGTCACCTAATTAGTTAAATGGAGTCCAACTGTGTCTAATTAAAGTGCCACATGAGCTCAATATTAATACACTTGTTCCTGGAAGGCCTCAAATTTAGTTCGAGAGCATAACTAATCAAATAATCATCATGAAGAACAAAGAGCTGTCAAAACACATTTGGCGCAAAATTCATCCTGCGGAGCACCATTGTTAATAAAAATGGAAAGAAAATGGCACAAGTGCAGTTAGAGGAAGCCATCCACGAAAAGTCAGTGACCAGGTAAATTAGATTAGTCAGAGGAACAACCAAGAGGCTAAGGATAACTCGTGACAATACTCCTGCAAGCCACTAGTCAGTGGGATTTCGCTGCATGAACAGAATCTACTCTGGCGTGTGGCTCATGTAGACCTCATTAACAGTTTACCTCGCCTTCGAGGGCACTGCTGCGCCTCAGGATAAGCGTCTGACTCAAAAATATGAAGTGAGGCATTGAAGTTTGGACTCTGCAATGCATGTCATGAAAACAGCCCATTCACAGCTGCAACACTAACAAGCCACAAATGTTAGTGTGTTTTATCAGCTACCAATCCTGCACTTTCCCTCCATGCATCTGTCATGTCCTGTATGGGAGCATAAATCTGAGAGGCCACACAGTGGAAGACTAAAGTCCAGAGTGGCTTTATAGTCTATGGAGACTGGTTTTAACTACCAGTGGAAAGGAACAACAAATGTTGGCCCAGGATCTGTGAGCCACCCCACCCTCGCATGCTCACTCATGTCAGAATCAGAGGCGTTTAGAGTTTGTAGAGAACCTTGAGTTGGAGGCTGAAATGTCTAAATTTAACCACGCTTCTTCGGGAGTGTGATTTGTATGAGTGAGAAGAAACTTGCGGCCAGGCGTCAGAGCTGTGTGATGATTCAGTAATCGGAGCTCATGATGGGAATCCCAGTACACCGAGGACAGAGCAGAGTCGAGACCAATTCATCCTCAAACACACACTGATGCAGAAGTTTATATACACATGATCTGGCTCATGGTGGACACTGAGGTTAAGTAACGGTTTCGTCTGATGCCAGGGGCTTTTTCGGGAAATTTGGTGGTTTAGTCTTGTGTGTTCCTGAGAAATTCATTTGGTGTGAAGAATGAAAAGGGAACGATAGCCTCGTCTTATTGAATCTTCATGCAACCTATGTGTGGTTTGGTATTGATTGCTTTGTTTAAATCTTGTCATTTATGATCGAGAGAGTGATGGAGGATTTGGTTTTAGGGAGGATTGCACTCCTAATGTAGGACTGATGTTAACATGAGTGGTCTGTAAGATCCATAAGCTCTTTAACCAGCAAAGCAGATCTTATTTCTTTTTGTGCTCAATGCAATAATCATATTATAGGAATTTGAATAGCAAATAAGATTAAGGCGATTGTGCACATTATTGCAAATTTGTACCACAGTGGTACAATTCTCGACCTGATTGGTCAGAGGATGTTACTTAATTTTCTGTAACAGCGGCTTTGTCAATAGCAGCAGTTACGGTTAAGTAGTTAATTTAGATGATATGTTAATATGATAGGTTTATATTATTGGTCGTTTTAATACGTTATTATTTCTATAGTAACAACTCCATCACAAGTGCTGGATATCTATATAATTTAAGGTTATACATATTCGTCGATGTGGTGAAGGAGATGGAACGAGATCTTTAACATTTATGGACTCCATTGTCAGAGTTTTATAACGATCAGTACACTGTCTGCTTGTCTCACAGACGTTCCACAACATTAAATAAGTATAAACAGATAAAAAGTACTATATGTACAACATCATAGTGTTGTATTCCTTGCTCATCATAAACTGATAATGTTTATATTGATTCGAATTGGTCATAACTGTCTTTATAATTATTATTGGACTGTCGCTTAACTGCTTGTACGATGTCAGATGTCAAAGTCAGTTTTCTTCATTTTCCCACGTCTGCTTTCTCCTTAGCTATTCTGTGTGCATCCCGTGAGGTGACGAGGAGTAAACGTCTGACTCAGATTCTGGAGGTGGTCCTGGCCTTTGGGAACTTCCTGAATAAAGGCCAGAGAGGGAATGCCTATGGTTTCAAAGTGTCCAGCCTGAACAAGATTGTAGACACAAAGTCAAGCATAGACAGGTTAGTGCTGCATTTGAGTTGAGGCTTCTTTTTTGCCGTTATCGGATTACTTAAGTACATATAAATGTGTTGTCTGAGTTGTTGGTAAAATCCGATTTTCTTTGTAGTTACGAGTCAATTTTACATGTAAATGTACTCGGTTATAATTGTTTTGGTAATAAGAACTCATTAGCACCTTCACACCTGCTTGGGAAGGGAAAGGATGTTGGACACTCCAAGGTAACCAATAAGCGTCCGAGTCAAACACAAAAGACTGACTTTAAAAAAATATATATTCTTTAACATTTGGACATCCACGTTGATTGATATCAAAATATTGCAAGTTAAAGTTAATTATTTGCAATGATTTGCGGATGCATCCACGTGTTAGTGATTTGACAGAATGGAGTTTTCACTTACGGTATGCTCGTCTCTCACAGAAACATTACCATGTTGCACTACCTGATCATGATATTTGAGAAGAACTATCCCGACACCCTCAAAGTCCAGCAGGATCTGCTCAGAATACCAGAAGCAGCGAAAGTCAAGTGAGTCACGTGTTCATCTTAAGCAACTATGAACCCATTTTGGAAGACAGGGAAAAAAAGTAGCAACTTGGTGGTGAAACAAAGTTACTGTTACCACTCCAAAGTTGATTTTCCACTGGAATTTGCCAACAATTGCATCATTATATTATTTATTAATGAATGACGTACTTTTTATGTATTCATAGCTGCATTTAATGTTGCGGAATACTTGCAAGAAAAGTTAGTTAAGAAAAATGCAGATTGTCATATTACTGAGAAATGGGAAAGCACAAACTCTAAAACCTTCTAACTGTTACACGCCACTGACACTGGAGACTCCTTCCATAAATGTTAAGTGTCTCCTTAGACAAAACTTGACCATATCAACAAATATCCTTATTTTCTTTGTTATATAACAGCACATTTTAAAATCTCTATATTATTAGACTGTGTGAAGCGCCCGCTATTCAATTGTGAATTAGATGTCACATTAGTGCATTAATATAAACTATTATTTGAACTACAGCTGGCACTACCGTCACAATACCGAGACAATTACTCAATAGCAGTTCAGTAGTGCTGTGGTATAATGTAGTATTAAAATGTAAATATGAGTATAATCATTATTTAAGGAAAGCTTATTGTCCGTTGTCTTTATTCCTTTTTTTATATATATACAAAGTGAACTTGTGCCTAATTCAGTGAGTTATGAGCACCGAGAAGTTTTTGATCTGGAGGCTGACGTTTCATTTGTTGTTGCTCTGTGCACAGCCTGGCTGAACTGGAAAAGGAAGTCTACAGTATAAAGAGTGGACTGAAGGCTCTGGAAGCAGTGAGTTTTCTATTATACATTCCTGTGGCTTATTCAGATTTATATTATGAACAATACAGAGGGACTTTATTGGCATTTTATTGTAGCAAAATGAAAGTCTCCCAAGCCTTTAAGCCTTTAAATAACGCTGCCAATTAAAGGAACGGTTCAGTGAAAAATCAAATCGCACAATTTTCCACTTACCCCGAAAGTAATCGATCAGCCAAGAAATATTTGGTGTCCAGTGTCTGCTTCTTTAGTTTTACACTGGAAGTCGATCATGTTTTTGAAAATGCCCCGATCTTCATACAAACATCTGTCAACTTTAAATAACTGTTTCATAAAATATCATGAGTAATCCAAATCTACAAATTTAAGTCCAGAGTGGAGTTATATTGCTATCTGCATAACTTTCAGCTTTCCGAGACTATACTGGCTTCAGAGGCGAGGCCCAATATAATGTATTTGCTGTTGTGCAGTTCTATTTTATTTGACATGTTTGGTTTTAGCTTGGTGTCCTTTATGGAAAAGATATTGAGTAAGAGTTTCATTCCTTGTAAGTCAGGCTCCAGTGCAAAGATACAGAAGCAAATGGCCATCAAATATATTTTGGCTGATCAACTACATTTACAGTAGAAAGGAAACTTTTTTCTAAACTATAGCATCTATAAGCATCTTAAAATGAAAGAGAAGCCTATGATAGGTTTTATCTGGCAAGCCAGTAGCACTCCCATTGTACCTGTGTGTGCAGCTGTCCCTGGCCATGATTACATCTTCTCCCATTTGTCCAAATATGCTGCAAGTTAAAATGAGTTAGGAGCTGATAGTTTAGTGGACACACTGTTCAGCTGTGAATTTGAACAAGTCACGCTTCAGAGTGTGCTGCTTCTCTTCATTTTTGCATAGTTTCGAATGGAAAGGCAGCTCAAATCATGGTCTCACAAATCTAAATGAGAGCAGGACAATTATCAGTGATGTATGCCTATGGACGTATTCAGTTAGCAATTAAGAGAGAGGCATGTAGAGGAAAGAGGCCAAGCAAAGCCATGACTCAGAACAGAGAATGTGCATTAATCATGGAAATTGAAACCAGCAGCATGTGGACGGTTTAACGGCATGGTATGATGATGCCAGAAGCCCAAAGCACTGTATTAACAAATGATTAACAGGAAACCCTAGAAAACTGAAAGAGAAATAAGATCTGCATTGTTTTATAAGCCTTGCTTCGTCGTTAACTCGCAGGAGCTGCAGTACCAGCATGGCCGGCCACGCGACCGAGGAGACAAGTTCATCCCTGTGGTCAGTGACTTCATCACAGTGGCTAGTTTCAGCTTCTCTGAGCTGGAGGAGCAGCTGAACGAGGCAAAGGAGAAGGTAGGTTTCAGCTGATTACCTAATCCATCATCATCATCATCATCAGTGAGCAACTTGGATTTTATCTCTGCTGATCTAGTATTTCAGGCCTAGGCTTTTCCCCAATTTGCGTGGGACTACCAAAGTTCTGGATCTAAATCTAATTACAGTATCTCCATGCCCCTCAGAGAAAACCACCTATTTGTCCTGTCTGCTCCAGGAAACATATTTATACAGCTTTCATATAAGCCAGATGCAATTGCACAAAGGAATTTGAAGGAGGAGAATTTGGGCTTTGTGTTTACTCCCCTAGTCCCTGATTCTGCAAGTGTTTTCTTTATGCTTGCTTTGAGAGTCATTGTGAAGATGTGAGGTGTTTTCCAACTGCTTTTCTTTCGCTTCTTGTGAGAAGAAAGCTTGCTGCAGGATGGACTCCCTCTTTCCGTTCTCCTTCTCACAAGAGCCTGTAGTCCTGCCAAGCTTGTGCATGAGCCGTAAAGGGACGGGAGAGTGTGAGAGACTGAGAGAAGTCTTTGTGCACCC
The DNA here is from genome assembly GCA_030068235.1 of Notoglanidium macrostoma. Classification (NCBI taxonomy): domain Eukaryota; kingdom Metazoa; phylum Chordata; class Actinopteri; order Siluriformes; family Auchenoglanididae; genus Notoglanidium; species Notoglanidium macrostoma. The sequence continues at coordinate 1,143,129 of JAQQZR010000005.1, forward strand.
TTCCCGGTGCGGCGTGATGACTTAAACATCCCGGGGAAGCCTGGTGACTGGGCCTGAGTCCTTCAGAGCAGTTTTTTTCTGTGTGAGGAGGCAGAAAGAGAAAGAGCACTCTTGTTTGAAACGTGGCATGAAGGCTTGGTCCCCATGCTACACTGCGTCTCTGGGTCTTAAGAGAATAAAAGTATTCTAAAGGCCATCTTTTAGTCCAATTTCCCTCTTGTTAACAGAAAGTATGATTCGGTTGAGTTGGTCAGCGTGATCTCGCTGCATGGACTTATCACACACTGCCAAACAGCACTTAACCACACAGCCTGTGAATCCACCCACCATTCGCCTAATTATTTATTTAAGGGGCACCGTAAAAATGAAAAGTCTGTTCAGAGCAACGTCACGGGAAAACACTGACCCTGAAAGTTGATTTGAAGCAAGGGAACAAAGGCACTGCTGTACTTCTGCAGCTCAGTCCGTTCCTTCCAGCTATCCAGTGGCCAGACTCGGTCTTATTGGTATAAGTGTCTCTTAAATTAAGCCCAAATATTCATTTCTTATCTATGAGAATATATGAATTCTTCTCACTAAAACAACCCAAGTTAGTTTAATATTAGTTCAAAATTGTTGTTGGGAAACTGTGCATCAATTTTAAAATATTAAACGAACAATAACCATGAACCAAAGATATTAAAAGCAGAATTGTTTATTGTTCACTTTTTGTGAAAAATTAGGCAACACAGACAGTTCTGATTTGTTAGGGCGAATCACTGTTCTGTAGCACTGGAGAACCATTTCCTTAAACTAATCTAAAGCTACATAAATGTATTTTCCCAGCAGAAAGGTGCATAGTAAAGCTACATACAGTGGAGGGTAGTGATGAACAACGGTACCGTTCAGTACTAAGAGCGTTTGCTTTCGTTGTTCCATAATGGCATGATGTCACTTCCTATACCTTAAAACACATCTAGCAGGAGAGAGTCCGTTGTTTTTTGTTTTTTTTTTTATGCAGGAAGCTGAAATGCTAACTTTTCTACTGCATTGACTGTTTCATACAGTCGAAATAGAGAACATGGCCAAACTCCCAGTGGGAAGGAAGCCAGCATGAGCTGGGATAAATACTAGATCTCTCTGGTGTAAATCTAATGTGGATTTGGGATGCTCTTGGCAGTCACAGCAGTCTGACCTTAAAATGGATTTACACTTTTAGAACTGAAATTACATCTAAAAGAAGGCCTTATTTTAGCTTTTTAACACCATGGTACTCCCAAACCAGCCACAACGTTCTAAAGAGCAAAGCCTTGTTGAACGTAGGACTGGGTAATTTCTTTTTCCTTTTTTTTTTATTTTATTTTTTTTTATGTATTTTGCATTAAAGTCAAACTTTTAAAGTTACGTAACAGAGATTTGTCAATGCTGTTGAAGCCTAGAATGTTCTCTCTCTCTCTGTCTGGCAGTAATCAGTGGACAGGTGGTAGTGATAAGAGAAGACATATGGTAGTCTAATGAGGCGTGACCTCATCCATCACGCACACGGGAGCAATGCGGCCATTTCTTGTTAGTGTGCACTGTTAGTGGTTGTAGTTGAGATTGATGTAGCTCACTCAGTACACAGATAAGCAGGCATATGATGTGGCACTACATCAGCAGGGAGGATGTAAACGGGTACAAGGTTTTTTTTCCATTCTAGGAAAATGATGAGTTGCCTTTAATTGAAATGTAGCCTAGCTGCCCGGCTCTGTTACAGCTACGGGTAGAGCCAATTTCCAGGCCAGAAAAATGTAAACAGAAACCAGTTCATGACGATTTCGGGAAGTCACAGTCTTTCTAAGAAATATTTTAAATTATATAATTATTACAGGTTTCAAAACACTTTTAAACATTGCAACCTGAACCTTTAAAAAAAACAGGCCAGTGATTAAAGTTATTGTCCTTTATTCCTCTTCCGGTGTTATAATGCTTGTTGTTTCTCTGTTCTCTTCTCAGTTTGCCAAGTCTCTGAAGCACTTTGGTGAGGAGCAGGTGCGCATGCAGCCAGATGAGTTCTTCGGGATCTTCGACACCTTCCTGCAGTCGTTCAATGAGGCTCGACAAGACCTGGAGAACATGCAGCGTCGCAAAGAGGAGGAAGAGAAGCGAGCGCGCATGGAGGCCATGGTGAGCCACATGTTACAAATACAAATACAGCCTTCTCTCATGCAAATAACTCTCTGTGCATGATTATGTTCCATTTTAATAGTCCTTAACTACTGGTCTCAGTGGAGATCATTTCCTGCACTGTATGGCAGGAAAAGTGGATTTTGATGTCTCTTTAGGACTACTTTAATAGTAATTGATGAGCTCATATCCTCATTTCATTCATCAGTGTTTTAATTCCTCAATCAAAGGAGCAGACTTCAAATAAGGCATCTCTCTTGGCCATCATGGTTTTGCATGTTGTTTCCATTGCATTCAGTTTTTTTCATAAATCTCTGCCTGGTGATATGGCCAGGGCTTCAGCGTGTTCTGTTTATTGTTTATCTTCCCCCTCCCTCCCTTTTTTTTCATTAAATGGTCATTCCATCAGATCAGCTGTCAGTAGACCTATAGCCCCTCTCTATTTTAGCCAGTGCACTCCGAGGTCTTCCCTAGGGAATGTCGGGAATGTGAGCAGAGAGCGAAAAGAGTATGGGAACCAAGCAAGTCTTTTGATTTCCTCTCATCCCTCAGCTATACAGATTGCAGGAGATTAGCGTGTAGACTTGCACGCTCTTAGGAAACGTGGCTCACGCAGTTGATGTAGATACCATTCTCAGATTAATAGTTTATCTAGGATACTGATGTCATTTCAGTATTACCAATATGCACAGCTATATTTCATCTGTGTGCATATTGATCGATTCCATGCTGCTTAGTAATCTGGCCTAGTGGCAATTTATACAAGGCAAATAAAATTGGACAGAGTACTGAGCCTTGTGGTACACCATGGAGAATACTGTAATGCATATCATAATCATTTGAGACATATTTATTTTCTCCTAAACTAGATACTGTGTTCCAGTTAGACATGTAAAAAAGCTATAGTGTCAAATACATCTGTTAAACCTCAAAGCTGAGGTTGATTCAAGTTTTTTCTATTATGTGTAGCGGCGATAATTTCCATCTACATTTGCAATGCAAATATGGTGGGAACTTGGAAGCATGACTTTATCTACTCCTAGTTTTTATTACAATGTTAAAATCAATCATAAGGAAAAGTAACACATGCTGTAAATTATGTAGTTGACTGAATATTTTGGCTCCCTCTAAGTTCTTATTAGAATAAAAAAAAAAATAATAATCGTGACAGGCCATGTTCATAAGCCTGGAGTGACATCAGCAGCTTGTGCACTATTACTCGTGTGTTCACAGGGGAAACTGTGTTTTTGTTGTTTCATGTTGCTCTGTAGGCGATTACAACCTCCAAAATGGGGAAAATTCAGTTGAAAAAAGTTGACATTTTAAGCTGTTCTAGATTTATTAATCGATTAAAGCACCTTTGGTGTCTACTAATGAAATATCCATGTCTATATACCACCCCAGCTGAAAGACCAGAGGGAGCGAGAGAGGAGGGCAAAGAAGAGCGCAGGAGGGAGCGTGTCCGAGGAAGTAGGCGAGTTCGATGACCTGGTGTCGGCCCTTCGCTCAGGAGAAGTGTTTGATAAGGACCTGTCGAAGCTCAAACGCAACCGTAAGCGCGCCGTCAACCAGCTCGTGGAAAGCGGTGGGCGCGAAAGACCCATCACCAAGGTCAACTATTGATACTGACTTCTGGAAAACTTTAATTCACCGACTTGTATACTGTACCTGAAGGAAAACATCCTAACTGCCATCTGCCTCCTTATTCACCCAAACATCCTAACCTGTGATGGCTTACGTCCTAAAGGCAGACCGATTCATAGACCTTGGGGGACAGTTCTCGGGGTGTCAGAAATTCTTACAGCACTGTGCTCAATAAATAGGCTTTCTCTAACCTTGTTTGTATCCCACATCCTCCATGGTCTTCCTCCTCCCATAGTCAGGGGTTCATATCTCCAAGCCAACTCAAGCATAACCTCAAACTGCCAAGCACCATAGGATTTTCCATCTACCTGAGTGCACAAGACTGGGTTCAGTTCTTAGAATTCTAAAGAGAGAATAGACCAAGATGGCAGGCAGGTCAGCACCTGGCACCATAACTGATTGAACTAGTTTTGTTTGGGGAAAATTTGGACAGAATATTGCGGCATTCATGCAACCACTTCTCGAAAAAACTGTTGAAAGACACTGCCATCCACATTAGGTGCTGATACCCCATGTGCCTCTCTCCACCTACTATATTTCTCTGGTGCTTTGACTAAGAAGACCATTGGTGTATATGGGAACTAAGAGAGAGAGACAGAAAGAAACCTATATCTGCAGCTCTTAACCCAGCTAAGTGATGGGTCCAACTCAATTTGTTCCAAATGTTATACAACTTCAAACATGGAGACAAGTGGTTAAAAAACGAAAGAGGTGAACCCTTTAATGTTGGGATTGCCAGCTAGGAAAACAGGACACTGTGGTCTCAGTCGTGTTGGCTGTGATACTCTTTTACCCAAGTGCCTCCCCATACCGATGGCATTCCCAAGGACGACACGGGAGACGAGTCGGAAATGCCGAGAAAGCACAGCACTTCTAGGAAAAGATACCACGAAGAACCGAAATGCTCTGAGATAAGGACGATGCTGTAGGCACGCCTCATTGGCAAGTAAAAAGATTTTCCAAGGATTGTGATGGCATTACCTGGTGCCACAGGAAAAATCAGGAACATAAATATGTAGTAAACAGTAATAAATGCAAGTAGAATGGCATTTATATATTTATTTATACGGAAAAAAAACACCCATGCTAATTTCAAAAACCTTTTTTAATTCTTCATATTTTCTAGTTTGTACTTCTAATACTTTAACTTGATAGGTATTTCCTTCATGTATATTAAAAAAAAGAAAAAAAAAGAAAAAAAAAAAAAGTTCCATGATCCAAATCTGTGATGCCCCATCACTAGTGAAGCTTGTTAACCTAAATCACCAAAGTAGTGCACTTCTCACATTGTGACGACAATTCAGAAGCTAAAGATGGTTTGTTTGGTCAAAATGGTTTACAGTGCCACTGCAGATACTTGTCTTCAAGATCTTCACGCAGCCCAGGTGTTGTTTCTTGTTTCATCTAATTTTTGCTTATATTGCTTTTCATGTTATGTATATTAAGTGTTGTAGTTGTAAAGATTGCTTGGGCAGTGTTGCTTTTTGGATGAACATGGCTCCCAGGAATAAGAGTCATGACGGACGGGAAAGTCTTAAAAAAAAATAATAATAAATAAATAAAAAACTAATTAAGGTTACGGTAAAGTCCTTGGTGACAAAAGTAAGATCGAAGTGTGAAAATCAGGAGGATATTCTGTATAAAGTATGGCTTTTATCTTTTGTGGTACTTGAGCTAGTGGAGTGGAGTATGAAGAAATTTGATTAAGTGGTGCCTAGCTGGTTGAAAGAAGCCCAAATTGAAACGTTTAGCTTTATCCTAAAATAGTTGGTGTTTGCACCTTTTGTGTGTATGTATGTTTCTTTTTCTCCAGTCTACCACATCCACATGTGGGAGAACCGCAGTAAGAAGGTCAGAAGATCATTTGTGTCTCCTAAGAGATTTGCCACTAATCTTTGTCTGGTTCAGGTATATGCTGTTGAACACGTGCATGGCCATGGTCTCTGTGCTACTTTGCGCCAACAGGACACTTGTATACTTTATCAGTAAGCCAAAAGGTGGACTTGGCACCCTTAAAGTGAGTTCTCGTTGTTATTATTTTTAGAGGGACAGGTTTCCTCCTTAACCCGAATGCTAAGTGTCACTTTTTTCCTTTACTAAGTGTACACCAAAAGTACTAAGAGTCCGGTCTAACTGATCCAAGCTAATCAACACTGCCTTATTTAATACTTTAATGTGAGCTAATTAACTCTTATTAAATAGCTTTGAGGGCTGGAGCACTTGCGACTCTTGATTTACAAACTATGTGCCGATAATAACCAACACTAAAGGTCAGGTTCATGTGATGTAACGTATTACAGTAATTCTGTTAATGAACCTGTATTTCCGAAGGTAGTACAAGGCCTATTGCTCTCCACAGTCGTTTGGTTTTCCCTCCTTTTCCTTCAGCTCAATGGTGAGAGGTCATTTCCTTGTTTTTTTTTTTTTTGTTTTTTTTTTAAAACAACACTATAACAACACAGTATGCCAAATGGAAAAAGACACTTTGACACTTTGGAATGGCTCTCACATTGGAAACGTGTATTTAAAAAAAATGCCGGTGAAGGCGAAGGAGTTCGTGCCAACTGAGAATAGACGTTTATCAGTAAAGAAAAGAAAGCGCTATCAGCTTTCTGTTTCAGTCCAATACCATGTAGGTATCCAAACATCAGTATTATTATTATTATTATTATTATTATTATTACGTTTGTTTTGTTTTGTATGTATATTTGGTCATTGACTGGCCGAACACAACGGAAAGATTAATAAATGTAGCTTGTTGCTTGATGCACTTTTTGAAAGACGGCCTTTTGCTACCCCTTCAATATTTTCACACTCATGTAGCTTGTCATTATATTAAAAAAGCGAGACACGATGCAGCTTAAGGAAGGACAAAAGAGACGTAAAATAGGGTCGCGTATGTTTTTTATCGGTAATGAAGTTTGGCCCTTCTCGACTATTAATAAAAGGCTGGGTCCTACATTTGAGTGCAACACTCTATTGAGGCAAACTGATTTAACACCGGTATGTGTTCACGTTCACAACAGGACAGGCTGAGCCGTTTAGCCTCCCCTAAAATACATTTGGTTTGGGTTTGGCAACAGTCATAAGGTGATGAATATATAGGGAATGTAGTTCTTTTAAGTTTAACTTGACTCTAACAAAGAGCATTGATCTCCACTGCCTCAGTGTGCGTCACTCCATTTTGTATCCTTTTATATCTTTGTGTTGTTGCCTTTCACCTTTATGCACTCGTTTAGGTAAAAAGTGGTGCGCAAGTATGATCCTTTGCTATAGAAGATGTATATTATGGGTTGGTAATTACCACAGGTAAGAATACACCAGTTACGCGCCCTTTGTATCATCTAGTTGCGGGTTGTATATTGTGCAGAGCAAGTATTTTAAAACGATGACATGATATCCTGGATGACTTCACCCGAAAGATGTATAGTTCTACAGTTTTTGTACGCCGCTATAGTTGAAGGGGGGGAACGCGAAAAAAGGAAAAATATGTTGAGGAATGTTCCATTTTTTTCCTGTAAATTGAGTCTATTTATTTGCCTTATTTAGTTTGCTATATTTTGTATGTATACACAACATTACGGCAAAAATGTTACATGAGAAGTATAAATATGAGTAACTATACTGTGGTCTTTGTATGTCAGATTCTTGAGTATAAATAGCTTTCTTTTTTTTCTTTCTTTTGATGTTTTTGGTTTTGCTCGCCATGCATCCTTTTGTAGTGTAAAATAAACCTGCTTCCCTTAGGTCTCATCTGTCTTCTCTTGAACAAAGCTCAACACTGCCCTCTGCTGTTAATGTCTACACCATGATCACCTTCAAACCTGTAAACACAAGACACATCTCAAGTAGTTAATGTTTTATTATTCTTATGTGAACTGAAAAATCCAGTAGACACCTCATTTAGGATTATTTAAAGATTCGCATTGGATAAGAAAAAAAAAAAAGTGTTTTCATAAACTTAACGGGAAATCATATGAATAACAAGCCACTTTCAAATCAAACACTTGTCAGTATAAAAGCACAAATGTTACAGATGTTTTAGCATAATTTTAATATGTTGGTCTGGGAAAACCTGTCAGATGTCTGGCTACATTATGGCAAGTACTTATTTACTTTTTAATCCTGCCTAGGTTCGATTCTTGCAAAGGTATTGTTGTGTAAAAAGCCAGTTTAACAAATGCAGTGGTAATAAACAGTCAGTTTGCCTAAACCTTGCTAGCGAAGTGTGATTTCCTCCCAGAGTGAATGTCATGATTTGTTCTAGTTGCTGGACAGCTATGTGCCTAGAATCTTTAAATGCAGTTTTCTCCCTGATGAGACTCAAGTGCTAGACCTTCATTTGTACTTCGGACATGCAAAAGAGAAACGTACTTGAGATCAGAAAAGTCTTTAGGTCTTCTATATTAAACAATTTCAGTGTGAAAGGTTTTCCAAAGCCAACACACAAATGCAAACTCAATGTACATGGTTACAGGAAACAATGCTTAGTTTGACAATCAACATGTATTTGTACCTAAAATTATCTATAACTTTCTTTGGTTTGCAACCCGCTGTATTCATCCATGGCTTTAGCGCAGCCTTTGCGTAAAGGACATTTTCTCCTCTTTGTTCATTGCATCAAACTCATCAGTTATAAAGTGAAACTATGAATATGAGGATGCTCAAAAGGAACTGTGGTCCTATAAATCAGGCAAACGCACGTTTCTATTATTAGTCAGTTAAACTGATTGGGAATTGGCAAAATGAGTTAGCTTATTGACTTTAAAATGAATCAGTTTCAGGACAGCTGCAGAAGAATGTCAGTTGCAAACATGGTTACTGAAGAACTCGTGTAGATACAAGAGCATCAAAACTGAAAAGTAGAGAAACTTGTCGGGTTCCTTTCATATCGGATGTTTGGTTTCAGCGCATCTGTTGCGGCAGTGTGATGTGGGGAACTATAATAATGGCACACATCGAGATCCCAGATCAGGACGGTGATTGGATCCTTGAGTCCACAGCTCATTAACACGTTCATAATGATTGGATCACGGAGCTTTTTGCTCACGTCAATTCTAATAGAACACCGAATGCCCTTTCAAAATGTACGTCTTTCAAATGTTTACTCTCAAAAACGTCTGGAACAAATTTGGTCAGGATATAGTTTCGTTTATCTGCTACAAAGGCGATGAACACTACAAAGTGTATGAATACGATATTCAGAATTCTAAAGGCACAATCAAGATATGTAAGTGCTCCGTTATGGGTGAATACGTCAGCTTGGTATAGCTACATTATACTTCTGGATGATCTGTATGTTTTTAGGTTTAGCATTAGCTGGTGCGATGGAAATCACCCCGTTGGCCTCCTGTCTTACTCAAAAGTCTGATGTCAGATATAACGATATCACGGCTGACTGCCTTACACATGTCGTAGAGCGCCAGGGCAGCTACTGATGCCGCAGTCAGAGCCTCCATTTCCACTCCAGTGCAGCCTGTTGCCTGACATGTTGCCAAGACAACAGCAACATGCCCTTCTTCCTGTAGCTCCACAGTGATGGAGGTGTGGTCGAGGGATACAGGGTGGCACAGAGGAATGAGACCAGATGTTTGCTTAGCGCCCATGATGCCCGCTACCTGTGCGACCGCCAAGGCATCACCCTTAGCTATCTGGTTGGCACGGACCAGGCTGAAAGCTTTGGAGCCTAGAAGAATGCGGGCGCTTGCTGTGGCAGTACGACGCGTCACTGCTTTATCTCCGATGTTCACCATCGAGGCTCTGCCATGAGCATCAGTATGGGTCAGCTGGTCAGAAGTTTTGTCTTGATTTGGTGTGTGACAAGATGCACTAAAGCCTTCGCTAGCATCCTTTTGGTTGTGACACTCCCTTACATTCTGTTGCGTTACGTGTTTCTGTTTGGAGATTAAAGTGCTTAGAAGAGATGTGGAGAAAGACTGGCAGTCCCTTGGCGAGATGTGCCTGAGATAGCCAACAAGTCTCAGCCGTGCAAACTTATCTGTGCGTGTTACAGAAGTGGAAGCATGCTCAAAATCAGGAACTGCATTACTACAAAATTCCTCAGGCAAAACCTGCCTCCTTCCCTGATGGACATGGTAAACATTTTGTGGCGTCTCGCGTTCATGAGAGATGCCGGAGTTTGTAGAAGCTGGTGCATTCATGGTAAAAGTGCTGCTGCTTAAGTCTTCACTAGCTTGGCCACTGTAGTGTAGGTAGTAAGGGTTCTCAAAGTGTGGCGATGCTCGGCCTGGCAGAGCTGTGTGGAAAGTAGGGACCAGATACCTCCTCTGCTGACTCCTCAACGTGGGCACAGGCTGGCTGCCTTCTTCATCTGAAGAACCGTAAGAAAATATGTACAAGTTCAGCAAGCAATACAATTACATATAGTATTAGGCATGTAACCATATATTGTGCATCAATAAATCGTGAAAAGAATTTATGATGATTCGAATTGATGAGGAAAAATTGAACCGCGATTGATCTAGTAGTATTTTCTAGCTGTAATTGCATTATTTAGACAGCAGAGGGCACAAGAACATATAATAGCGGGAATACACGTCATTGTAGATGGAAGTAACAGCTCTAATACTGCAAAAATATTTTTTAAAAACCAGATCTAAAATGTTAAAGAGCTTATTTACAAACAGCCGGCAAGAAATAAGAGCTATCTTTTTACAAACTGCCGAAAGCTAAAGAAAAAAGAAAGCAAATTGATGTAGTTGTTTTTTGGTGTAAGCTTTTTTTAAATTTTTAAGAAAATATTAATTACCTATTTTTAATAAAAGTAATATTGTAGTTAATAGGCTATTATATTTTACTCCAACCTTTACAAATGTTTGTAAACACCTACTCTTGGTTATTAAGAAAATGAAACAAAAGTGGATTTTTAGGAATATCTAAGTTGATTAAGGACAGGAAAATAAATGTTGCATTTTTTTTGTACTAATATTCGTTTAATTTTTCCACTTTAATTACATAAAATTCTACTTTTAATTTTCCTCCTAAATTCATTCAAATATTAATTATCCTTTAACTTTATATTGTGCTACACCATGTGCTCATACCACGTAAACCAAAATTCTGTTGCTTTCTTAAGCAAAGTAAATCACAAGTAGACTGTCAAATGGTTCTCTCATCAGTGACAGTACAAGCTTCCATGTTTTGTGCCACCCATGATTTTTTTTTTCAAAAAGCCCCTCCAATACAAGTAAAGAATCCCAAACTGCTTCTTATTCAGTACATACGGTATAACAAGGGGATTCTACAGCCAACATAGTCAATAGAAACCCATTTCACATTCAGTATCATGTTTGATAATGTTCAATATGAATTTTGTTTTAAATATGACATTTTGAACAGTATTTGGACAATGAACTTTTTAAAAAGTCTGACAATATAAAACAAGTGATTGATAACTGCATAAAGGTCTATTACGTACAGCTGTGTCACCCACCAATGAGGATCATCGGCCTGTTCTTCATCTGCGATATATTGAACATGCCTGTGGAGATAAAGACAGACAGATACAAGCACTTAGGAGGAAAAGACAAACTGTATTTGCATTAGACTGCAGTGGAGGAGCATTTGCGAAATGACAGAAAGGAAAGGAAAGGAAAGACAGCTAAAGCATTATGACTAGGTGGAGGCTCGTTTTTGTTCCATTAGTGGATGCCCGTACCAGCATGTTGTTTTTTCTTCCGCCCCACTGCAGCTCCTATTATCTGCAGAAGTTCCTCATCGGGTGCTCCAGAGCGCAGACAGTCTCTCAAAGACACCTCAGAGTTTCCAAATAAACACACCTGCAACACACAAACACCTAGTTCACAGACCTCTTACAGACCTATACAGAAAACATGGCATGACACAGTTAAGTCTTACGATATACAAAGTGTGATGCATTTTAAGGACCACCTCAGCTAACCACAATCTCACACACACACACACACGGAAATTCCTCTGTACCTTCAGGTTGCCGTCGGCTGTGATGCGCAGACGGTTGCAAGAGCCACAGAAATGATCTGACATGGAGGTGATGAAACCCAGCTGGCCCTGAAATCCTGGTACTCTGAAAGCCTGAGACCACACGAATGCACACATGTACACATCAATCAAGGAACCCAACCATGACCAAACAAACTGTGGATGCCAGCATGATAGGGAACTAAGGTTTACAACCAACATTTGGGTAAAAAAAAACAAATGTTCCCCATACCTCAAATGTAGTCAATCAGAGAAGATGTATTTGATGGCTGACTTTGGCTTTGATACTAAGAAAAGTCTCCAGCACTGTGCAAACTAAGCCTACGCTGTCTCCCAATCAATATACAGTATAATGTTTATGTAGATATAAAATAAAACATCTAATATAATCATGATGATTCCCCAGGAGGACAGAGTATGTATAGGCACACGGCAACATCACAGAACATTCACACTGTGGTTTAAAGAAACACTCAAAATTAAAAGTAACCACTGTATTCAATGGTGTAGCTGATGTAAACATTTCTACCTGTAGTGAGATCTTAAGGAACAACCTTCTTTATGATAAAATGGCTGAAGATGAATGAATGAATGAAACAGATCAGAGGTAGATGCTTAAAAGAAAGGCTGTATATGTACTCCTCTCTTCAAGCTGAAGATGTGATTTTTTTATTTCCTCTTTTATAGCAATATACAGCTGTACATGTTTAAGCCAGAAGAACTACAGCACAGAGAAGAATCATAATCAGACACCAGTTTTATCCCGAAATACTTCATTAATGACGTCCCAGCAAGACCCAACATAAAGGCTGGAATGATTTAATCAGGGCTGACCTTGGCGGTCCCCGTCTCGTCCCCGGGAAGTGGCTCCAGACTGGGCCATTGCTGCTTAATGCGGTCCAGCATCTCAGCATAACTCACCATCTTCCTGAAGTTCCACTTATTGCCTGCAGGAGGAGCCAAAAAGACAGCTTCCCGTCACTCGCCATGTTTACATGCACAACATATTCCTTTTTTTTTTTGCCCTTTTTCCAAAAAAGACAATATTCCTACTAAGATGTTTACTTAGCTAATGAAAATGAATATTGCTCTAATATTCCCATATATATGCATACATCCCTGTCCCAGCCTTGCAAACTGTTGTCTAGCCGCTTTGTTTGTAACGCACACAGAGCTGAACGTGAACAGGCAAGAGGCACTGTGTCACAAACATATAAAATAAATAAAACATTTAATTGAATATAATAAAATTTAAATTGAGAAGCATATTCCAAATGCGCTGTATACATATCCAAAGAATGCTCCTAAACCCTGAATATCATCAGCATATCCTACCTCTTAATCAGAGTTTGGAATATCTAAATGGTTTATGCTGTTTACATGACACTTATCAAATTCCGAATACTGTCATATTCGGAATAATAGTGCAATATTAGGTACTGAGTGTGTACACCAATCACATCGGCTTACACAAGCTGTGGGATTCACAATAAACTGTCAGTCACAGTGACCTAAGGGACCTGGCTTCCTGTTCACACACTCCCTCTCTGACCTTCTCTTACAGACAGCAACTTTGATAAAGTCTTGAATCAGTACTCAATTTGTGACTAGTGTTTTATTGACTATGAGGACAATAAGCAGGAGAAAGAAGAAATCTCTTTTTCTTTTTTTGGGTGAATAAATGAAGCAGTTGATGTTGTACACAGGATGAATCTGCAATGTCGAATGATTCCTCACACAGACTGTAGCAGGGCTTTTGGTTCACTGATACCTAGGGTACACGCTGCCCGTAACCAAATGTGTTTACTTCATGCTTTATTTTTTTATACTTCACACACCCTTATGAACAATTCTCTCCCTCTGTAATGAACAACTGAGTGGCTTAAAAATGTTAGAGAAGTTTACCATCAAAGGGCATATACTCTATGAAGCGCACATCCAGAGGCTTCGTCTCGGTCAGAGTCACAAAGTCCAGCAGCTCGTCTTCGTTCAGGCCCCTCATCACCACACAGTTCACCTGTGACCAAAGCAAACGTAATACTTTGGACATCGGACTGCAAGTTGCTCAATGGCAGATTACTCAACACTCTGGACATTACTCAATGCTTTGGACACCTGGTTGTAAGTTATTTAATGCTCTTGATGTTTGGTTACCCAACACTGGACTGTATATCCTGGACACCTGATGCCAGGTTACTTAAGATATCTGACAGTAGGTTACTTAACACTCTGGACATCTGACTGTAGGCATTATAAGGACACATGTTCAAGACCACCTCCTGGTTAGCTTAGTTCAACACCGTCCCCCTTTTTTGGATGTTCCACTAATCACTACACCACTGGAGCCAGATATACAGCATATTCAATATTTATATTAATCTTCATCTATTCTGTCTAAACAAATATTCTAATTCATCATCTTGAATCTATGATTTACACATTTATATATAAATACATATTTATACACTACCTTAACTGGACTGTAACCCAATTCAATGGCCTTATCAATACCTTCCATCACCTTATGGAAACCTGTAGAAGAAAAAGTTTTAATATAACACCAGGTAGCAAAAAGATATATTTACAGTACATTGTACAGAAAACTGGGGGAAAGCAGTTTAATCAGAAAACATGCCTCAAAATCTGCTAACCATACTGTATTCTTTAGTACAAAGGGACATGAGTACGCCTCTGTTGCTCATTTCTAATATTTTAAACGACCCTAATTAAAAAAGACACACTATTGTTTATAAAGAAATAATGAAAAATTAATTCAAACTCCACTTGACGACAAAGCGCAGCATTACCACGTTTCCGAGGTTCATCTTTCTAAAAAAGCTAGAAATAGGTTCTAGATCAGTGTCTGGTAATGGGGGGGATCGCCACCTTTTATTGAACTCCCTCTAATGATGCACATCTCAACCCAGTTGAGGTTTAGCAGGTTAGCTGATAAGATGAATTGGCTGTATATATATATATATATATATATATACACATATACATATATACACACATATACATATAC
>JAQQZR010000005.1:1165959-1181036 GCA_030068235.1 Notoglanidium macrostoma
CAAGATGCTGGGATTGGCTCCAGCTTCCCCGCCACCCAGACGGATAAAGCGCTATAGATAATGGATGGATGTTTGTTGCAAGTCAGCAAACAACAAACAGCTTTGCTTTTTAGCACCTTGTTACACTTACATATGTTACTACTGTTATATGTCTAAATGTTTTCCTGGAATTAAAAAAAATTTGTGTGGTCAAGACATGGGGTTCAAGAAAATTCTATTTATTTGGGGCCGTTTGCTGAAAAAGTTTGGAAACCAGTGGCTTCTTAGAACGAGCGCATTAATATTAACATGTGATTTGCCCTGCAGCCGGAACTACTGTCAGAGCTGCGGTCATAGAAAATTTATGTTGATTTCGTCACTAGTGTTGCGTAACCTTTTCCCCCGGATGAAACACCGCAGGACACAAACAAACACACAGCCCACATATTACCATAACCAGGCCAAAGTTGTAACTGATAATCACAGTGCAGAAAAAAACACTATTTAGCCTTTTTTTACCTGCTCGTTTTGGTGTTTAAGGTTAACGCTAGTGGCTGCAGCGCGGGTGTAAGGTGAAGCACTCGCCTCTGCCGCTTTAACCTGATGTTCTCCCCAAGTCGCCCCGGAATAATGTTTACACGCCTGGTCTCTGGAGGACACTTTCACTATCCGCAGAGGAAGAAGGGCGATAGTTGTATAAAGCCGGCCACATTGGCCGCTGTAAAAGGCCATCTCATGCACAGAGTTTCAGCTCCAAGTCTGAAGCCTGAACTCGGCTTGTGCGCATGCGTCAACTCAAAGCAAGCGGCAAAGACTCTGTTCAGCCAATCAGCTGTGAGAAATTCAAACTGCATTATGGGAAATGTAGTTCCCTCTTATTTGGGACAAACTTTACTACTAGACTGTAAACATATTATATAATATTATAATTCCAATATTAGAAGCCTGGATAAATGTTTGACATTAAATCTTTTTTGTAGGAGTCTTTTAAGACATTATCAAGACTTTCATACTGTTCTTTCAGTCTCTCCATTATGGGAAATGTAGTTTATTCATTTTTAAGCGACGACATTTTAAAAAATGTTTATTTCAGTTTGAGTTCTGCTAGTAATAATACACCTACCCCATACGTGAACAATTATAAACAAGATACGCCATCTATTAGCATTAAGACGACAGCAGCCTAGCTGCAGAGAAATGAAAAGGGTTTACTTTACTGCATCACACAAGAAATAAACAAATAACTCTCATGGTGCCTCCAGGACTTCGGAGAACGGGTACAAATGCACTAAAGGTTAAGAAATATGCTATATAAACATTGGCTGAATACATATCAATAGATTTAAAACGGGCCAAATTAAGCGAGAAAGGGCGTTGCGTCGCAAAGTAGCTAGTTGGCGCTATTGCGCATGCTCAAATGTCAAGTATTATTATTATTATTTATTTATTTATTTTTTTAAACAATAAAATAATATTTAATGCAATGCAACATCAACTCTATGGTTATTTCTTATTAAATAAATTATTAAATCACTGCTTTATAAATACAGGGAATTCCTCATATAAAATGTGTTTTCATTTCATATTCTTTGTGCTGCGAGAGTTAATAAATAAAAATAAATCCGAATTAAGATTATTCAGAATCAGCAAAATTAAGCTTAAATAATAAAGAAATCTAGTAAAGATTTAAATTTATTGCAACAATAATACAACAATAACAAGCGCCCAGATGTACCATATTGACAGTAAAAAAAGAAAAAGAAAAAGAAAAAAAATCACAAATACAGAGTACAAGTTAACACTAGTGAGAAGATTACAAGTCTAAATAATCTTTAAAAAGAGAACAAGCAGATAAAGTGTTGACAGCTTTTTGTTATGTATAGTGTTGGATTGATTCAGTGTATTGGTTGAACAACAAAACAAAGTTTCTTATTAACTTTATGAATATGAAATTTGTCCATTATAATAATCAGATTAATTAAGAACTGATGAGTGTTATTCTGAGCATTATTTTCTAGGAAGCCAAACAAAACATTAGTAAAGGTTTTTCCCATCATCTTTAAGTATCTTGCTCTCTTCCGGTTATGTAGTGAGTGTGATCTGTTACTGACCTCTAGTGTACCAACAACAAAATACATTTACTTTTATATACTCTTAACATACTTCTTATTGGTTCATAGATTATGATCCTTAGTTCATTGTGAACTGAATCCATCACTAAACTTGAACCAAACTTGAATCAACCAATACCTTTTTATTGGTTAATATTGAGTGTTTATTTAAAGTTAGTATTAGTGTATTCAGGTTGAGAAATGCAGGAATTGCCTAAAGTGTAAACTTAACAATTGGCACCTACCGTACATCATCATTTCTTCATATTCACGTTACCACAAAATCTATTTTTTATTTTAAAGACCACAATATTTCTCTATATTGACAAATAAATTGCTTGATTAGGCAGTTATTTTTGATCACCCACCCACTATAATATGACATAAGATCACTTGCCTATCACAATGCAACGTTAAAGTTCAATGAGATTTTCTGTTCCTGTTTAAAATTCTGCAGCAAAACATCTACAGTATCAGTCTACACTACATACACTATATGGCCAAAGGTTTTGGGACACCTGACCACCACAGCCATATGTGGATTTTCCCCAAACTGTTGCCACAAAATTGGAAGTACCCAATTGTATAGGATGTCTTCAAATGCTTTGAATTTCCCTTCACTGGAACTATGAGGCCCAAACCTGTTCCAGTATGACAATGCCCCTGTGTATAATTCAAGTTATACCATAAAACATGGTTAAGAGTGGATGAACTCAAGTGTCCTGCACAGAGCCCCGAGCTCAACCCCACTGAACAGCTCTGGGATGAACTGGAAACACCGACTGCACCCCAGGCCTCCTCAGCAGACATCAATGCCTGATTTCACTAATTATCTTGTGGCTAAATGATCAAATCCCCACAGCCGTTCTCCAAAATCAAGTGGAAAGCCTTTCCAAAAGAGCGGAGGTTATTATAACAGTAAATGTACTAAATTTGCAAAGGGACCATGTAGTACAAACAAGTACCATTTGGGAGATGGTCAGGTGTCCACATATTTTTGGTCATATAGTGTATAAATTGCTTAAAAGGGAACAATTACCTTACATTTTATTCAACAATACAACTACACTATATGTTTTTACTCTTTTTTTTTTAAACATAAATTGTTGTATTTTTTCTGGCACAGTGAAGCCTCTTTTTTATTATTTTATATTATTATTTTGCACTCTTAACAACATCTCAGTTATTTTCATAGTTAAACTGCAGTCATCTCTAATCAGGTTATACTTGAACCTGTAGCACTTAGCTGTAAACACTACACTGTATTTCAATGTTGTATTTAACTTTAAAGAATGTCACACATGCCATGCAATTTTATTCAACATGATTCATCCTCTTTATCTTTACCTTCTAAAATATTGTCCAAGGGGGAATTATTTTCAGAAATTAAATGATTTGCCTAAAAGAATAAATTAAAATAAAGTACTGTAAACAGCGTATTTTGAGATTATCCAGCAGCACAGATGTAGCTGGAATATGGAAATAGTTCATATATGGGTTGGACAATATTTTTTTATACAGATATTCAGATAAGATTATGAGAGAGAGAGAGAGAGAGAGAGAGAGAGAGAGAGAGAGAGAGAGAGAGAGAGAGAGAATCACTTTACACTATGTTATTTTATAAAGTGCCACAAGAGGACAGTGTAGGCTAACTCACTTCACGCTTACTCCTGGACAAGCTCGTGTCATTCTCCAATGGCTTTGTGTCTAAATGGAAAACCGAAACAGAGCAAATTTGACATCACAAAATGAGACATAACATTATAACGTACATGGGTACATTAAAGTCTGATAAAGGTCATGAAATTGTATTTTGAAGCAAACATGGTAACATTTTCTCAGGACGTGTCATTTTTCTCCCACTAATAAAAATAAAAATAAAAATGTCTTTTGGAAAATCAGGATGAAGTGGTCCCAAGGTTTTCAACAAGTATCAACAGAGTGTACTTAACACGGCATTTAATGTCTCTTTACTGAAAGATGCGTTTTGATGGAACACGTTTTCCATAAACAATTACTCAGTTGTTCATGAAAATAAAGAAATCTTTTGGCAACCCTACTGAAAAATCCAGTTTATCCTGGCAGCTAGCTGCTGTCTAAACACAGGCTGAACTGGTTGAGCTGGTAGACCATCTTTGCCAGCTGGTAGGAAGGAAACACTTCTGAATTACTGCTCCTAATGCTACACACAGAGAAATCGTTTTCAAGAAAATAACACAAGAAGAAATGTGGTGAGAAAATCACAAATATGAATTGATCAATTTAGTGAGTAATAAGGAAGCTGGATAGATGGTCTGCCAGTTTGACCAGCTTGGGGAGTGTTTTAATAGCCGGTAGCTGGCATGGATTTCTACTTATCTGGTCAAATTTGCACATTTGTCTTTCCTTTTTACAGCTTTATTGATTTTACTTTGATTTTTTTTTTTATATACCAAATGCAACAGTCAGTATAGATTAGTTCATGTTTACACATTAGCCTAGTTTCTGTTCTATAGCATGATTATGAAGTTCTCTGAAAAGTAAAGTGTTTAAGCTCGTTTGTTTAAGTCTCCATTTATATATATATATATATATATATATATAACTGTTAATGTTCATACAAACTTTACTGACGGGCTAAATTCTGAGTAGCTACTGCATGCAACACTATACTGTAAAATTACTTACATGGAACAATATAATGACAAAAAATGAAAGAAGCACCACAGAAATCTAACATTTTATATTTATTTAAAAGTAAGACCTTTTCACAAGACACGTACAGCTCCACAGACAACTGTAAAAGCTTTTGAATGATTTTTTTTTTTTTTCAAACAGATCACTCCTAACACCATGTCAACCAAGTAAAGAATCAGGATTTATTACATAATTTCATCAGGTGAAATACTGAGTCACCCACTCATATCATATTCATAAAAAAGGATACAATAGCAGGTATTGAATGCACCTTGCCCACCAGTTCTGTCCAGGGATACAGGTCAATCTTAAAATAAATTTATCCATTTCACCAAATCTACACAAATCATTGCCTTTGATTGAAGGGTCATACATTTGAGATATTAAAAATCCTTTTCTGGTTTCTTTTGTTCAAGAACAAAAAAAGCTATGTTCATATTTCCCCTTGACGCGCTGTGTATTGGCAATGCGTCATCATATTAAGTAGTGCACATTTGCATATGGCTGTGTGTTAAAAGATGATGGAGTGTTATTGCGTAGTGGGATGTGATGGCTGAGAGAGGTGCATTCATCCAAATACAGACTGACTTAAAAGAACTCCAACAAGCATGGGATACCCAACAACATAGTCAAAAAAAAAATGTATGGACAAGAAAAAGTACAACTATTGAGAATACCATTTGCATGTTTTATTATTATTTATAATAATAATCCATTTAAATAACCAAAGGAACAAACACTGACATACATATTGCTGTTTTTGTCGTCGTTTTGTGTCTTTAAAACAGTTAAAGCAATTACAAAAGAGAAACTATTGGTCAGAAAGCAGGACATGTACAGAGGGCTTAAAGATGGCTTGTCTATATAGTTCAAGGACTCACAGGCAGACTGGATAAAACTCCGTCTTTACGCACTTTCTCTTTTTTTTGGTATTGTATTGATTTAACCCTATTAACCTCTCATCCTTGCTTCAAAACACTACAATTCTTAACATCCTTAGCGGACTTGAAAATCCCAAACATAAATAATTGTCAAAGAATAATCCTTCAAATCTTCAAGTCAACATTATTCCGCTTTGTTCTCTTCAGTCTCACGACAAATCGGCAGAGGTCTCCGCACCCCGTCCCATCTGCTTTTCCAAAGGAATGTGTAAAGTAAACAGTTTACTCAGAAATATTGCAATTGAGATTCTTTCTTCACAACCAGAAATTAGACGTGTTTTTGGGATATTGTTGTTCCTGTCCACACAGGCCGTCACTGTCTTTTTAAGGTTGACCGTAAGAGGAATGTCGTTTTCTTTTACATCAGAGTGCAGTAACTATAGTGCATCTGGTCCTGTGTCTGGCAATCGAGGCCCAACCATTGTCGGAGGGACGAGTGCACGTTTGGCTTGGCCTTGTCTCAGCTGAAACGTCGCACAAGAGACATTTATTGATCAAGCCATAAAATACACTATAAAAGTAATACATAGTCATCATTTCCATTTTAATACCACAGTGTCTGCCCCAATAAAAAGCAGTATTGCCATGTAAAGGGTTAGAGGCTGAACCTAATATGGCTAGAGTTTGTCCTCAGGTACACACTCCTGTGTTCTGACTTGATTGCTTTCATTAATGCTTGTGTGACTCTCTCACACAGACACAAAAAAAAATCCCTGACATTAACTTGTGTGTGTTTTTTTTTTTAATATACATAGAAAAAAATAATGTAAAAGGTTTGCAACATGCCAGGTAGAGATAAAGAGGTGAAGAGGTCAGCCTTTAATAATACAGGTTTGTTTCTTTTCTCTCAGACACTAAGGAATTTCAGGCTCATCCAGTGAACCTGTGACAATTTTAAACAGCAGGACACAATATACAACCGGACAATATAAACACGCGTCATAAATACAAAAGGCGAATCATGTAAATGTCACGCTGGTTTTGAAGACATGTGCTTGATTCTGTAGTGTCCGATCCCAAACTGTGTACCGAACAGGGATGTGACTTTTCACACGTCTCCTCGATCCGTTTTTCTGTCCTCAACTTTTGTGAACAAACAGGAAATACTTTTTCCCCCTCCCCAGACTGTTGTAGAATAGTTTTGAATTCTGCGACTGGATGGCTCAACTTCGCCGTTCTCACCATTTGATCCTCACGTTTTTCAATCCAGGTTGTTCTTTGTAGCTGAAATGGCGTATGAGCAAAAAAAAAAAAAAAAAAAAAAGTCACAAACACAAACAAAACAGGACATTTCCCTTTTGAGATGTTTAAATAAAACAAGCAAGGTAGCCCTTGAGAGTTCTCGGCTCCGTAGAGATGAGGTTCTGGGTCCGTCCCGTATAGGGGACTCGTTGGTTAAGAGTGCTGAGCTGAAAGGGCGGATGAACGAGTGCTGAGCTGTGATTCTCAGAGAGCCAGCAGGGTGGGCGAGTTGAGCGAGTCTGAGGACTGATCTCCGCTGCTACTGCTGCGCCGGTGGGCTTTGGAGCACGACTCGGAGGAGGGCGAAGGGCTTTCGGGCTCCAGCATGTTGGGGTAAGTGAAGATAAGGCTAGGGTTGCTGGGAGTGGACACCGGAGTGGAAGCTCCAACTACAGGAGTGTTGAGGCTGTCTCCATCCGAGCAGTACATCCCGCCACTCAGGCAGATGGGCTTGATAACCGAGTGCTGGCTCTTGACCTGCTGCTCCTCATCCTCCATGGGCTCCTGCTTCACCACGATAGGGTTGTGGGTATTGAGTGCGGACCGGGATGCTAGGTTAGTGCGCATGGTGGTTAGTGGCAGAGGGGCGCACTGCTCAGGCAGGGAGCTCTGGTGACGTTCCTCTGGAGGAAGTTTACACACGGGGTTGTGGGCCACGAGCATGAACTCCAGCTTGTCTTTCTCTTTCTGGAGCGTCTCGATCTCTTTCTGCAAATCGGCCTTTTCCTCCTCCAACTTCTCGGTTTCCTTTATTGAAAAAGTACAATCAGTTAAAAGAAAATGAGTACCGAAAAAAAACTGAAAGTGAAAAATACTTGCACTTTGTGAAACACTAGTTTCCAAGGCAACCAACTTCAATAGCAGGCTTTACAGGATTACACTCTTTTGCTGTAAATGTTATTAGACGCAATCAAAGCGAGGACGCTTTTTTATAAGGTTCTTTTTGGCATGTTAGCCAGAAAATTTGTTCACCACTGGGACAGCAGAACCTCATTCTCATTTGGTCGTGTTTTTTTAACCATACATTTAAAAAAAAAACACAGGGAAAAGGAGGGGGCCCACTACCTTGGTAAGCGTAGTGAAAGAATAATAGACTCTAGAAGACACTAACTAGCTTTTTTGGGGGGGGGAAATGGCTGTACTTGTTGCGACACACCAGAGCAGCAAAAAGTACCAATGCAAGTATTTTATATGTAGTACCAAACAGGATGTAATGGTAATCTGTTTGTTCTGACAATGTAAAACTCTGATAAACTAGAAATCAATTAGCATACTTGAGAGCTAATATGTTAGTTAATTCACCAAGCGCAGCACTCACTGCAAGCATAGTGAACAAAATGAACAATAACAGACCTTATAATGATT
Source organism: Notoglanidium macrostoma (assembly GCA_030068235.1). Lineage (NCBI taxonomy): Eukaryota > Metazoa > Chordata > Actinopteri > Siluriformes > Auchenoglanididae > Notoglanidium > Notoglanidium macrostoma. The sequence goes on from JAQQZR010000005.1 coordinate 1,174,274, forward strand.
TGGGGCAGAGGTTTACAGTGGAACAGCCCTAACTGGTTTACCTAGCTCCCTGCACTGGCATTGATTTAGCAAAGGAAGCTTGGCATGTTACCTTACACTACCGAGTGCTGTAGCTATTAACTTTAACCAACATCACAGGATAAAATCTCCATGTGCATCCATGTGTGTTTGATGTTCTAAAAGTGCAAAATTAATGACCTGATGTCTTATTAAAACCTCTGAATATCATAGCATTTTTAATGAGTTGCAGCATAAGATGCTATCAATCAGCCTTACTCAACAACTGTTACTGAAGGATATTTAATCAAAACCAGCAAGATAAAACCTTACACAACCGTTAGGATCTATGAAAGTCTGACACCTGGTCAAAAATCATTTCTGAACTTTGTAAATACACATTTATGGCAGTTTTAGGAGAAACTGTGAACATGGCACTCAGGTAAGAGTTTTGCCAGCTTGGGGTTTGATATTACAAAGCTCTTTTTGTTCAGAAAATACCCTTAAAGTAATTCGGTCATGATACATTTAATTTGAAAAAAAAAAAAAAAAAAGCTTTGTCCTCATATCAACTCTTGCACCAGTTAAACCTTGAGCATATCTGCTACGGTCTCAAACAAATGAACCATTGTTGCTGCTGACACTCCCACTTGAGGTAATTTAGCGGTATACAACCCAAGTACAAGCTCTAAATTGGTAGTTCTAAGTCTTATTGGGTTTATTGCGCAAGTATGCTGCTCTAGTCTGCCTGGGGGTTAAGCAAAGTCAGACGGTGTGGCTAGACGATGATAAAGTATTCTCTTCCGTCTGAGTGCCTTGACTTCATGCCGTCGGTATGAGGAAGAAGGAAGCTAAAAGCAAAGTAGCCACCACAATTACTATGAAAGAGACAGGGCTTGAGAGATCAAAGATTTGTGATTGTTCCTTATTTGGTGAAGTTTGAGGAGCATAAAGATAGCAGTGTGTAGAGTCTAATGGCTTGTGTGGTTTCCTCTTCAGACAATATCAGACATTCGTTCTCGCCCCCTTGCAGCACATTCCTCTTTTGTGACACTTGAGAGATAGCATTGTAGGGATAATTACTTCAATCACAGCTTGTACTTTCTGTTAAAGGGGACATTCCCATCTTTTACCAGACAAGACTGGGGTTTTGAAGGCATAAAAGGCCACACAAGCTTTGTAGCAGTCTCCAGCATCTGAAGGCTGGCAAGATTAACTAAACATGCTTAAAGTAAAGACTACATAATGTCTTTACTTAAACAGGTCAAGAAGCTGAAGAACACCAGATGGGGTCAAGGTGCTGGAGTATTCAAACACTGCACAGGAATCCAAACCATTCTATCCCCCCCAAGTGTGCTTTGACAAAGAGGTTTCTTTGCATATATTTTATATATTCTCTTTTACTGTATATGGCGAATGTGGTTTGCAGATTGAAACACGAGTGGGTAAACTCACCCCTTGCAGCATTTCGGTCAGCTCTCGCCTACGGTTACGGCACTTAGCAGCAGCCAGCTTGTTTCTTTCTCGCCTCACTCTCCTTTTCTCCTCTTCCTCGGGTGTCAACTGTATGCACAACAGAAGCGATGAGCTCTCATGTAGACACAGAAACAGCTTCTGACATCTATTTATCAAAATACACTTCATTGCACTGTGTACATGAACAACAAAGCAAGACTCTGTTTAAAAAAAGAAGTGGGGGGGGGGGGAGCACAAACCTGTTCATCTCTTTTACGTCTTCCTCGAGCGTCACCGATGGAGCGGATGACCCCAGGGCGTGTGAGAGCTGTATGGCTAAGGAGGCTGGAACCGCCGGGCACTGAGAGGCCATACGGGTGAGAGCGTGAGTATGGGTTAGACATGGAGGTGATGACTGTGGGCTGAACCATCCACTGCAGGTCCTGGCTGGTCGTTATGGCATTAATGGTTGGAATAAAGGCACTGCTAGAGCCAGGCATGTCGACTCTGTACTTCTGAAAAGAGAAAGGAGAAAATATATATTTCTGATGAAAACAGAGATTCCTGTTAAAGAGCTTAGTCCTCTGCAAGCCATATGCATTTCCATGCAATTTGTTTCTGAATTTTGTGATGACTCATTTTAGTTCATGAACCCTTTATCTGTTTCATGCTCTGTAGTCATCACAATGTAATGAATCACCACACGGTGCAACACCACTGACCGTGTTTCCCTTACTAGTGACACACTGTGTGAATTGTGGGAAAGCCCATACTATTTCCACACAGTGGTCTGTCAAGGTTAAGATAATGACTTTAGTGATGTACTGTATAGTGATGTGATGCAACAGAGTCGTAGTGTATAGAAATGACACAGACTGGCGTAATGCGTTTTAGAAGACGACTCTCATAAAGTGGAATCAGGAAAAGATCTTCATTACAAAATGAAATCTCAGTCTAGATTGACAACCGTACATTAATTGGTGAACTGTGTGCTCTTTTTAAAACGTACAACACTCAGGGATGGCGCTCACGGGGTGGTGTTCAAGGGTCCAACGGCTGAAGGATCCCAACAGGTCCTTTAAGATGTCCAAATATATTTAATGTACAAAAAGCAATGTAAAATCACCTTTTTCGGACATGAGAACTAGTAAAATTGTTGCAGGCGGCTCAGAATGACTAGCTATACTAGTTTGTAACAGATACGTCATATTTCAGGTTGTCTCAAATTTGAGTAACAATTTATAAGCTACCCTTTCTTTCTTGTGAGGCCAGCGTTTGCTCAGGGGTTACGGCTCTAGCCTATTGATCAGAAGGTTGCGAGTTAAACGCCTCACTTTGGAGGTCACTTTGGATAAAAACGATTTGCCAAATGATCAGAGAGCATCTCAAACCGGTGGTCTTACTCTAGATCACAGAGGTAGACCTACAACATTTATACACTCTACATTTTCGACGTCTTCTTTCAGCGTAGGATGACCAGTAAAAAAAAGAAGTTTATTTTAGAAAGTAGCATTGCTTTAGTTTTGATTAGGTCGAATACGAACATGATTGAAATCAGTCCTAGTCAGTTATACAAATGTGGCTACACGAAAACCATGAGATGTTTCAAAGATGCGGTAATCTCACAGTTTCCAGAGTAATCTGTGACGCACCAAAAAGGCACAAGTTCACTTTAGATATTACAGTAAAACCTTATTTGCAGCACAAGAAATGAATGTTACACCCGTCCTTACCTCAAGGACAACTATAAATAAATAACTTTTAATCCGAGACATTTTTAAATCATAAAAATAAAATCCTACAATTAAAAAAAGAACTATTTTATGACCCTGACTGTGTTGGATGAAACACTCGAGCAGAACAATCAGATCTTCCATTTCTAAAAAGTAAAAGTGCAGCTATAGTCTAGTCCTCCCTTCAAGTCAACATGATCTGAAAAGCGGATTAATGTGTAGCAGTAAAGAGTGAAGTGATGTGGCTCCTTATCTAGCGCTGACTCACGCTATGGGCGAGTATAATATTTATTCCAGTAAATCGGGAAGTCTATTATATTTAGAAGTGCAGCGTTCCCGTGCTCCCTTCACATCCTACTTCCGGTGTGGAAGTTAGATTTTACGGCCGACGCGCGCTCGAGTGGTTCATGTAAATAAACAAGGATGCTTGTAGTCTGAATGCACTTGTCACTCAAGACAAAGTCTGCCTGTTAGACTAAGTGCGCTCGCAAATAAATAAATAAATTTTAATGTTGTTGCATTACACGGCTTACAATGTCAATAGCTTACAAGGGAGAAAATCACATGAAAGAACTGTAATCGACAAACGCTGAAAACGACACATTTCTGCTTTATGCTTAACAGTGTCAGGATATGAATATCCCAGGAAATTCTCGCTCCATGCGTCGTGTCTGCCTGTAAAACTGTTTCACAAGCGATTCCGATAAGCTCTTGAACTTTGCATAATGCCTGGACCCGACCATAAAGACTTCCCATCCGCACAGCCTGGACACATGTGAGCACTTCCTCGCATTCACACATCCCAGAAGCATTTGTAGCGGAAAGGTATTTAGACGGGAAACATTTACGGAAAGTGGGCTTGTGCTGGAGCGCGTCATTTCTGGAAACGCGTAAAAAGATGGACTTGATTCCGAGCCAATGGCCGCGTCCCAAACCGAGCACTAACCGAGCACTATGAGAGAACATGTCAAAATAACAGCCTGAGCCAACACCATGGACTCGGGTAGCCAACACATGATCTTGGCATACTGTTCAATTAAAAAAATAATCGTTAACATACGCGATTTTGTTGGCTAGATTTGAGTCTGCTTATTCAGTAAGCTGCCTGGGATAAGTGGGTTGTTTGTTTTTTCTTGTTTTTTTTTTTAACCAAGAATGCCCTTTCTGAAAACTGGACCACATTTTGAGCTCAGGAATTCACATAGGCTACCACTTCGCCTATTAATTCCTTTATGATGTCTCCTTCTTTGGTGGTATTCGCCGCGTCCTGTCCTGTCTCACGCGAACCAAACGGGAGCGCGCGCATGTATGCATGCACGCACGCACTCTCTCTCACACACACACAGCAAAGGCGCGCGCGCGCGCGCTTACGTCTCCTCCAAAAACTGAATTTCGCACATACATTTCCAGCTAACTAATCTGACTTTGTGTATCACCCGCGATAGAAGTACGTTTGGTAAACTTTCCGGAAATGACGCACAAGAAAACATAACTGTTCTTTCTGAGGGTTTCAGTTGGCCTACTGTACGATTTTTAAAAAGCTCTAAAATCGAAGATTGCGTGCATTCGACTCATGGAGCAGAACATTGACGCACACGACTGATTTATATCCACTTTTACTATACGTGATGATCTGAGCACAACCTGTTGATTGTGTCCCAACTGAACAGAGAAGCCTTTTAGCTGCAGGGAGGTGGGAAAAAAAACAAACAAAAACAACAACTACAACAAAAACTTTTTTAAGGAGAAAAAAAAAAGAAATTCGGAATATTAAGTGTTGCATTAATAACAACTAAGTTTAGTAAGGGTATTAATATTACTGTATCCCTTATTATACAATTATCTAGCAGTTATTAGCCCATCAGGCTATTATAATAAACATTATTGCATAATAAAGGTTAAAAAGTGCGTCAGAGATTTCGGGTTACAGGTTGTGGTTTCAGACGGATGTGTGAGCTCAGTGTCAGAGTTCAATTCCGTTTTTAGGATGATTTGTGATCTGTGGTGAGTGTGTGTAGTCTGTAATAGTTTCGCTCTTATTTAGAGAGTTATAGACTATTGTGATGGCTGGAGATCAGGATGTGGTCATTAAATGGAGTTATAACGTCATGTCCATGCTAACACACGGTATTCCCGACATCAGCCGCTCTGCGGGGTGCCAAAACTATTCCTGACCACTGTTCACTATTAGAATGCCTATGGAAGCCGAATCGAAAGCGTGTTATTTATCTTATTATTTATCAAGATGAAATAATATAGGATACAAGGTGTTTGTTTATCACCTAAAGTGGCTACACGCACCTTATTTATCACCCAGTGGCTATGTGGAAAATGTGAGTGAGAGTGCTGGTCAGGTGACAATCTGAGGCTTAAGAGTGTAAATGATCTTACAGCGTAGTGAGTGAGCCTGAGATCAAGTTCCTGTTCAGTAAGATCGGACATTACCTGGTATCCGGAGGCTGAGATCGGACTGCCGCCTGTTCCGCTCGTGAACGAGTCCACTCTGACCGGGGACGCGCCGCTGCTGCTGCTGCAGTACTCCTGGTACATTATCCAGGGGGACAAAAAAAAATAAAATAAAAAAATGAACTTCAAAAGCAAAAAGTTTCACAGGTTCAGAGTAAGTTCCGACAATGAGTCTGCGTCGTCTTTGGAAAAAAAAAAAAAAAAAACACTTCCAAGCAAAGCGAATGTCCTTATCTAAAAAAAAGAAAGAAAGAAAGAAAAAAAAAGCTCAACAGTGATTAATTAAAGTTAGTAAAATATCCAAATTATTCTAAACGTTCAAGCAGCTTTAAAGCATCCAGATCCTAGGAGTCACTTAAAAATGATTTTTGTTTTTGTTTTTTAAATTAGAGGCTTTGCAAGTGTTCATTTAGTCCAGTACACAGGTTTGGATTAAAAGATGTTCCCCGCTTTAAACGTAGTGACTAATAACAGGCTGCTTAAGTTGTTCTGCGAGAAAGCATGAAATGAAAATGTCTCTTGTGCACCTACTTTCTGGAATGAATTCAGTGCTGGCGCGCTTCAGTCCTGTTTCGTCCCTACCAATGACTCACAGCACTGCCTTCTGCTTTGTAGGTATTTTTTCTTTTCTGAGTTTTGCTGAAGGATGACTCACTTTAATGGCACATAGTGCGTTCGCGAGCGTTTATCAACGCCGACCTGCGTCCACGCGCACCAGGCTGGAACCAATCGCTCGCTGGAATATTGGTACATAGCACTTATAAGCAAGGGAAGGCTGACGAATAAATTAGTCATGATGTACGTGCTAATTTTAATGGAAGATGTAAGAATTTCTGCGAATAAGGACTACTTATGCTATAATGCATATATCGGAAATATTTATTTTAGACAAAAGCGAATATCAGAGACGTCTGTGTACATCCGCGTCCCCCCCTGAGCAGTCTGAGTTGGTATCGCCGGCCATTGACGTACGTTTCCAAAAATGGGCAGTTGCGTCAAGGCAGACGCGGTTCGGGTTTCCTTGGTGAAGGAGCGTCAGGGATTCCCTCCCTCTCTCCCGCTCTGTCTCTCTCTCTCTCTCTCTCTCTCTCTCTCTCTCTCTCTCTCTCTCT
>JAQQZR010000005.1:1181964-1218801 GCA_030068235.1 Notoglanidium macrostoma
CTCTCTCTCTCTCTCTCTCTCTCTCTCTCTCTCTCTCTCTCTCTCTCTCTCTCTCTCTCTCTCTCTCTCTCTCAGCTCTGACTTCTCTCAGGCCGGGTCCACAGCGCAGTGCCGTCCGTTTAACAGCTAACTCTCCAGCTCTGGATTTACTCTCACTGATCTGCCCATGTGAAATGTACACAGGCAGGATGGAAGAACGCCTAAGATGGAAATGGAGCCATGTGGCAGTTACACAGAATACTCTTACAAACTGAGCTATCATATGGATATGGTTCTTCTGATTAACTAATAGTTTAATGGGTTCTAATAGTTTTGTTCTTATTTAATTTTGTTTTGGAACCTATACATGGGAACCACGTGGCACAGCTGGTTTAATTGTCCACTTTTTGGAAGGAAAAATCGGATTTTTTAAAATTAATGTGCATGGCTTGATTCCAAATTTGACCTCTGATATTTCCGTTTTTTTTATCATAGATAGATAATTTAATGAAGGATTTTGAAATTGCAAGTCCATCAGAGAAACCCTAGTAGCCCTGGGGAATTGAAGACGGCTTGCCAAGACAAAAGAGCCAAAAATGAACCACAATGCTGCAGAAAGCTGCAAAAATCCTCTTGCCGCTTACAGCAGACATCTCGAAGCTTTAACTGCTTCATACCTTTCTTTATCGTTATGAATGCATGTTTTCATATTTATAAGAACCAAGTCAAAAGAATCTGTGTGTACGTTTGAAGTGGATGTATGCAAAGGAAGTAAGTTCAAATTAAATAACAAAAACAAAAGTGTCCAAATACTTATTTCCCCTTACGATAGATAGATAGATAGATAGATAGATAGATAGATTACTTGCCCAAAAGTTTTTGGACACGTCACTATCACACCCATGTACTTGTTAAACATCCCATTCCAGATTAATTCCCCCTTCCCTGTTAAAAAGTGTTTCAACACCATCCATCCATGTCTTCACAGAGCTCAGTTTGTGCACAGAGGCATTGTCGTATGGGAATATGTTTGGGTTAGTTAGTTCTATGGGAAATTGTAATAGCATTCAAAAACATTCAATACAATTGTACGCTTCCAAACTTTGCATTAGTTTGGGGAATACAGTTAGCCACATAGTGTAGATTGACACACGTGCGCACACACACACACACACACACACATACAATCAACACTCAATCTGATTTCCACCCATAAAGTCATAGCTGGCAGTTGCTCGAGGCAGCACAGGAAGGGAGATGAGATGATAAAGATGATATTTCATTTCTACTTTTATTAGAATTTAATAACAGCTATGTATGGGGCAAGAGATTTGATACAGGACAACATGATGAGCACTTAGAGGTCACCAATAGTACAGCAAGCTTTATTGGGGAAGCAAAAAATATTACCTCCAGCATCTTTGATTATGGTTATGAGTGATATCAAAGCCATGATATATTATGTCGCATCGATCTTCTTAAGACCTTTTCATCTATCAGAAATTTAATAAATATGATTGAGCTTGTGAGGTGGGATGAATTTGGTGATCATGGTTATGTGAGGACACAAATAGGGAATCAGAATGAAAGCGCTGAAAACAAACCAAAATGGACGGCTGCTGTAAATAGATCCGCATTAGTGGACATGATCCTGTAATCATATTCCAAGACTGTGCGCTAAGACACGTGGAAAGCCAGTGAGTCAACAAGATGCATAATAAAAGTTTATACAACAAGGCCATTTCACCATGCACTGGAATGAATCAGGACTTCAATAGTCATGAATTAATCAATCATGACTTTTTCAGCTTGCTGTCTTGTCATCACATTCATTCATTTATTTAAGCAGTTTGGGTGGAATCATTTTGGATAGATTTATTTAAAGAGGAATATCTACCAAAAATAACGGAACCTCAGATGAGCTTTTGAGTCACTGAGAAATATTCACGTTGGTTCCACCCCTTCTGTAATGACAACATTATGATTAGAGGATTAACTCTGTAGGGCAGATATCATCAGACGTATTCCTGGATGTTAATCTGATAAACCATTTACGTTTATATGCACGTGTGAACGCTGCGCACATGCACGCAGACTAAAAAGGCAAAGAAAACACAACCGTATAACAAATGATCACAACATGAGCAATAAAAATGCCTTGTATATCATATGTGTGTATCTAGAGTGTTAGTCTTTTTCAGACTGGAAAAAAAAAAAAAAAAATCTAACATTTCCTGCACTCTACAATTTAGGCAGCTTGTTCAGTATTCAGCATTTCAGGTTTCCTGTGCATCGAGTGCATCTGGCAGAACTGATCCAATCGACCAGCCTGGGTGTATGACCGTCTCCGTTCCGAGGCCACAGATGCCTGGCGGATTACAGAGTGGTAAGGACAGCTGATATAGATTAGCATTTCGACTATCTCTTTGTATTTTATTTGCAGGTTTCCATGGTAACCCAAGCTGAGCAGTGCCAAACAGCAGAGAGCCAGAATGTGAACATTCTAGGGGAATATGAGACTCCAGGGAGAGTAAATGGATTCATGATGCAACGTTTCCACTGATTACCCCAAACACATGACAGGAAAGTTTGACACACTGCAGTAGTTCACCTCTTGTACGTCATCTACCTGGTGTAGCACATGTACCACATTTCTACAATGAATGACCTCATTAATGAACAGAAAAGGGGTTCTCTGAAGTGTAAAGCATTCACTAATCACAGAGAAAATCAAAAGTGACAGCAAAATAAGAGCACACTGGCATTTATAGATTATATCACAACAACATTTCAAAGCACAAACATTTTTGGTTAAAACAAATCAGGAATAAATCACAATGGAGTGTAACATCGGGCAATAAACTTCACAGAGGTGAGAGTAACTCTGCTGTGTGTCGGGCTACATCACACCAGCCTATCACTGATTATTTTCCTATAACAGCGCACAGCATTGTTGTGAATAAACATCTTGCCATTGATTAAAAAACAAAAGAAGTTTTCTCACACCATCTATTTTGTAATACATCATAATCGCAGGTTAATTCCTGTCACGCCTTATATTATTTAAGCAAGATCACACAAGAGGAAGTGCTGTTGCACTTGAAAATCAGTACGGCCGTGATTCGATCGTAGCCATAGCTAATCATAGCCATACTGATATTCAGTACAACAGCATGACCTGGAGTATGATATTGCTTTTATACGACAGTTCTACGAAAAAGAAATTAATATCGACATTAATAAACGACATTTCAGACACAATGCGGCCAAACGCTCTGTTTACCTTTGCTTCTTGACCAGAAATAGATCCTGAAGACGCCAAACTCACTATAGCATGTTGGCTAGCTAGCTCATATTGATTTGTACATTCCCGTTAAAGGTGCTTCCAGTGAAATCGGTGTCCCCTCTTCCTTCTTCTCTATATCTGACGAGCTTTCACAATTTAAGTCAAAAGTTGTCGTTATCCAGGTCCGCCGATGATGTTGCTGACACTACCGTAGAAACCGTTACGAATTTTTTGTGGATGAACGGAGCGATACACAGTGAAATGTCCCAAAATATCGGCACTCTAGGAATGCCACACAACCAATCAAATTAGTGGACCAGGACTGACTGTTGTATAAAATAGCTATAAATCAGTTGTTCCCACAAAATATTCTATCATCTTCCATTTATACTGGAGACTCCTTCCACGAATGTTAAATAAACATGTGTTTACATATCAACAATGACATTTGTTCTCTGTTAAACAACACTTTTTAAAAATCAGTTTATTAGGTCATGTTGATCATCCACCATACAGCTTCCTGTGAATGACTTGTTACTATAAAAACGTTACCATGATGGAACAAGTGCAACTCTTTCATCATTTCTGATGAAGTATATCTATTGACAGCAAACAATATATATATACATAAATATATATATGTATGTGTGTGTGTGTACATACATACATACACACGCTTTTCTGGGTTTTGCTTTGTATTATATTGTTATTATTTTACAGACAATGTGAAATGGAAACCATGACATGATCTTCTTCCTCACATTGAGAGACTGACAATAGCAAAAAAAAACAACAGAAAATGATGCATGACCTGGGAAATAACCTATATAGGTCAGTTTTGATATGAAGGTACTTTGAAGTAGTCGTCTACTCTGGGGTTAAAGATGTCATAATATGTGTCAAAAGTGATTTCATTGTCAATGTACTCATTATTTCTGCGTCATGGCATACAATGATATATTGATCGTTACCATTAAGTTTAAGAAAGCCCTAATATTAACAAATACAGCCACCTTAGCACATACTCCGGACAAAGGACAACAAAAACCCCAAACCACTAGCTTGACAACTGAATTTGTTTGCTTATTTGTTTGTGAATGCAGGACAACATAGTGTCCTTTCTCCAGTGACTCAATGTTGTCATGGAAGCTGGAATTCAACATTCAGTCATGTCCTAATGTGCCTGCCGAACGGACCCATTTCAGCAGACGTGAGACGTTTGAGTGCATGATTTCCGCTTTGACAGCATGTCAGTAAACAGCAGTGCTCTTTATTTACCTTCTCCCCCAAATTACTGAAAGGAAATAGTGATCTAAACTAGAAAGATGCCACCGGTGTTGTCTTCACCGCTGTAATCGTAAGAATGTAACATGCTGGAACTGTGGTTTTTGAGAGAGTGTGAATATTTCATAGGCCTGCAAGTTCCTGCTACTGTGGAAGGAAGTGCGTCATCAACGCATGGCTGACTCGAAAAAAAAAACAACAACTGAGAGCGGTGGAACGGTGTGCGGTGGCTACTTCTAAACAGCACAGGAGTGCGATGGAAGAACTGAACAAATGGAGAGGTGGGGGGACTACAAACCAGGGCAGAAACATGTCAGCCCCACTATTTTAGCGACAGGGGTCTTCCCGTAATCTGGCACATTTGGTCAAGGGAACTATGACCCATCACAGCAAGTCCTCATTCTGAGAGTGAAGTGGAGGAAAGAAACAGGGGCAACAAAACTCCTTCGTTCGCTGTTTATTTCCTCTGCAGCTCCTATAAGTTGTTTTTCAGCACAGGCATGGAACGCAAAGGGGAAGTTTGTTTCCAGCGGCACCGCTGTTCCAAAAGATTTATAAGAACGGGATGGGGGTGTACTTTGTTTTGTGGAATGCTAATGGATTTGTTCTAAACACAAGCACACCGCTGTTGTTTGCTTCTCTGATCTGATAAGTTTCCTGTAATGCCATCTGCATCCCGTCTCTGAGACCGTGTAGCACACACAGCTGGAATGCAAAGCTAAATAAATGGACACAAAGGTACAAGGTTCAGAGAAAGAAGAAATGGAAATAAGGTCATTGTTGTACTTTTTTTTTTTTTTTTTTTCAAGCAAATTAATACATCAATAAACCTGCAGTACATAAAATGCATATACTGTACAGGCTTTTTTTTGTTTTTTTTTAATGCTGAATACTTTCAGAACTTAGAAGCTGAGAAAAGCATTTAAATATAAATTTTATTTACTTGAAAAATATATACGTCACATTACATTAAAATGATGTTTTTAATTTTGTGTTTTTCTCCTGTTTTGCAATTGATCTTAATTATAAGATTAGTCTTAAAAAATGCATATAATTACAGGTTATGAGATTTTAAAGATAAAGAAAGATAAATGTTTTCTTCTGAAATATCTACATTCCTATTCCTAAGTAACTAACTTTGACTGTTAGCTAATGATTGGCAACAAGTTCATGTTAGAGTAGCCTAACTAGCTTGGACAATACATGTATAGTTACGCTGACTGATATACTAATCATCAAGTGTTTAACCTCACGGGAGAAATCTAGCTATTTGAGTTAAACCTAAAAACATTTAGATTTATTCACTCTGACGGTGCTAATTTACCCCGTGGAGTCTCAAATGCTTCACCTTTGGCTTAGGTTACATCAAGTTTGTAATTTTGAGATTTTAATTTTGTAGATTTGTATTTAGGGTTCAGATTTTTCCCCTTTTAATCTCAAAAACCATAACCAGTAATTTTCAATTTTCATATTTTTATCTTACCTCTAACAACTTCAAAGTAAAAGAAAAATCATTGGAAAAAAACGCCAAGTATATAATTCAAATTTAGAAAGTTCCTACTAATCCTATTACTCTTTGCCAGCTTCCAAACGGAGCTTTTTACTGCATTGTTCCATCGCCTAATCAGTATTACACTGTTAAATAGGCAAATGTGTGAGTGACAGTGTCCTATTTTGAACCTCTTACCCAGAAAACAGGAGGGTTGAAAAGAAATAGGACGGCACCCGAGATTATTCCACTAAGGCACCTTTTCCTGTTCTACATGGTGAAACATACTGTGGTTAGAAATGGAGACGTGTTGACAGCCAAAGCACAGCCTGTACTCCTCTAGTGTCCATTTCTTCTGGCTGAATAGAGACTTAATGCACGTGTGCACATGTGGAAAATCTAATTAGGCTGCCGAAAGGGATTTTAGCGACAAACAAAGAATGGCCATCACCTGATTGGGTATCTACTCCTCACTTCAGTATGGAGTATGACATCCATATCAGATAAGCCAAGAGTAGAGATCAGCTTGTGCTCTGATCAAGTGTCTGAACCAATCTAACAAGGACACACTTAGAAAATGTAGAACCCTTAATGGTTCTTTGGTTTTCTTTGTCAGGGAACCATTATAGGTTCTGTGAAGAATATTTCCTTATGATAAAGGATTCCATTGAGACCTTAATTATTCAGGGAACCCTAAAGTCTCGGTCAACTCATTTGCATAATTAGCTTCTTACAGTTAGCTGTAGCTTCTGTGGAGAATTGATCACTGACTGCAAAAGAAAGAACCAGATATTTGGAAGGGGCTATATTTGGTTCAAGTGATATTGATGCTATTCAAGTATAGCATATTATTGTATAGGTATAGTATTCAGAATTAGCCAACTGCTAAGTACAGAAACTATGACTTCTACCTGCTCGCTTTTTCCTAACAAAAATAAATAAATAAATACATAAATAAATAAAAGGATTGTAAATTAGCTGAGAGGATGCACTTCCATTCATATAATCACAATCTATACCACATAATGCGAAAAGGTAGATAAGCTGTATTTTTAATGTAATTAACACATTTTATAATCCTGATTACACACACATGGGCACCTGAAAAAGCCACGACTGACAATGTTTCTGTTTTTCGTGTTAATATGATAAAATCTCACTATGTTATGAATGGAAAAATACAATAATGTTACTCTGATACTCTGATCCTAAGTAGTTTACAGGCCGCTTAATACTGAGGTATAGTAGGCGGTTAAATGAAAGGACAGTGAAATTAATTTAATCTATTTTGCACACTGTTTCTGCACTTTGCATTGCCATGCTATGTTGATCAGCGTAGCTTTTTAGACAGCTCGAAAGGGGAAAGTAGCAGATGAGTTGAATCTCAATCCTCAATTACCATTCCATGGTGCTAGAAATGCTTACACACCACGTAACATTCATGACAACGAAAGCCATGTCATTCCTACATGCTTCCTAGCACTTCATGAGTTGTTTAAATTAGCAATGAGGGTTTTGTAGCTTTAGGTTTTATGTTATTAATTTATTTTTAAAAGAAATCTACAGGTTTATTTAATGGCAGTGTTTGTACTGAACTGGGAAGAATGGCATACTCTGCCCTTCATTCGCAACAACGCCGAGCTCTTCTATGTGGAAAAGGGCAGAGTGTCTTACGCTGCCCTGTGATGCAGAATGAGCAGCAGTTGGACAACTCCTGGCTTCATGTGTCTTGGAGGAAGCACGTGTTAACTGCTATGTGTTGTATGATAGAGGAGAGCTGACTGGAGAGTAGGAGTTGACAGGTAGCAAAGTTTGGGGACAAAATCCATTTCCCAAGATATATATATATATATAAACTAGAAGCCCAATTGAAACCACTATGATGCAAGTACCATCAGGTTCATTTGTGTTTTTTTGTCTCATGAGCTTCACAAATGACTATTGCCTGCCTGAGAGTAAAAACCTCCAGCTTGCATGGCTTTTTGTCCCGTAGCACACCTCTAGTCTCCAACAGCCTCCTACTCGTGTCTGTGTTTGTAGCTATTTAGAATACAATCTGTTCATTCTGAATAATGTATTCGAATTCGGTTTCATCCCTACCACACAGGCATGGAGAATAAAGATCTTACAGCAGTAATGGTGTGCCTCAGAGCTTAATTACAGGACTCATTAAGTTTTACTGATACTTCAATAAATGCTTGTAGGCTAAAATCTCATAATAAACCCAGGCTTGATATTTGTGCCTCCCCTGTGGATAAGGTTACTATTTTTGTCCCTATGATTATGTGAAGCGTATCTGTTAGACATTCAAATTAATGGACAAATAGTTCTGCGGATTGATAAATGACTTCATGCTGTGTATTATACTATTTACTCAGTTTGGTAACCAGGAAAAGAAGAATCACAGGAAAATTCACTCAAGGATTATTGCATTATCCAGAGCTCCAAACATTTGGGAGACGGTAAACAGAAGCCCTTGGCCTCCTGATCCTCTGTGTGTAGCTGTCACTCTAAGTGTGTCACTCTACCTGACAGGTCTACTAGTAAGACATGTCATCAGAAGCTGTCTCTGACCTTGATAGTTTCCCAGCACGCACTGCTTAATCTACTCTGACAGACGGTGACGCCGGTGGCCAGCCACAAATACGTTCACATACGAGGAATGAGATCATATGGATAAGACCGTCGAGAAGAGATGGTAGGAAAGAAGCAATGGTAGAGGAAATCGAAGAAGAAAAAGATGTTGGACATTCAAATGATTGGTAATACATAAGATTGGGACTCTAAGCTCTACGGTGAGTTACATTGCCTGGTGATGTAGTATATGGAAAAGTAAAGCCCAAAACATTTCACTGGGATCGGATTACATGTTATTTTTCTATTTCACGATAATCACCATGTCAGATTAGGCAATTAGTGTGCCATACATTTTTGCAGTGTCTTGGCCGGAACACTGGCAGCACTCCGAGTTTGTCCCTGATCAATCATCGTTCACATCCTTGCATGTCGGGATGGAGGAAGGTCAAGAAATTGTCAATCATGGCAACAGAAGGAACGTCAAGGAACACGACATAGGAGTTGTCAAACTAGGTGAGACGTTGGGTATCGTGGCTCGTCCCAGATGCAACATCGCTGTTCTTTGATTATGTCACACTACAAGGCCTGTTCGTCAATTCCGATGTTCATATTCGGGCCTGACACTGAAAATTTGTCAGCCACAAAAAAAATCCTGTCAAGATCAGGCTGAATTTGTATAGTCTGATCCTGGCATAAGATAAAGATGCAGGTGAATTTTCTGATATATGCAAATGATATAATCATTTGGAAAAATCATGACCTCATATTCATTGGTTAACAGTGGTGTTATCAGTGGTTTGGAGATGGTCCATACAAAATGATGATGAAGTGCCAATTTCATAGAAAAAAGCATGAACGCCAAAGCCTCTGTGCCAGGACTAAATCACCTGAGGGATGTGCTCACCCAAATCCATGACAGCTTTAAATCATCAGCCTAGAGGAAGATAGTAAATAAAAACAACAACAACCCAAAACTCAGCATCATCTGTCAACCTCTAAACAAAAACCAAACTGTATTCAAAATCCCCAACCAGAATGACAGAATGAGGGGGAGAAACCTAGCATCACCAAAGTCACACTGATTTCGATCTGCTTATCAGGGTTTTCTTTTGCCTTTCGATGCATGAACATCAAGTGTTGTCACGATGTTTAGACACTCTACAATCAAACAAGAGGAAAAAACCTTCAACATTAATTAAAAAAATATATATATGTGCATCATCCCCATGTCATGGAATGAGGAAGAAAAAACCCCCACAGCATTAATTCTTTCATTTTCACAGCATCATGGAGGCCATTTTCTTCCCAGCTCACAGATCAAACGAGTTGCAATAAACGTCTCCAAATAACCCCCCCCTTCCCACTCCCTCCCAAATTAGCTAAGCCTCTCAGTTCCATCATCCCTAACACGGTTCACGTCTACGAGCCCAGTCCCACCAAAACTGATCCCCAATCCTCCACTCCAGCATGCTGAGGAAAAGGAAGAAAAACTCTCGCTCTGAATTCACAAGATGCCGGAGTTACAAAGACAGGAAAGTTTTGTGATCCTCAGCCACCCCAGAAATGTGTCTTCAGTAACTTTTGTCCTTATGCATTTCATTACTGTCAGTAAAGTATGACCAATAACAGAGGTTGTGTAAAAAAAAAAAAAAAGAAAGAAACCGGCATGACAGCCTGGGGAAGTCTGCAGGAGTAAACAAATGAAGGCGGCTTCTGTTCCTTCGACTTCACAGCCATGCTGACATATCCAGGCCTGTGTGACGTTCCCCATTTCGCTCCAGTTATCTTCTGTATGTAGAACTGCCCTCCCTGCTTAGCATCTTCAGGGACAAAAGCAAATTTAAGATGGCAGTAAGGATTCTTAATCAGTTCCCTTTTTTCTCCTACTCTACATCAAGATGCCATATTTTTCCCTTTTTAAGTTTGGAGCTCTAACTCAAGTTTGAAGTTGATGAATGTGGCAAAGCTCTCGATGGGGGTCGTAAAGTTCGTTGCAGTTGTGCTCTGCTCTGTGACGTTCCTTGCAGGCTGTTTCAGTTCATTTTTCATTTTTATTTATTTAAATCAAAGATTGCACACTGCGCGCAAGCCGTCGTTTACAATGGCGCCAAGAACGGCAGACAGAATACGAAATATATCATGAGACATCAAAAGGAAAAGGAAACTTTACAATGAAGCTCATTATAAAATATTTAAAATACTCCAGTGTAATAAGTATATCCAACGCCATAACTTCAACTAGTGAAACTGATAGTTTGCTGTAACCACAACATGTCACAGTTTTTTTTCCCCACAAGGAGGGCAGTCAGAGGAGAGAGCAACTTAAAGGTCCACTATGTAGGATTCAACCGTTGAATGCCCCTCTCTTACCCTCCCTTTCCAATTGCGTACGGTGGCTGTCAGGTGCCTGTAGTGTTCTTCCAAGTACATCCACACTCATTTGCTTTTTCTGTGCTAAATAATAAGTATGATCCTCTGTTATTCAAAATTTGGGTTCTCAAACTTGTTAGTCAGCACCAGCAAACACTGATTCCTCTTCTTACTTCCACCTTGTCTTCCTTTCTTCTTCTTTGTCATCAAGTCGATGTTCCCTTCCAGATTCACGCTGCCACTTGTAAAAACATGAAATGCGGAAAGCGAGGTTTGTACAGCTCCGTGGAGATGGACCCGCTCCCTATGTAGATACAAAGGTCTCGTTCTGAGCTTACGGAAACACGACAACTCGCAGTTACAGGTAATTATACACTAATAAAAACATACTTATGAATTCCCTAAGTATATTATGGAGTATATACTTCATTTCTGCTAATAAATCCTACATAGTGGATTTTATCAGAGATATTGCTGATCGGATCGGAGGACCAAACTGAAATATAACCAACACCTAAAGTGAGCTGTAAGCATAGCAGATGAGTACTTGGTCAGCTCATCTTATAAACTCTGCTTGTATTTTCATCATTGGCATTATTATCTACTCAATGTCTTATTATTTTAAATGTTGAAATCATCTCTGGCTTTTATATTCCATTTGACAGAGAAAAAAAACATGTATTTCCTTCTTCAGTCCGCAGTTGCTTTCTAGCTTAAAGGCAATTGAAGGCTATTGAAAAACCCCCAGTCTCAGATACTTCTACTCAAGCAAAATCTTCAGCCAACCTTGAAAGCATGAACTACACATAGACAATTTGCCAATATTCTGAACAATAATTAGATAATTAATAACCAGATAATTGACTTAACCACCTGCGTAACCTGATTCTGAATACAAGTAACTTTCCCATGTAAATATTGATGTAATTTTGGGACTAAAGTCAGTAATTCTGAAGGCCCATTACGTGGAACACTGGATCTGAAAATCTTTCCCATGTCAGAATAAACCTGAGCTGAGGTACTGATGTTCATAGGCAATTTATAAAATGATCCCTATATAAATAAACATTCCAGTTTGCTTAGACCGAGACAAGCCTGTCTCATGTTTCTCTATGAAACACAATGAAGATGAGAGTATTTATGAACCTGAGAGCTGAATCATTAACAGCTTGAAGAGGTTTCAGTGCAGAAAAGGCAGTCAGGCTGTAAATTACATCTCCATAATCAAGAAACTGAGAGGAACGGGGCATCTCAATTTCTGAGAAAAGTCGTCATTGTCTTTCCAAACGGTCCTGCTTTAGACATCAGCCTAGACGTGTTTGTCTCTCTGGGAACTCGGAGATCTTTGAGGCAAGTAAATACGGTTCAGATGGCTGACAAGTCAGGTAGGCACATTCATGTCTTCATGTGAAAGTTATTTTCACCCCCATACTTGGAAAATATCCTGCACCTCATCTGAAAACTTAGCTATCTATCAGACTACAGCCCAATCATCCACAGGCTAATTCACGGGCTCTGTACGATAATGCCACGGCAATTAATGAACCCAAGCATCGTTTAAATCTCCTTATTTTCTTTGGCCCGCTGCCATCGAGATGCTTTAAACAAGGCAGGATTAGTGGATTAAGCGTATTAACAGCTAAGTTGGCAGGCAGGGTCTCTGTACTAAAAGTAGAGAGCATGAGGGGGGACGACGACGACGACACATCTAAAAACAAGCTTCAAACAAGTACACCTCATTTTAGGGCCAGTAATCTGGCTCCCTACTGACAGATAGGCGCTTCAATACGTCCCACACAGATAAAAGTAAGTTACCACGTAATTAAACAGAACTCTGATTGCAATGACTCGAGATTTCAGGTAAGAATGAAATAAGGGGGAATAAAGCTCCAGCGATGGCTGGAGAACACATCTAAGCTTTCTGTCTCCACTTTCGCAAAATGAAGACCAGAAGGCTAAATTGGGATCAGACTGAGAAACGTTACTTCACAAAGCATGGAAAGCAGAAACAGGCTAAAAGAGCACTGCCTTTAATTCTTCTATTAAGAGTCTTGATTCCATGAAATGCCCCAGATACATTCACCCCGTAGTTCCCAATTAAAGACGACAGTTCCTGCATTACGAACAATAAATATAGTAATAGGCTGAGCCTCGGGCTAACACAGACTGCTGACAACGACCCTCGCGCTTAACGATGACAGCACATGCTCGCTCGCGTTCTACGCTTCTCTCTCTCTTCTCCCTGGATGCTTTTTCTCCCACACGTTCCCTCTCCTGTCACACACACACACTCACACACACACCCACATTCCTCCACTAGTGTTCACACAAGTTCACACTTCGCAGGAGCATTCATCAGTATTACTGCTGTCAAGATCTCGGAAACTATCAAACAAGATCAAAAGCAGCAACGTGTGCAAATAATACCTTTAACACAAGAGCCCTCAGTGGACAAATTTAGCAAAAATTTAGCACCCCACACATCCACCCTAAAAAAAAACCGTACACAGTGCTTCCTTAAAAAACTGAGCAAACTGACACACTCATTCAATTATTATTATTATTATTTTTTTTAAACACACAGCTATTTATTTTGTACAGTACTCTTGAGGTGCAATGCACTGCTACTCAATATAGTACTAAGCTTATTATTTTTGCTTCTTTGTAGAGGCTTCTTTCTGGGTAAAAATGTACTACTACTGGCAAAGTCTTGTCTTTAGTTCAGCCTTGGATTTATGTACGTAGAATCAATTGGATATGGTTCCTCAGGTAACTAGAAAAGCAAAAGGAAGCAGAAAGCTTCCATTAAGATGTATGACCATGTAAGATGAAATGAAGGCCAGTGCTGCCAAGGCTGCTGAGGAGAAACGTCTTCTTTCTGATTTAGAAAGTGGTGCACTTGGGCAAATGGAACATTTTATAGTAACACTCCAGAATGTATAAGGTTAGGCTATTGCATTATGACTTATTGTGCCTAGCCAGCCATTTTGATTCATATTACCTGAAGCTAGCTATTTTTCATTCATTCATCTTCAGTCGGTATTTTATCCTCGTTGGGGTCATGCTGGATCCAGAGCCAATTCTGGGTGCGAGGCAGGAATATGTTCAGGATTTGACGATCCGTGCATCAATTGGACAACTTCAAATTGATGTGTCAATGTAGGCTTCTTCCGAATTCACTGGTTTTCTTCCACCTCCCAGAAACATGCTGGTCATGCTGAATTGCCCCTAGGTGTGAATGAGTGAAGGTTCCCTTCAATAGGCAGGTGAACCATCCAGTGTTCAAGTTCAGTGTTCTCTGGATTCTCCATGCCACCTGACCATGGTAAAGCAGTTACTGAAGATGAACGAATAAGAGAAAACCTGACAACCCAGATGAAACACAGGATTAACCAGACCTCAGGATTGAACCAGAGACGCTGGATCTGTGAGGCAGCAACCCTGCTACTAGCTATTCTGAAACTCAAACCAAAGCCATGCTGAAGCTACAACTCGAGATTGACCGCTAACATGATCGACAGGTAAATCGACAACCCCTTACCCGGATTGGCTGGATGATGGTGGTCTACCTATCTTTTGTTTTTTTCCTGTTTACAGAGACTGGGGTTTTCCTCGAGACAGATATTTCACTGAGAACTGTTCTTTTGTGCTAAATATTACAAAAAAAAAAAAAAAATCCTTTAAATCTAGCAGCTTTGGATAGTTAACTCACAATAGAAAATGAGTCAGGGAAAACTGTATATCATGCAGCCCTTGAGCAACAGAGCCGAGTACCTCAACCTAATTACTCACCATTACCTGTTCCACTATGAAAGTGAAACAGAGAAGAGGATGCCGTGAAAGCCGTGATGGACTGGGAACACCATGGTGTCATTCACGCTGCTGATATTGGCTCTTTTGTATGGACTGCATTGGAACTGATGGCGGGTTGACGAGTTAGTGGGGAGAGCGCTCACCACCTCATTACAGAAAATTGCTACTGTAATTTGGGATTCAGGAACACGGAGCTGTAACGGCCGGGCATAGGTCAGGCCATAACATTTATAAAAAAAAAAAAAAAAGACCAAGACTTCATTCAGCTGAATTCATGGCTTTGCTGTCATTCTAAATAAGCATTTGTTCTTAGTGTCTTGCCTGGTTAAATCCTTTTTAATAAAAGCCTGGGACCGAAATCAAGAAAATCGATTTATTCTGGCTTTCTCGTGTATCGAGAAAATGCACGGGAATGAAAAAACAAAACAAAACAAAACCCACATATAAAAACTAGTCATTATTGGGACATAGGGTACATTGTTGACACTTACATTTTCTTAAGAGTTCACCTAAACGAATGTGTTTGCTAAACAGTTCCGTTTAGACGTTCTCCAGTGCAGAACAGTAAATATTTTTCATAGTCAGTTCATGGTGGCATGTTGTGCGAGTGTGTTTCTGGGTAAAGATTCGTGGACATGAAGGACAGTATGTTGTGTTATCTGAATTCAAGGCCATCTCTTCAGTTCAGCTACTCATTTTGATTTCTCTTCAGACCGGCAGTGATTCCCACCTCGCTGTTTTTCTACATTTACAGCTTTCCGTTGGCAAACGCTCCCTCCTGAAACTGAGGGATAAAGCTCTTGAAGTACGCCCTAGAGGAAGAGAGGGCAAGAGGGGGGGAGTGTGTACATAAACACACACACACACACACACACACACGCATGCACGCACACACATACAGAAAGAGAAAGAGAAAGAGAAAGAGAGAGTGAGACAGAGGAATAAAAAAGAAACTCAACTGGACTGTTTTAAATACAAGAACATATAGACATGATATACATCCTTTCTTTTAAAAATTCTAATTCTACCTTAAAACATCATGTAGTGTGTATTTGCAACTCATTCGGCATTGCTTTCAACACATCCAGATTGCTATTATAGTTCAACTCCAAAATATGGTCTGAATATTAAAAAAGAAAGAAAGATCATAATATATTGTCTATTATACCACAACATTGCTGAGTTCTCAAATCTGACTGGTGTCGATTTCTTTCTATAATTTTCGATAACAGCAGTAATTCAGGCTGTAAAGTAAATAACAGGTTTATATGGACACCCTCATTCCAATACGTTATTATTTGTATAGTAACAGCTAGTTCACATTGTGGATGCTTAGAAATGATTTAAAAGAAAGTGTCATTGTTGAAAACGTGATATTATTTTCTGTAAGGTGACATTTCCTTGGAAGGAGTCTCCAGTGTCAGGGCTTTTGTACCAGTTGGAAAAGACAGCAATTTCCAGCTTCTCGGTAACAACTAATTATTTTGTCTTTTTAACTTCGCAAGACATTAAAAATGAGACTGGTGAAGGAACGACCGTTTCCGACTCCTGTAACTTCCGCAGACGTGAATGTGACTATAAAGGGACACGGAGTACCACGTGTTTGTCTTGTTAATTCTGTTAATAAATAGAAATCGTAATCTCGAATTTTTATAAGAGGAATAAAACTCTTACATTAATAGGAAAAAGATTAACATTGGGGTGGTAAGAGTAACTCCAGGTCATGTGAGGCTGCATCACATCACCAGGTAGCTGATTATTTTCATAAAACACCACACCCCATTGTGTTTTACTGTTTATGTACCACAGGCTATTTTGCTACACCTGCATAAGAATCATGCAAAAGCAGAAGCGGTGAGCGCAAGCTAATGGTAGTCTACAATGTGATTGGACAATGCTGACTAATTGTGTATTTTCTATCCTTAATTCAAACACATCTAAAGTTTATGACACAAAACAGTGATAAAAACATACATTGTCCATTAATGCGATATGTCTGATACGGCTTTGATGATGTAAAAGAAAACGAGACCTACGCATTGCTTGCTACAGGTCTCTTAAGGACGTGTGAGCTAATGGCGAGAGGGAATACGATGTAAACAGTGAGTATGATAAGATATGGACCTTCTATTATGGAAACCAGCGGGCAAACATTGGGAGCGCGTTATCGTCGGCATTTATCGCTTTACTTAGCAGTAAGGTGTGGCTACGCACACAGGCCAAAGGTGAGAGGAATCGGTTTTTACCACACATGCCTGTGGTATACACGGATTCCTGATCAGCAGATCTACAGGAGTAGTTCAGATTTCATTTCGCATTCTTTTCATATTTTGCTTTCCAGATTGCATTGCCACATTTCTTGACCTGATATGAAGGGTCACTTAAGCAGAACAGGGAAATCAGAGCTTGTCGGCCGGGAAACGGTCCCGAACAACAATCTGGCGAAAAAGACCCTTGATGTTGATGTTGCAAATGTAAAACTAAACTGATGAAGTGTTAATGAACACGTGTAAGCCTGACAGACTGACTTAGCTCTTTTGGCCATCTCGTTGCCGTCCCAGCGTGGACTGTATGGGTAGGACTTCTGCACCTGCGAGTAGAGCTGCCCGCTGCTGCTGAAGTGGTAGATGGACTGAAAGGTCAGAGTGGGCTGGTCTCTGGGGAAATACAGCGGCAGGTCCACTATGGTGAGAACAGAGCGGAGAGAAGGCGCATTAGTCACAGATCCAACATTAGATCCACTTAATGAACAGGGTGGTTCGAAATGGTCTGGTGACAAATGGATGATTCCGCGTTTCCGAGTGACCCGACATATGGAGGAAGTTATCTTCTACATCTTAGGAACTTGTGACTCAATAATCAAACTCAATAATCACAGAATCAGACAGCTGTAGTCAGACAGCTGCCATTTTGGAGGAAAAAAAAAGGGGGTTTTTCTACCGACCCACATAACGCAGCAATATTGTCTGATAACGTTACCGTCAAATACAATGTAAAACTGCTTGATAGTCTTTCAGACCAGACCTCTCGCTTTTGCTACGGAGTACGGTACGTGTCTGGAATAAATGAGGTCAAGAACTGCATGCTTTCAGAGAAAATGGCGGTTTGGCCGACATGGCAGATGACCAAGCACTCGCAAACACGCGACCGAGATCACATGAGATTACTTCGTTTACTCACCACGACGTGCTGCATGCAAAACTCCTTAACAACTTTACAATCCAATGATTATTTTATGGTAAAAAAAAAAATAAAATCTCACTGTGAGTGACGCAGGAAGCACTGAGAGCCAGATTCAGGATTCTGAAGGTTATGGACAATAAAGTGTCCAAAAAATACCTCCACAGATTACGATTCCCACTGAGCTGAGATTATGATACGAACACTGAGCCCAAAGGCATTTATTCCTCTTCGTATAAATCCAATCGCAGAGTAAGTAATAAATCAGACCTTGAAGCTCTGCTTTTGTTGCTGCTATTGATGGTGTTTACGCTTAACACTAGCACTGTGCGGGAAACACTTGTTACCATCACAGAGAAATCCTTTTATTTTCATGAGGGACTGTTATGCGATAGGAAACACACTTAACCAATATTAACTGAATTTGGCAGTGATGATGTTAAACCGCTTTGAGAAACAGTGAGTACGCCAGTATGCGAGTACTTTCTGGATGTGAGGATGTGCCTGTAGTTCTCACCGTGCACCAGGAAGCAGAAGTCTTTCCACATGAGCAGAAGCGTGAGCTTGGTGAAGCCCACAGCATCGTACTCGACGACCCCCCTGCACAGGAACAACAGGCAGAGACAAGCTATTTACCCCCAGCAGCAAAATAACATTCATCAAAGTCTGCAGGATTCATGAAGCATCAAATTACACCCAAGCCAAGAATGAGAAACTCACATTCCGAAATGACTAAGAAATGCAGCGATGTATTCCCTCCTCTTGTGATAGCCCTGGATTACATACTGCACCTGGGTTAACGTGAAAAAAAGGAGGTTTGAGGAAGAAGGCATGGGGTTGTTTAGGATGGACATGGATGACAAGTTCACACTGAGTGTGTCCCATGATAGTGCTGAGAGTGTAAGGCTTGCTAATGAGCAGGCTCAGGGCTCGTGTTAGTGACACGCAAGTGACAAGGTGCTGGTGCTTTCCTGAGGCAGAAAGGACCTCAGACAATCGATGCAAATCTGTATCTTGAAGAAAATGATGGGAAATATAGAAGAACTGAATAAGACTTCCCTCGGTTTAGGTATAAACAAATCAGCACAAATTGCTCTCACTTTACTACTGAGTCATTTTACCTGTGTGAATCAATGTATGTTTACTCATCTGTCTGAATCAGGGGTTATCAACTGGCGGACAGCGATCCGGATATGGAAGTATTTCAGCACAGCACTTGGAAAAACAACAACAAGAAAAACTGTAGCGTCTGCAGTTTTTTAAGCATGAATCTCTGCACATTCTCTGTTGTGGCCAATGATATGCGTTTACGTAAATTATTTACCGAAAGCCAGCTCATTGACAAGGTTGTATAGATTTTTTCTTTATCTGACGTCGCTGGTCTGATGAACTCACAACATGCCTTTTGTTGTAAAAAAAACAAAACAACCAAACGTCTATGATTAAAACAGCATGTTTAAGCATTTATTCTTCGGTTTAAGTTAGAAACTGTTGCACCACGTTCCTAACAAAGGTAGAGACATAAAGCACCGGTGCGAACCAAACTTTAAATTGGTGAGTCTTATTTTCAGCCATGAACTAATCACTCAACGCTTACGCAAGGTGATGTCATGTTTCAGCCATATTTAGATTTGATTCTAATGGCTCGGTAGGTAGGTAGGTAGGTAACTTTAGTTTCATAGGAAACAAAATGCACCTCTCACACGCTAGGAATTTAGAAGACAGTCCTGCATGACGCTGATGATAGACACCTGTACTCAACTAATTTCAACACAGTCAGTTTGGCTAATGAGTTTCCTCTGTAATACACAGACTGACACAGACTGTAGAAAGCGGAATTGAGGGCACACGGCCTGCTAACGCACCGTGAGGACAACTCGCTTCGCTTATTATGACACACCATTAGCGCTTGGAACACATTAGCACTTTTTCAGCATTAGCACATTCGAGTACTTTGTGAGATATTCAGACTAGAGAGATGACACCTTTTGCACTTTTTGAGGCCTGCATGTGTTGCACTTCATGACTCAGCTAGTCCTAATTATGTCTGCAAAGCATCATTTTCTGAGAGCACTAATGTGCCGCGCGCGCGCGCACACACACACACACACACACACACACACACAGAGTGCTCTCTCACTGTCTCTTAGCTGAGTTTTTTCCGTTGAAGAGTTAATCAGAGCAGGAACTGTGGATCAGTGCACTCCACACCCTTGCCGGGGGGTCAGGCCCAGCCCTGAAATTGGCAGGTGAATGCAGGTGGATAGGTGAGTCATCCCTGAAATATCTGGTTGTTAGACATGCTACATTGCATAAGCCAACTTCCTGTGTAAGTGTGTGTGTGTGTGCGTGTGCATATTTTGTAAGGGCAGCACGCACATGCACTTCACCGCCATGATAAAAGAGTAAATTCTGTTGTCAGCAATTTTTATATTAGCAGTCCTTGCCTGGTTCAAAGCAAATTCACATCGTAACAAACACACAGGCAATCCGTCCTCTTCTTCTACTCGATCTCACGTTATCTTTTAACCCTATGCATGCCGTGACGGTTGCCTTTTAAGGAAAAGCGGCATAACTAATCAGGTTGGGGCGGGGCTATTTTATAATATTAAACAAATGTAGGTTGGTGGAATGTAAAAATCGCCTGATTATTAAGCGGTTTTTATTTGATTATCACAGGTCTAAAAACACTTTTAAAAATAACAGACTGCATATTGAATTACTCTTACATTAAATGTCTTGTTCGCCTAGTTTATCATTCACGTCCTTGTTCTTTATTGTTTGGATGGGTTTTTTTTTTTCAACTTCATAATGTGCAAATTTAGTTGGTGCCAAGCCTTACCATGTTATCTGTATCCCATAGGATAGGCGAGGAGAGACATAAAGCCGGTCGCTGCGATGTTTACACACTGACAATGTCGCAGTGCAGATGAACATGATTGAAGGAGAGCACCAACTGCCTTTTTTAATTATTTGTAAGCATTACATAAATCAATAAAGATTCAAACAAAGCCATCCTTCCTCTCCGGAAAGCAGCCCAATTACGCTTTCTTGGCCTGTCGGCTACGGGATGTTCCTGCAGCATCGTCGGGATTTGAAGCCATGGACAATAGCCCTGTCAAGAGCCCATAGTTTGAGCTTCGGTAATTATTCAGCCTTGTCACATCAGAACCAGTTCCTCCCAGACTTGTCCCCCGACCCTAGTATAGGTGAGTGGAGCCTGTGGCTTTCTCAAACACTAACTGGAAAGGGGAAAGGCCTGATTATGCATGCTGTCGTGCGAGTGTGTGCGCTCCTCTTCAGGTAAAGAGAAGAGCAGGGAGTACCGAGGTCTTCCCTACGGCCACTGACACAACACGGCTTCTCCACTCCGTCTCCACCTGTCAGCTCTGATCTCCTTCCGGGCCTGAACCAGGCGGTGGAGACCAGCCAATATAGACCCACACACGCTACACACCACGTGCATGCAAACAGGATTCACTGTTGAATTCACGAAAAAAGTGCTTTAACTCTACGATTAAACCATTGCGAGGGACCTGATCCGAGTATGCAGATGTCTGAAAACTGAAAGTGTCGCAGACGCAGTTTTAAGAAACTGAAAATTTCAGTGGAAAATCTGATGTGCAACTTAAGACACGACAAGCCAGGAGCTCATTTTGTCATAAAATATAAAAGCCTATCAGATGCTGAAGACCTTGGATGATCCGATTAAGGTAAACAGAAATAATACTCCACGCACATGATTATTATGATTATTTTCCTATACTTGGCTTGCGCACGACATGCGCACCTGCAGCGTACTGAGCAGACGGTAGAAGAAGGTGTCTCTTTTTTACCTTGTTTGTGAGTAACTGGCACACTTGAGGCACATAGTCGATGAGGCAGCCTCCACTCGGAAAGGCCGGAATATGCAGCGCTGAAGGTCCTCCGAGGGCGCTGTGGAAGAGGACACAGTGAGGGACATGGCTTATTCAGTTATTTCTACTTTACTGTTCAACTGGCTCAAAGATTAGGCAAAGCAGCTGAGAAAGCATAATCCAAACAATTTCACCATTCGCCCACTGAACTCTGGAATGGCGTTTTTTTTTTTACGATAATAGGAAAGCTATACAAGCTTTAAATGTACTTGTTTAGTACGGCGTATTTGTAGTATCAAACTCTGATAGGTTTATACACCTGATACTGGAAAAGTGGATTGGTGTAACCAGCTTTGTCATAGTTTCTACTCGGAGTATGTGATATTGGCTGACACAGCACGGCGCAAACATGTGAAGACAGGATACAAATTGCCCTAATGCATGCTGTCATCATACCTCTGATGTTTCTCATACCTTGGCAGGAGATGTATGGAGAGGGTGTCGGCATGGAATCAGAATCGGGAACTGATATATCGAGATCTGATATCGGAATATGGGATCTGAAAGAAGTAGTTAAGTGTAGTGTAATTTTTCCGAAAGGTGCTGCATGATGAATGCTTTATATGAACATAATTGAGGATTGTTATTATTTTCTCATAAGCGTAACGAGACAGCATAGTGGTGCTTCAGAGCTCCAGGTTCCTGGTTCGCTGCGGAGTTCTTGCTACTGTCTAATGTGGAGTCTTTCGGGCTTTCCTCATGGCCGTAGGTTTTCACCTGGTTTTCCGGTTTCCTCCCACCTCCCCAAAAACAAAGCCTGTTTGTTGATTTATATGTGAATGAGTGTGTGCATTGTGTTCTGTCAGATCGAGGTCCCATCCAAACTGTATTCCCATCTTGAAGGAAAAGACCTTGAATGGAGCATGAAACCGTGTTATGACGCTAATGCCGACTGCAGTGCATGTGTGGAGGCAGAGCAGGTCAGTCGAACGATTTCTCTCAGAGAAAGGCACTTGGTTAACCTGCAAGCAACATCCCACAACCTGCACATCCTGTCTTCCAGAGAACCTCCTGAGGAATTCATCCTACTCACTCTCTTCTACAACATTCCTGTACTCGCTTGCTGGTTAATGAGGAGCTACGTTCGTCAGCGAGATGACTAAGGCTGTAGGGGCGCCCCGTGCTGCTCAGACCGAGTTCACTCACGTGGCAGATACTTTGACGTGAGATGGCAGACGACACGCACCCTTGCCGTGTCCCTCATGTCTGCGCCGTTAGTGCTCAAGGACGCTGCGTGTTTAGCAATCGCCCATAGGCTGCTGCTTAGCTGTGACATTTACGAGAACAGGATGTTGATATTTAAAATCTACACAACGTGCTTCTGATATTTCCATGACAACATGTAGACCTGGCCACAGAACAGAGAGTCCTGTAGATCTGCATTAAGCTATGTAAAAAATATCCGACATCTTTAAAACGGTTTCTTAACTCGGCCCTACCCAGCTCTTGAAGTTTTGCCCTCCGGTACAGTACAGCTCCCACCCTAATCAAACACACCCACTGTACCAAATTAAAGTGTTTAAGCGCACTTGAGCTTCCTTGGCAGGTGTGGTAGATTAAGGTAGGAGTTAAATGCAATAGCAAGGTTGGGCACCTAGGCTTTAACACTACCCTTCTTAATACAGTGTGATTATAAGGGTTATCACACACCAGTGCAAGAGCACAATTTAACTAAACTAGGGCAGGACTTACTGTAGTGGTTACTGTATCTCTACGTATTTTTGTCATTCCTGGAAAAACACTGCCTGACATTCTTTTTAAAAGTAATGAGCTCATTAGTGACATCAGTTGTGTTGTTGAGGGTTTGAACTAAATACTATAATGACTTACACCACAGCACTGCTGTTCTGCTGCTGAATGCTTGATTCCGATTGGTCGGAAACTCATGATTCATTTTCTACAACAGTCCCAGCTGCAAGTATGTACAAATATGTTATTGTTTCTAATAGTTACAACTCCTTCACAGGGACTCTAACAGCGGCATCTCGACATAAACCGATTAAATGCTGATATTTTCCCTCAGGACATCATTCGTGGAAGGGGTCTCCTCTTTCAGTCCTGTGTAACAGTCAGAGGTAAAGCTGTAACTTTCGGTTTTCTAACACGGAAATGACGGACAAAACGTTTTTTTCTTCTTCTTCCTTTTCCATAACTTTGCGAGTGAGAATCCGGTGAAAAAACAACTGTTTATTGTTCACGGCTGTTATGATGTAAATGATAATACGTTGTTTCGCAGGCTTTTAACAACGTTAAACATAAATACAGACAAATATAAAGCGGGACACCTTCCCGTTGACAATTTGCACGGCTGAAGTAGGACTAAGATAACATTTCAAACAAGAAGGAAGCTATAAAAGGAAAACAATTTCAAACATTTGACCTTGACCTGGTTTGGGTCAATTCCAAAATCTAATCAGTTCATCTGCGGGTTACAATAATAATTCCGTACAAGTCCTACAACCACTCGACCGCTCGGTCTCGAGACACTCTGCTAACTGAAAGCTCAGACGGACGGACGGACATCCGCGGTGGTGAAGGCGTAAAAACTGTAATCGTTGCTGTGGTACAAAACAGAAGGAATAAAACACTTCAAGACATATTGTTATTCACAAATAATGGAATATAGTATTCGTAAGTACGTTTCCATTAGTGAACTGTTGTTTTTTTTCGTAATCTTAGTACGAGCCCTTTATAACTACAGCACATAGGGCGCGGGTCCTCTTCCACTGAGCCGCCATGTTGTAACGCTACAGTGGCCCAGAATGGACAAACCTCTAGAGATCACCTTCTGCGATTTTACACATGGCAGCATGAATTCGGAAGGAAGCACCGGAGGAAGAAGAAGGAAGGAGAATCCATGCTTGTGGGCGTTGGCTAACAAGTTTGAGTATCCAGATGTTGATAAATGGTGGGTCAGACTTATTATTTAGCATGAGAAAAAGCAATGTAAGTATCGGAAGTACACTACGGTCACCTGGGGTTATTCTATCGCAATCAACGGAATCCTACATATCGGGCCTTTAAGGTTTATCTAGACTCAGCTGATTAAATAGGCCTAATAAATAAAACACATTTGTCTATCTCGTTTTTACATTTCTTCATTTCAATGCAGGTCACAGTAAAGTAAAAGGTTAAAAACAGCGAACGCTGAAAGAATCCATGATCGGCCGTGACCTGAGCGACTCCTACTTCCTCCACAGTGCAGGACTTTACCGTGAACTGACACAGGATGACACAATGCAAAGTGTGATTCGATTTGACTGATTAAGAAAGAAAAAAGGAAGAGGAGGAGGCGTTCATTACCAGATAATACATAGCAGGATGGTCTCGTCACTATTTATTCAGGTGTCTCATGCTCTTTTGGTAATGTACATAAAACGCCGGGAGGGGACAAATAAAAATAAAAGTTCCGATTTTTAATTCAGGAAGAACAAATGAGATTTGCAAAGGAAAATGCATCACCCTCCCACATATGAAGAATGAGCTCTTCACCTTTAAGTGTCGCTAATACCTTGGCGCAGCTCTGCAAGTGCTGTCATTAGGGCTTAGATCAAGAACGGGCTTCACAGATAAAACAACCAGCCATCAGTGAAACAACCTAAAGCAGATGGAGAGCAATTACACACATGCAAATGTCACTCGTGTCTATCAGCCCTATAAAGTGCTTACTGCACAGACACGCTATTCATAAAATAAATGCGGAAATGGGAAATTATCGGGAACGTCGCTCACTGCCTAACGGTATTCAACTGTCAAAGTATAGGCTTCTAGCTTTCTGAATGCTTGTCTATCATAACTCCTTTGGCCTTCATAATCATGTCAGAAGGAGATGAATGGAAGAGATGAGAGGAGAGACTAAGCTGGACAAAGTGGGGTGGGGGGAAGAGAACCGTAATAACAAAGAACCGTGTAACACCGACAATAGAGCTCAGATCTCCATGGAGACATGTTGCGATGCTTCACTGACGTCTTCCTAAGGACATGAGCCTTCTCAAATACATAACATCAGATCGACGAACATGTAGGAGTTTGAGAAATGCAGATTTTTAACACGCTTATCGGTGAATTAAGCGTCATATTCACGACACGCTCGTATTTAACATCCATTTCTGTATATTTATCATCCCACTATACGGGGTCATATAGAAGACGGGTTATCTATTGAGCATGGTAACTCCGAAGACGTCTTGCTCATGCCTTTTTTTTCTTCGTCAGCATGAGGGGAAGTGATCTCAGTGACTTGGACTGTTTTGGGTTTGGGAATTTCAGAAACTGCTGGGAATTTCACGCACAACGTTGTCTAGTTACCGTTTACGTAATGGTGAGAAAAACAAAACAAGACAAAAAAAATATTTAGTGAGAGCTAAGACAAGAAAAGTCAAAAGAGGGTGACTAGATTGGTTTGGGATGACAGGAACTCAAATAATCGCTCTTTACGACGGTGGTGCGCTGAAAAGCACCTGTCGAAGCTTGACGTGGATGGGAGACAACGGCACACGATTCCACTCTCGTCAGCCAAGAACAAGGACCCGAGGCTGGTCATCTTCCTGTCCATTTTCCTTATAAAGAGCGCTTCTGTAACTCTTCTGCGTTGTGGTAAAGTCTATTGTTAAAACCGCTCCACAAATTAATACTGGATTATGAGGCTGACCTGCCTGCCGTAGGAGCCATAAACGAAGCAAATGTTTGTGCACAAATATAACTCTGATTACGCAAAAAAAAAAAAAAAAAAAAAAAAAAAAGGAAAAATATTTTCCCCACACGGCTGGAGGCAGAAACAGTGCCCACACTATTCCTTTACATAACAGAGCATGTCCGGTGCTCGACTGCGACGCAGGGCTGGTGCACGACACAACAAACGTGCACACCTGGCACCGAGAAAAGCGAAAACGCTCCACTCCAAAAGATAATGCTCTCAAAGTGAACAGCCCTGTCTCCTGAATAAATACAAAGAGCGAAACAGACATCTGCAAATATCTCCGGCTCTTTATCAACCCATAAGCGTGTGTAGGAGTCAGTCTCTCAATCTGTCAGCATCACAGTTCGAACAGAGGGATGTGGAGTCCACCATGAAACAGCGAGAGCCTCACTCTAATAATAACAGAGCCGAGTGTGTGGGCGTGCAGAACAGCGATCGCTGCGGCACCGCTGATGTTTGAAGTGTGAAAGGTTCGGCGGGTAAACGCGGATGTGTGCGGCTCGGGTTTGCGAGGCCTTTCGAGAGATGGAGAGAACGAGTCGGAAAAAGATGCAGAAAGCCGAGAGAGACGCGGAGAGAAAGGGCGGGATTCCTATGCGGTTTGTGTGTTCGCCTCACTTGAGGTGGCTGCTAGAGACCTTTCTCTTGGCTTTTCTCTTTCAAGTCCCACTCATTCGCTTTGTCTTTCTTTGTGCCTGATCCAGAGGGGTTGGCTGGCTCTCTGACTGCGGGCGATGTGTTCAGCATCAGCCTTCAGGGCAGCTCTGAGATGGAGCACGGAGTTCTTTAGATGTGCCGAGGTTTTTTTTAAAGGCATAAACACAGGGACAGCTCGCCTTGGCTGGGGCTACACAAGCCGCACATCGACTGGGAATAGAACCGAGCAGTGCCAACGGCAATCCTGCTCCGCTCCCCGCCTCCTTTTACTGTTCAGAGGAGACATCCTGTGCAAACGCAAACTCAAAATCACAGCTAGTTTGGAAAGCACAAGAGCAGGGAGGATTTAGCGCTGAAATTACATGAGAGTTACGTACGTGGGGTGGAGACAGTAAAACACAGGCGTGTCTGACTCGTATTCGATTCTAACCTAAGCTTGTTTTACTTGGGCGTATTAAATCTAGGGCCACTGTCTGACATTTTGACGTGTCTTGGCTGGAAATACACCTCTTAGAAGTACAGAATGCCCTTCAAGACCACATGCGATCGTTATGTAATAGTATCATGCCTTTAAAATCTCCATTTAATTTCGTTCTTTATTTTTTCGAAGGACGGTCAGAGGACATTCATATCGTCGTCTTGTTCAGCTTTCGTTCCGTTTTTACGTCGCATCGTATCATGTTTGACATATGCGGTCTAGATAGCTAGACCCTGCTGAAAAACCTCCGTCTCGGACACCTCTGCACAACTTCGGGTGATAATCTAAACAGGACTTGAGCAGGACTCGTAACTCGAACACACGTAACTTTCCCTGTGTAAATACTGACTCTGAACACAACCTGACATTCGTTTAGGTACGGTAGTACGAGTGCGTGAAAAACATTGCAAGACAAGTGGGTTTTTTTTTTTTTTTTTTCAAATGCCATTGTTCAGGATCAGGTTTGTCCTTACAAGCCCTATGTTTTCACCCTTATTATAATCCCCTCGCTCAGTCTCCGAAACACACCCGCCAACCCACACACTCACGCAATCCAACAAAAACATCCACTCCTACCCATCCCTTTCCCTCACTCAGCCGAGCCCAGGCCGTTAATGTACAAGCGCAAGGGCAAGAGCACGTTATTAAAACTCCCACAATGCAGTACAGCGAGGGGAAAGAACCTGTGACAGATAGAAGCTGACATGGCCGGAGAGCCAGCGAGCGGAAAGAACGGGCACGTCCTCTCACTAGGCACGTCGGAGTAGATCAAGGGTGGCTCGGAGAGACGCAGAATAGGGAAAATGTAAAGGAAAATAAATCTCGCCTACAGGCGGACATTAGCAGACCTTGCCTAGAGAGATCTCCCTGTTGCTAAGACATGATGAAGTTTCTGTTCTACAGCCGGGTGACCTTGTGGTTGGTCCACCCATAGCAGATGGCACACAGACACGCCAAACCAGTCTTTTTCTTTTTTTTCTGGCACCGATGTCATATTTTATTTGATTGAACTCTTACATCATATTGAATTCGGATACATCGCGCCGCACGCTGCTGTGTTTATTCGGAAACAATGACGCCTAGTAGGGTCAGTGGCATCATCAGATGATGTTAGATCTCGGCTCAGAGGAGCCAGATGTGCACTTAAAAGGGTCACTCATGATTGAGTGACTCTAATGATCACACACACCAAACAAATTATTCCAGAATAACCAACAAACCACTGAGGCTTAACAAATGGAAAGAATGCTCTCATAATCATGCTTAATACTACTGCATAACCTCTCTCTCCCTCTCACACACACACAGCCATAACAAAGCAGACTCGATCACATGTACATGCATGGGTGTACGAGTACATAAGCACACACACACGCGCGCGCAGCCATAATAACTTCCCAATTTTTCCTTATTTTAGGGAAGTAAATAGCAGAAGAAGCAGTTCTTCGGTCTTATGGTATTCATGAATTTGGCAGTTGGAGAAGGTGTGTCATGGGCTGTGTTTCTGCATCTCTAAAATACCAGCAGAAGGCCATCCGTTTTGTGGAAACTAATCTTTCCATAAGCTCGGTGTATGAGTAGCCCTCAAGGAAAAACATCACGTTTCCAAATATCCTTATAATCACGTGGGCATGAATACAACGGGAACAAATTAGGTGGCAGAAAAACGGGAGATGGAGGAACAGGGGACGGTTATCAAAATATATAAAACATATAAGATCTTGCTTGGCGTGCACCACTATTTAAAAAAAAACCCCCAAAAAACCTGACGCCTTCAGAACCATTGTTTATAGTACAGTTAGACGTGTAGTATTTTACGCATTTCAGTCAAACGGGTCAACAACGGTTCAAACGGTTCACTTTCCTTTCCTCGAACTCCCTTCCGTTTCCATTTCAATAATGGTATATTCTCTAAACACCCTGGCAAAAATTGCGAACACTCCTAAGCAATAGTCTACATATTATAATATTACATAGAAATAGTCTACATCCTTGAAAAAAAAACAAAAAAAACAAACAAACAAAAAGAAAGTCATTCTCGGTCTTCAGGAGGTCTAGTGTTGCTTTTCACTATTATATTTGCACACCAAAGAAGGAAAACCGGACTGCTTGAAGCGGCGTCCTAATAAAACATTTCCAACATAAACATTGTACAAAAATAATACACAGCGTCGCCGTTTGTTAAAGGGCAAAAGATCAGGTACTGCATGTGGATTTATGAGGGGTGCCAATAATTATGGGCTCGACTGTAAATGAAAGGGGTATGTTTTGGAGATACTTACTGTTCTATGCTGGGTGATAAGTAGAGTTTGGGGAAGACCTGAGTAGCCTCGGCGTCTTCAAAACTAACAGACAGCAGAGCGACATCTTCTCCCGGGTCTAGAGCCGTGTCCTGAAAAACACAAAGCATACAAAACCCCAGTCATGTATCAGAGTGACCTGCGCAGAGCTGACTTCTCATTTGGAGATGGTGCGTCATTCACCCTGTATTAGCGTAAACGTCAGTCTGAGCGGCTGTGAAGAGCCCGTGGAGGCTGCAGATGATCCGACGCTCTTCCTCAATTCTGACTGCTGTTCATTCTGGGTTTTCCTAGAGCTAGGCCCTGCTGGAGCGTCTGTTAGCACACGGGACCAGGCGCTCTAATCAAATGACTTTCGGTTGGTTTGAACCTATCCATTTGGCATAATTGCTGCCTGCCGTGCAATACGCAGGGCTGCACGTGGTGCATGAGAAACGGTTCCAGCTACGAGATGCTTTTGCGAACAAGTATCCCGAAACGTCAGCGTTTCCGATCGAAAGAATAAAGAAAACTCAAACCGGCCTCTAGATTCATCAAAAATGGGATGTTGCTCATGATTGCTTGTATTTAGCTGCATAACTAATCCAGTAATTAATCTCACTCACTCAGGAGCACAGTGAAATGATCTACTTAGCAAGATAATCTCCTATACTCCAGATTCTATATACTCCTGTATTTATATCATCTTTGCTTATTTTCTTACCATACATGACCCAGGCGCATCAAATAGTTTTCAAACGAGGACACGCTATTACCTAAAACTCATATTCGTATCAGGGCAAGGTCACAGCGGAGCACTTCACCGAATCTTCAATATCTGCCAGCTTGTATAAAGCTCGGATCCTAAGTGGTCCCAAGGAAACTGAAACAGCTACTGGAAATTCAGGTTTAGAGAAGATCTAAAAACGTGCTGAAGGATTTCATGCGACAAAGATCTTATTACTGGAATCTGTTGCTGAGGGTGTTCTCACTCCATTTGCATGCCTTTGTAATATGCTGAAAGGACGGAAACTGTACTGAAATTCTGTGTGGGGGAGGAAATAAAAAGCAACCGCATTACTTTCAAGGCAACCTGCAGATAAATGACGTGCGGCGGACAGTTTACAAAGGATGTATTATGTCCAAATCTTCAGATATTTTGTAGAAAAAAAAAACCCAGATACTTAGGTATAGGACCTATACTGCGCATCGTATGTCAGGTATGAAAGTGACGGACATAAAGGAATACATAGGTATGTACATTGAACGTAATTCAGCAACAGATTGAATTTAAAACGTGACGTCTTCGTCCGTAAGGATGAAGCTTAGGAGGCTGACAGCAAGTGTGTAAATGTGTGTGAAAGCAATGTGAAAGAAATGTCAAGCGCAAGCCTCATTGCCCATCTCTTAACGCGCCTCACGCGTATTCCGAAAGCAGGAAAACGCCGGGAATAGGAGCGTCCGTGGCCCGATGTGGTGCCTAATTAAATCAGTTCGCTTCAGTGCATCAGCATGCTGTATCCGCAGTGTAAAAGCTAGAACACTGCCAGAACGAGGAAGACGAGTTTCTTCTGGAAATGCTTTGCTGGGATATTTACTTTCATAAAAGTCGTTACACGTTAAGCTGGTAAAATATAAAATATCGTGTTGCCTAGTTGTGGAAAGGGATCCGTCTTGATTGGCAACTCCGCTAAAAATAGATCAATGTGTAAAGCCTGGAACGAGAGCTGGGTGGGAATGAATGAGACTAATGGTGGATCTTATTTCTGTCCATAGTAGTGAGACAAGTCATTGCTGACGCTGCTGGACAAACATCGATGTCTTATAGCTGTAAAACACCATATAAACGTTCTTTTGCTGTGTGCGTTTCCATTCAGGGTCGTCTGATACAGGAACAGTGCGTCTCTTCTGACCGTTTTGCTAGGAGGAGTCAGACAGGAAGTGCGGTGGATTGAGGCAATGGGTATTACTAAATCACTTTTTATGGTTGAAGGCTAAAGCATCTTACAAGAATATTATATCAGTTTATACCGATTCTCGGAAATAATTCTCACGAGTCTTTCATAAAGGAAGCCTCCTGAACACTTGAATACTAATCTTCAGATCAGATCTGTGAGGCTTTCGAGTTTAGAAATGAAATTCGGAGTGGAGTTTATTCATTTAAACTCCTTCCACCTACTTTCACTGTGATTTCCTACATTACCCACAATGCAGCTCGATTGTCCGCTGATAGTAGCACTAGTGGAATTCAGCTCTTGCTTTGCTACCTTTAGAGAATGATGCAGCGGCGCTTTAGTGATTTAGTCCATCCAACTTAAACAGATCATCTTCCGAAGCTTCAACGTCCATGCCGGTACCGCCGTCAACTCCATCGCATTTGTAACCTCGCAGATCACAAACTAGCCAAACGGAGTCTGACGTAACATGGCATTGGATAGCATTCAAATTAGATTTCTCATTAATACGGCACTGAACGGGGGCAAGTTTGGACCGGGATTTTCAAAATGCGCACATAGTGTGATGGTCAGGTGTCGACAAACGTCTGGACATATATTGCATGTAATGTGTTTCAGCTTTCCTTAAAGACATGCATACGGCCAGGATTTACCGCTGTAATCGATTCTGCGCAAATTCACACGAAAACATATTCAAATATATGTACATGCATGCTTGTTTGCACCTCAGGCGAAATGTTGCATCTTAACTATGCATAAAAAAGGTCACTCGTTAGACTGCATCACTGTCCAGTCCACAGGCGTCCTGACAAAGTGCAAAAAGGACTAATGAACAGTCCAGTGATGAGTAATGACCGTTTGAATGACCCTCGCTCGAGGACCGCCAGAGAAATATGAAGCAGGGAATAGAGAAAGAAAGCTTACTACATCCTGTTCCAAAATAATGAGCCTCTAAGTCAGTCCCTCATGTGCGCACTGTAACCCTGACTTGGGTAAGACAGGGCATGACAACATGAAGACATGACAGCCTTGGTCAAAGTCGCCAGCTGACATCAGAGTTCACCAAAACTTCTAATATTTAACATGAAAGACACTATAAAGCAGAAAAATCCCCTCGCCTCCAACACAGGTGGACTGTACTTCATCCTGTTTCTATGGCGCTCTTTCTAGGATGGCTAAAAAAAACCCATAATGGACGAGCTCAGGAAAGAAAGTCAATTATTAACCTAGAACGCATTCAGACTGCGGGCTGCACAAATGGACTTTTGTTGTTTGGTTGTACAATAGAGGTATAATAAAGAGCACATTAGGACAAGGTAGACCAATCAGTCATGTTACAGCGCGCTCAAGGACAGGGTCGATGGAGCGTGCCGATAAAACCCATGTATGTCCATGTATGTACGAGAAATGTATGTGGAGAGACTGCAGATATGCTGTAGAAAGATATCAGAACGGTGTAGAAGATGTCTCACATCATGCCGCTCTCAAATCTGAAGGTCAGAAGGTGTGGGCTTTCTATAAAAGCAGCTCTGAACAGTAGTGCTGGCTGCAAGGCTAATCCCAGAGGTACAGAAGGGCAATAATTACATTACCCCATGTACAACTAATCTCATCCACGAGCAATAAAACACTTTAGTATGTGCTGCTATTAAAAAAATAATGAACTCTGATCTGGTATTAGTAACTCTGTTTGATTGTTTTCCTTCGACAGCACATCTCATCCTGTTTTATTCCAAACTTCCTGCCCAGTAGAGGCTTACATGTTTCGTCGATTCTGTGCGACACGGGATTCCTTTGGGATTGCGGGTCGATTTCAATATTCATCACGGGACGTGGAGGAGACAGTCGAGAGGGACGGGACTCATACGGACAATAATAACAATAGATCAGTATTTATATATTTAAATATGCAGCTCTAATATGAACAGACGCTATTGTCAATAAACACTAATAAAAACAAATGCTACACGAGTCATTCTTCTGGGATTGGGATATTGGGGCAGGAGTATTTTTGTGGGACTGGGGTGTGAAAAAACAAAGTGAAAATCCAATCTATGGATCAATGCCAATCTATCACAGCTAACACCAATGAATGAGCAACTATTCACATTTACACCTGCAGGCAATTTAGAGTAGCCAGCTGACCTAATCTGTGAACGTATTTGGGCTGTGGGAGGAAACCAGGGCACCTGGAGGAACCCACATGGGCACGGGGAAAGCATGCAAACACCACCCCAAAAGCCCCAGTCGGACACGAGGTTCGCACCCAGACCCTTCTGGCTGTGGGGAAACTGTGCTAACTACTGCACCACTGTTTTATGCAAGGTGCTTACATGGGCTTGTGTCATAGATTTAATTACAGCTGGATGAGCAAAAAAGAAAAATCCCACACATCTGCCATTGAAAGAAAACAATTGACAAAATCACTGTTTAACATTTTTGATAAACACTTCATTTGAAACGTATAAAGCAAAGCATATTGTGCATAGACTGCGACTTATTCTGGCTATAAAATTTGCCAGACTTGCCCCAACGCCTCTATATATATTTAGAAAAATAGATGAAACTCTGCCCAGAAAACGATGATGACAAGTGATGGAATGAAATTCACATGTGACAGGCTAACAAACAGTGACTGTTCTGGCAGCCTCCCAGGCTTTACTCACCTTACAGAAAGCAGGATGATGCAATACCAGGTGTCAGGACGGATGGTGAAGCCTGCTGCTTCGTACATAGTAACGGAGTAGATATTTAACTGCCACAAAAAAACGGACACGCCGCATGGCAAGACATTAGCTCTGCGTTTACTCAACAGCTTTCGCGGGATTCCGGGTTTCTAAACATTCTATTAATCGGAAGGCTCTTGTGGGAATGACGAGAAAAATGAATCAGTCTTTGGATGTTTGCATTATAAAAACAAAATAAAAGGAATCTAATAAAACGAGATGGCTGTATTATGAGTCACATGGCGGAACACGGAGAGCTGGATGACTCTTGTGAACGGTATGAGCATAAAAAGCAAATCAGACGCACAGTCACTCATGAGAAAAACGCACAATGCCGCACATCCGTGCAATCCGAATTAGT
This sequence comes from Notoglanidium macrostoma, assembly GCA_030068235.1. Taxonomy (NCBI): domain Eukaryota; kingdom Metazoa; phylum Chordata; class Actinopteri; order Siluriformes; family Auchenoglanididae; genus Notoglanidium; species Notoglanidium macrostoma. The sequence goes on from JAQQZR010000005.1 coordinate 1,217,015, forward strand.
CATGTACACATTTTTGTGAACTCAGACGAGGTTTACAAAGAGCAACATGCACACACACACACACACCACGCCAGTAGCATCATTGCCTGGACATGGCTGATGAAACACCTGTTAGTGACTCACACAGGACAGTCAACAGCTGCTTGATACGCAAGGGTGAGTTGTGTGGGGAGGACGCGCACACGCTCACACAAACCACACACTCTGCTCCAGGTGGTAGAGAGCACAAGGTGAGGCAACACACCTTGGGATTCAGGAAAAAGCTGCCAGAGCATGAAATAAATACACTCCACTTAACTAGGAACAATCGGATAATCATGTTACAGCAGCGCAATGCATTAAATCATACAGACACACAAGAGGTTCAGTTAATCAAACATCAGAATGGCGAAAAAAATAATAAAACATCGCATGCTCGTTGGTGCCAGATTGGCTGGATTTGAGTATTTCAGAATTCGCGTGGGATTGGTGGAACGATCTCTGGAGTTTCCACAGAATGGTGTGAAAAAACAAAACGAACAAAAAAAAAAAAAAAAACCACATCCAGTAAGCGTCAGTCCTGCAGCCAGAAATGCCTAGTTGATGAGAAAGGTCAGAGGAGAACAGCCGGACTGAGATAAACTGACAGCAAGGTTACAGGGACACAAGTAAGCGCTCTTTACAACCACGGTGAGCAGAAAAGCATCTCAGAGCACGCAGAGTCACCGAATTCGCTTTTTCCCTGCACTCTGATGTTCATTGTGAACAGTAACAATACAAATAGATAAATGCATGAAATGTAGTTCCTTATAAAGTGGCCAGTTAGTGCGCATATGTCTTAAAAAAAAAAAAAAAACAGTTTTATTAAACAGAAAGATTAAAAAAACACTGTGTCTGTCAATCAATCAATTACAGAGTGGAAAAGTACTCAGGCTGTAGTGTGTACACAAAGAGCAGCTCATATTGAGCAACTGTGAAATCTCCACTGAATGCAAACAGGGATTAGGACATAAAGGAGTTTTTTTACAATAAGCCTGAACCAAATGTTGGCTAAACCACAGGTACAGATCTTACGCAATAGTCTTTAGATACACAATAACACCGAAAACACAAAATGACGAACAGGTAACTACAAAACACGACACAAACACCTTTAAGTGGCTATGAGCTCCTCGTTGGCCTTTCACTCTGCTCTCTACTCTCTCTTCAGCAGTAAGGACATGCTTCATCGCGCAGTAAACAGAACGATGTGTTCATAAGCATGACTTCTCAGTGTTGTGTGTCATATATCCCAGCTAAGCACGCCATTGTGTGTCATGCCACCATGTGAGTGTCATGGCTTAGTGCTCTGGGTGTGGGTTACCATCAGCGATGCGATGATCGCCTTCTGATGTAGGCTGAAGAATGAAAGGGAGAGAGATGGTGTTAGAGAATATTTACAACACCGTGACTCAACCCGAGTGTCTATAAACCGAGCCATTCCGAGGCCAGACCGGAGTCGCAAGCGGGCAAACTGTTTCATTCCGCTGAACACACACCTGAAATGATAATCATGAGAATGTGTAAGGAATAAAACCTAACTGGGATGTGCTGTTATTGGGAAATAATGAATTTGTAACTCATTAATGGTGTTAGTTGTTTCATGGATTGTGTGAAATGTGATGTCTTATGTGTAGTGCTGTAGTATAAGTATGCTGTTATGGGAAAATAGTAATAATTGAATATAATATTGGCGGCACGGTGGTGCGGTGGTTAGCACTGTCGCCTCACAGCAAGAAGGTCCCGGGTTCGATCCCCGGGTCACCCAG
>JAQQZR010000005.1:1267720-1288719 GCA_030068235.1 Notoglanidium macrostoma
CAACAGTCCATCATTACTTTAAGACATGAAGTGTCTTTTAAGTAATAAAAATAAAGAAAAAAACATTGAATTAGAAGATGTGTCCAAACGTTTGACTGGTAGTATATATGTAGTTGGTTCTTGGCCATCTTTAGTGATAAAACATACCAGAGTCTAGGGAAAGATAGAAGTATGGCTTCCGAGACTACCGCATTGATCAATGTTTGAAAATTGTCAACTCTTCAATAAAAAAGCAGCATATTCCATATATTTTTAAAAAGACAGTTATATTACAAAGTTATTTTTTTTAAACGAACTCTTTTTGAACTGCCGATTCGGCTTCAGATTGGCCACCTGATACCTGATTGTGTTTCATATTTTTTTGTACACTTTTCTGGCCACAAGCTTCAGAATCTTGATGGTTGAGGCTTGAGAATTCTTTAAAATTTGGGCAAATGGATTGGTTCTTGGCCATGTTTAGTAAAAGACAAGTTGTGACATCGCAAACTAGACTCTATGGACTGAATCAATCATGACGGAAACACAAACTATTAGAGAACGATGTGTACTCACAAAAATTGAAAGATTAACCATTTACAGTGCCCTCCACAATTATTGACACTCCTTGTAAATTATTTCTTGATGAGGGATTTGTTATTCTCTGAATAAATGGTTGGATTTTCTCATTTTATTCAAGAAGCTACTTCAGCAAAAGGTGTTTTTTTTTTTTACTAATCTTAAAAAATATTTGTTACAGTATATTGTCAACACTTGGTTATGGTATGTTTAAAGAAATTACTAATGTGATACAGAAATAAAGTTACTGAAAATTACTGAAAAAAAGACGGACATACCGGCAGCTCTGAAGGCTCTGGCAAGAACTCGGCATCCTCTCCGAAAATAAAGTCAGGAGGCAGCTCAGGGTCTCTGGCATTAAAGATGATGTCCCCTGGAAAAAAAACGTAAAAAGCCGTCCATCAGAAAAAAAAAACCTGATAAATCCCTAACACAAACACTATGACACAATATCAAGACTCCTCTTTACCCCATAATGTGTTGAATTCTCAAACCTGATTGGTCAGATGGTCATTTTCTATAACTGCACCTTTGAAGAGCTGTAATTCAAATCTCGGGCTTCTATTAATAAACTCGTTCGAATATATTACTGTTTCTATGGTAACGACTCATTCACAGGGACTAGTGTAATGGTGCACTTAGATTAAGACTAATATTAATCATTAAAATGATGACGTTTTTTGTAAGGACACCTTTCATTTAACTTTTATGGAAGGAGTCTCCAGCATCAGCGCTTTTGAGTAAGTGCTACTGTAACTATAAACCGATAAAAAGTACAAGGTGTCATTCTTAAAGTAAATAATAAAAATTTTTATTCCTGGCAATTCGCTGTTATATAAAAGTAATAAAAGACTTTGTGACATAACGTTACTGGAAAATACTAACCTTGCGGTGGAAATGTCACACCAGCCTATTGTTGATTGTTTTCCTGCAACAGCACAGCCCATTGTGCTTTATTCCTTAAATTATGCCACACAAACACACGGTTCCCTACAGCAATTCTTCAGTATGAAGTGTGAACGTAGGAGGGTAATTACAGACCACAAATGACACCTGAATATAGGTGCCACCATGGATTCACACATTCCTTTTACACTTATGGATGTTATGGCATGCTTAAACTGTTTCACACTTACAGTTTACAGTTACACCTAGTTTAAAGAGTGCAAAGATTAAACAGCATGATGGTGATTAGCACGGGGTAGTGTGTACGGGCTGCAAAATCAGTGAAATCCACAAGTGTATGTACATCAATGTCATGTAATGAAGATATTACGGTACAGTAATTTTCATACTGATTTATAACAAATTTATAACAAAATATTTGAACTTGTATAGAAGTTGCTATACTTAAAGGACTTATGTATGTAAGGCTATATTCACTTTATGCTGTATATGTTCTTTATTTCCTACCCATTTACCTACCTCCTCGGCCATCCACCCAGACATCCATCCATCCAGCCATCCATCCACCCAGCCATCCATCCATTCAGCCATCCATCCACCCAGACATCCATCCATCCAGCCATCCATCCACCCAGCCATCCATCCATCCACCCAGCCATCCACCCATTCAGCCATCCATCCACCCAGCCATCCACCCAGCCATCCACCCATTCAGCCATCCATCCACCCAGATATCCATCCATCCATCCAGTCATCCACTCAGCCATCCATCAATCCAGCCATCCATCAAGCCATTCACTCATCCGTCCATCCATCCAGCCATCCATCCACCCAGCCAACCATCCATCCATCCATCCAGCCAGCCATCCACCCAGCCAACCATCCATCCATCCATCCAGCCAGCCATCCAGTCACCCAGCCATCCACCCACTCAGCCATCCATCCATCCACCCAGCCAGCCAGCCATCCACCCATCCATCCACCCATTCATCTAGCCATCCATCCACCCACCCATCCATCCAGCTATCCATCCACCCATCCATCCACCCAGCCAGCCAGCCAGCCATCCACCCACACATCCACCCACACATCCACCCACCCATCCACCCATCCATCCAGCCATCCATCCAGCCATCCATTAATCCATCCAGCCATCCAGCTATTCAACCATTCATCCATGCACCGATCCAGCCAAAAAAAACTAGTTGAGGCTGTTATAGAAACAGCGGGGATCTACCCTGAAATGATTTGTTCAATAAGCATAAATGGGTCTGATGGTCAGGTTTCTACAAACTTTGCTCCCTACAGTGTATAAAGTTACAAGTCAAAGAAAAAATCAAATTCAGTCACACAAAAATTTATTTCCTTCCTAATTATGTATAATTATGGTTATAATCAATTTCCTTCCTGGTTATGCTTCTCCTTGCCATAATAACAGTGCTAATCCTGTACTATCAGGCAAAAACGTGACACGACATCAGTGTCCCAAGGTCCAAGCTTTAGCCCGTTTAAGTATTTCACCTGCTTTCCCAAATAATTCCACAAATTTTCTATGAGATTGAGGTTTTGAAAGCCGGTCAGTGTCCCAGTATTCCATGACCCTCATTAAATAGGATATACAGACTTGGTTCTAAGCAGCAAACAGTTGTTATCCTTGCATACAGGAGTGCCAGTAGCCGTGCTTCTATAAGCCTGCTTAATGTGCAATTTGAAACCACGAACTAAAAAACAAGTAAGCCACGTGAACGTATACAAAACTCTCAAATATCGCAAAAGGTTCTGAAGCTCACATGGGGTGGCTTTTTCCAGACAATATAATAAAGCGATATTTTGCAAAATTGAAATGGAAACACTTTTTCACATTTAAGTCACACGACATGACATGAAGCCCAAATGGAAACTACCTTTATGAAAAAAGAGCACTCTGTAAGAGCTATTGTGAGAGGAGTAACTATAACGAGAGGAGAAAACCCAGATTTAATCACATAATATCACTTAATGGAAACACAAATGGAGCATTCGCAAAGGTGTTGCCAAATTTTTTTAAATATCGCTTCTATTTTTTGCAACACTACAATTGAAATACAGCTAGTGTTGGGTTCTGCTTGGATATGAAGCACAAAATCAACCTTGGAGTCTGGCCCACAACATACAATCTAATTCCATGCTTCGTTACATTTGTCCAAACAACTTACATTAAAACTTGAGATTCTTTTACCATGTTCTGCTGAGACGGGACTTAAAACCATAGTTTGGGTTCACAGACGGCTGCCATCCTTAAATCCACTGTAACTCTACAATAAAAACTCCAACAAGGCCCAATGAAAGAGCTCGTAAAAGCTGGTCAATAAGCCTGAGGTTCTTTAGCCATGCTCAGGTTCTATTTTTCTACTTCGACAAGTATGTGGTGGGTTTTTTTTTTTTATCTTTTTTTAACTCCACATACAAGCAACTGTGAGTACATCAAACACGAGGCAATACTTTTCCATAGACGGAGTCGAAATAAAACAAGCCGATGTTCCTCAGAAATCAATCATTGGTTAGAGGAAATACCTGTAATCCTTCTTCCCAGATGTCTGTGATGATATTGCCTCGTCATTAACCCATCAGTGTTAGTGGACCATGGAACACCCTTGGAGTTAAAGCTTTTGGGCAGCAAATCAAAGTAGGTGCTTCAGGGCAGAACTAGGAACACGGTGTTACGTTCGGAGCCACACTTTTGCATGCAAACAGCAGGTTGCTCAATTTTAATGCCCAACTCCAAAACATAGTGTTCCTCCTTAAAATTTCCTACTAAAGAAAAAAAAAAAAAAAAAAATAGAAAATCATAGCGAGCATCATCAGGAACTATTACTAAAGCACACGCCATCTCTTCCACTATTAGAGGTCATCTGAGCTCAACTAAATGTAATGTAATTAGGAGCAATAAAATGGGTTCAGTGACAGTGCTAATGCAGCACACTTACAGGAAAATCCACCCTGAACGACATCTGTATTAATATTTATAATTAACACGTGATTTTCACTGACGCCCAAGATTTATTTTGGGATGAAATTTTGGCATGAGTTGAATTTACATTTAGCTTAAACTGTTGTTCCATCAACATTTCAGTCTCGTTTCATTTGGTTTCCAACAATGCTGTTCAACTGCCTCGTGATAGTGGAACTAGTGGGACTCTATGTAAAAAGAGGGATGCAGCAGTGCATTATTCTTTTCGCACTTTGGGTGCTTTAGTCTGTCCAGCTCTCTCAACACTTCATCTGTACTTTCAAAGCTTTAAATTTCATGGTAATACCACCATCAAGTCCAGTGTCTGCTGTCTCCACTACTTCTATGTTCGAGTTCCTGTTAATATGATGTCGCTGGAAATAGGTGGGGAGTGCAGTGGTTAGCACCACTACGTCGCGTCAGGGTTCTGGGTTAGAACCTGGCAGCAGACTGGGGCCTTTGTGTGTTCTCACGGTGCCTGCTAGGTTTTCCTCTGAGTGTTCTGGTTTCCTCCCACAGTCCAAAGACATGCAGATTAGGTCAACTGGCTACTCTAACTTTGTCTCTGTGTTCGGGCTGTTGAGGACTGTCCAGGGTGTACTCTGCCTTGGGGCCAAAGTCATCTGGGATTGGCTCCAGCTTCCCTGTGACCCTTAACGGATAAGGTTGGATGGATGGAAAATGGTGACAGAAAAATAAAACTCTTGTCTTTTGTCTTCAGAAGCTATCAGTGAAACCTTAACACTATCCCTTATATCTGAAATTACTGAACCCCATTGTAACTGCACTAGCAATATCCAGTCATTTCAGAGCAGCTAACATCTAAAAATCAGCGCCAACCAACAAATTAGCGCCAGATTCACTGTTTAATGTATGTCAGACCAGAGATTCCCTTTAAGTCAGCAGCTTATGTGGATAAGCAGTAACATTCCTGTTTCCTTTTACCATAATTAAGACCAACAATGCTAATGATGAATGAGAGATATCAAAATTACATATAACTCACTTGAATTAATAGATTTGACAGATGATATGTTCCTGGGAAGGATTCTGTAGCTGGCTTAATAAATGTAAAATCCAGTATTGCCAAAATTTTACAATAATATACTGGAAACAGGGTTGCCATATATGTTACATAGTACAAAATAAAACATTATAGCGCCCTAACCACTGTCAGGTATGTAGAGTGGAGGCGGATGCATGTGCAGAATTCTTTTTAATAAAAGAAACACAAGCTAGACAATAGCTCAAGAACAAGAAGCATAAGCATGAACATGAACATGAGCAAAACAAAGCACTATGTGACAAACGCAACAGGGGCTTGACCGAGAAGCGCACAAAAACCTTAACTTAAAAAGTGTGACTAACAAGACACAACAAGAACCAGGTGTGGGGGATGAGTGGGGCTCGTGGCTGGCTTCCGTGGTGAGCAGGGGCTGATGGGTAGGGTAGTCCATCGTGGCCATGTCTGAAGGCTGGGGTGCCTACAATCCTGGAAGTACGGATGTGACAACCACTGAGCCAGCACAACTACCTCACTTTGCAATCTTTTAGTGTGAGTTAACTCAGTCGACGAATCTATGCAAGCCAGTCAAGCGAACTGTGATGGCTCCACGTGGTTAAGGCTTTGAGTTACAGACCAGAAGATTGCAGGTTCAAGTTCAAGTTCAAGTTCCTTGAGCAAGACACTTAACCTTCAGCTCAGTATCCTTGTATCCTGCATCAGTTGTAAGTCTACGTCTTTTAAAAGCATGAGCCAAATGAGCAAATGTACAGGATTATGTATGTTGTTTACTGTACATTTTTAATGGACCTTTACCTATTTACTTAAATTTACAGCCATTTTTGTTTACAGTTATAGGTAATGGACAATTACAGTTTCAGTCCAGGGTGCTGGATACAAATGTCCGGACAAGTCGTGAGCCCGAGAAAGGCTTTGAGTTATGAAACACGCTTGAGTCATGTAGGAGTTGTTGACCACTAGCTGTTGTGAAATGAAAAGCAGGAAACCATTCCCAAACTGACTTTAGTTATTTACTGGCAGCACAAAAAGAGGTCTAAGACAATTACATGAAAATGCTACCAGTGTAATCATATAAACCAGACATTTCTAACAAATGACTAAGAGCATAATTGATTCTTTTTTCACTTGCGAGGATCTGCTCTAAGCACAAATTAGCCCCCCCCAAGAGAGTACCACTGATTGAAACAATATTTCAGTGTCAAAGATGTAGGCTATGTGGGTTACCTTGGCAAAAGGTGATCTGCTCAAGCATACGTTGCAATAACTGTCTAACACTAAGCAACACTTACCACTACATCTACTCAAGCTGGTTGATTTACACTCCAGAGCTACCTATGAGCTTCGTGAAGGAGGATTTCTCAAAAAAAATAAATAAATAAACAATAAAAACCGCACATGCTTGCCAGAAGGACGGCCAGTTGAGTGCTTCATGACTCACACCTATTACCAGAAACCTCAATTAAGATCACTGCTGTGTTATAATTAATATCAAACCCCGTTTGGGAACATTAAGCAGCTTCTTACTGAGATGTGGTATTTGGAAGCATCACACACAAGCCCTTTTGTTCATATTTCCTCTTTTTTTTTTATTTAATAAAATAAGGCATTGCTTAGCAGCATGAGCAAAGGAAGTCCAATAAAGTGTGTTGGAGTAGAATAGAATTACTCCTCTATATGTGTCACTGCTCTTTTTCCCTACTGATTGACAGGAAGTAGTGACCACATGTGGCCTTTCCTGCAGCTTGTTACATGTTTACTGAAAACTGACTAACAAACCCAGATATTATAATTATTCGAACGTTGTGGTATCACACATTGCTAAGATGTTGATGATGAAATGGAAAAAGGGTCTTTCGGGGAATGAATCACAGCATGTGACTTTCAAATCAAGACTGTGGCTTAATCAGTTTCAGGTGTGAGAATCTGTGACTACCTTTTGTTTCTTCGTTTCTATGCTTTTACTTCAGTCGGAGCTGCATTTTAAGTGCATGAAAGCTTCTTTATAAATACTGTTCGACTATAAAGGTCTATATAAATAAAGGTCCACTGTGGATCTATTAGCAGAAATGGAATATAGTTCATAAGTATGTTCTCATTAGTGTACAATTATCTGTAACTACAAAGACTTTGAGCTTTCGTGAGCCCTTTATATCTACATAAGGAGCGGGTCCACTTCCAAGTGGACGCCATGTTGCGCCGCTACAGTAGCCCAGAACGGACAAACCTCTACAGAGCACCGTCCACGTTTTTACAGGTGGCAGCGTGAATCTGGAAGGAAGCACCGGAAAGATGACAAAATGACTTCCTTCTAATTATTTGCCTCTGATTCTGTGACCATTTGCTAAAATCTATTTTCATCATAGTTCATAGCGTGCACGACCAGCTTTCCAAAGATCTTATGCTGTAGATGCCATTTTGTTAAGACGCATCAACGTTAGTCAACACATCGAGGTCAACTGTGATAGCACTACACTTCTGAAACCATTTCTGAACCAAGTCTGCAATAAACATGAGAGTTATTATTATTAACACATTATTAACCAAGTTGTAAGAAATTGGTGCCGTGACCTGGATGGCTCAGTAACACCACCCCGATGAGTTACGCCATTATTTGTGAACCGAGAGAAAAGTTGTTCAGGGTTCCTTTCCTTAGCACATAAGTGAGAGGTTCTGCTAAATGCTGCAAATGTAAACGATTAAACCATGATCGAATCTCGCCAGACTTTTTACATCAAACAGCATTAATAATACACACTTGGAATAAACAAAATGGAAATTCAATACTATCCCAGAACATTTTCCTTGACGGGCTTGTTTCATATCCAACTCTCTATGTATAAACTCTTCCTGAGTGAATCATATTATCTAAACCAATTCCAGCTAAATTTTGTTTGAAATAAAAAAAAAAAAAATAGCTTTACTTTTAGAGTAGGCTGTTGGTCTAATACGCTTGCTATGCAATGACAAAATGCATTACTATAAGTATTCGTCATAGTATGACCCTCTAATACAGGTGATTTTTATGTAAAGTATCTAAGGACGCAGGAACTATCCCACCCATCCAAAAAAATAAAAAATCACAATCAAATTGCGCTTGAATGGGACCTGAACACCACCGATATCATCAAGAAGGCCCACTTCCTCTCTACTTCCTCAGAAGACTGAAGATGTGTAGAATAAAGATGATACAACAAACAAGCATCTAAAGCATTTCATTACACGGTCATACGGTGATGCTGACTCTCACATCAAGAGGAAAGTTGATAAATTATCTGACATGACCTTCTGTAAGTCCAATCGCTGTTCATCAATAAATCCAGAAGCAAGCGTTAAGCATGTCCCCTGACCCCTCCCACACAGAACACCTCATATTTCACCTCCTACAAACTCTCGAGTGCCTCCTGTTTGCACTTCTGCTAAATTTGCACGTATTAACTTGTTGTTTACAATCTTTCACATCACGTCTATATCGCTTTTGTTATTAAAAACACTTTGCACGTCTAGCCATTTATTGAGCAGTTTACTACTGTATATACAACCTTGAACCTTTAATGACGTTGTGCTTTACTTACATTTGAGAGTCTCTCCAGCATACGGGATGTGCAGCTTAAATCTGTCACAGCAAGGCCCTGGAGTCAGAGATGTGCAACTGAATAGGAAGAGACAAAGGATGACAGACAGGGTTTGTCAAAGTTTTGACACCTTTATACAGGCCATCATTACTCAAATCTGTACTGTTTCCACTCTACAGAGCACTGATAGATTCTTCTACCAAACGAGCCAACCTGTCAAACGCTCGTATTAAAATCTCAAGGATGATATTCAACACTTACCCGGATTTAAGGTCAGTGATACGCAGACAGTTCGTCGAATCTAAACCAACACGGCCATTGCGTACAACAGCGCAAAGTAAAGGCCTCAGCTCTGGAGAGATCCGGCTCAGGGCCAGTTCTGGAGAAAGGCTGTTCATCTTCCTGTGAAGGCGCGATGTGCTGATGGGCAAATATGACAGAAAATAATCATTAGTTTGGGTTTGATTTGGATTCCACAGAGGCACTGATACTGTCTGAGGACTGACGTCCCCATGAAATGGATTGGTTTTGGTTCTGTATGTTGATGCACTTGGGGCGGCACGATGGTGCACTGTCGCCTCACAGCAAGAAGGTCCTGGGTTCGATCCCCGGGTCACCCAGGGTTGCCTTTCTGTGTGGAGTTTGCATGTTCTCCCTGTACATGCGTGGGTTTCCTCTGGGTGCTCCCACAGTCCAAAGACATGCAGGATTAGGTCAACTGGCTACTCTAAATTGCCCATAGGTGTGAGTGCCTGTGGTGGACTGTTGACCTGCCCAGGGTGTACCCCGCCACTGGCCCGAAGATGCTGGGATTGGCTCCAGCTTCCCTGCGACCCAGACGGATAAAGCGGTATAGATAATGGATGGATGCATGGATGTTGATGTACTTCCTTCAGAAACAGGACGTAAGAGTGACAGCGTGTCGAAATGCTTGACTGATTTACACAATAGCCAATGGCGTTCAAGATCCACCTTTCTAATTGAAATAAACTTGACGGCAATTTAGCAAATTGGCTAAATATGTAAAACAGTGCAGACTTTAGCAAGATTTCTCACTAGCACTTCGTCAAGATTTTGGAGTCATTAGAGCCTGAATGTTAGCAGCAGTGGTGATTGTAGCAAAAAAGCTTTTCGGTTAGTTCGATGTTATGCTACTTGATAAAATGTCATTACTTAGTCTTACTAATGGAAAACTCCCATGGTCGACAAAGATGCAAATACATTCTCAATCCGTCTGAAGTAGCAAAACATCCCACCATTGAACAGCACCGAGTTGCTGAAACACACCAAAAAGTGTGCATCACATAACTGCCAATTTGCATAAATTCCACCCTTTTTGTAATGAATAAACTTCAAACATTTTGTCTCAACCAAGGTATGGAGACATATACGAGTGTGTAACGTGTATGTTCTAATGGGACAAACACAAGAGTAGTACATTATGAGTCATTGGAATATCTCCCAAACTATTTTTGCACATTTTGTCTCTCATGCAGGTGTGTGTGACTTTCCAAAAATATCTGAAACACCAATTTTGATTCAATGGGCATTTTAATCTGCTTTAATACTGCAATATCATGTTGAATATGAGGTATAAACTAGTATAGTATTCTGTATGTAACTGCAAATAATATTAAACTTACTTCCACTACTAGTAGTAGTAGTATTAGTAAAAGTGATAATAATAATAGCAATAATAATAATAATAATAATAATAATAATAATACATTTATGTACGCGTTAGGTGTCAGCCAGTAAAAGCAAAACCCTCTAGCCAATAACTACGTGCATAAAAATAAACACATGTCTGACATAATAAACAAACCCTATATATACCAAGCGACAGCATTTACCGTTCAATTCTGCTCAATATTAGACTAACAAGCTAACAGGCTAACAAGCTATGGCAGCATTTGTGCAACAGCTGTGCTGTTTTTCTGATTTTTGTTTCGCCAATCTTAAAAATCACAAATAATAATATTCCGCGACATTTATGTTTGCTTTTCTGTACCTTTATAATAAATAAACTCTACTACTTCATTTACAGAGGTAGCTAGCCGCTTAGCTGAAAACATTCACCACTTCCGGGTTGTTGTTTTGGGGTCCTTCGTAAGGCTGTCTACGCTCATGCCTATTCACATGTGCGTAGGTATCGTTACTACCCAGCGCTTTATGAGTGGAGCCATGAGACAAAATAAAACATTCGCGGATATGTTGTTTTTTCTACGTTAACAATTCTGTATTTTAGTAAACTGACAAACAGATTGAATTTTGTTGAATCAGGAAAAGCTTAGGGCTTCCCAAAGCGTGCTAATGTGTACAACATGCTCATGTGTGTTAAATATTCACATAGCCTACTGCTGTGCTGATTAGGATGTTAAAATAGTACATGTGAGTTGAACTTTGGTTTATTAGCTGGTTGGGTAAAAGGTCACAGTTGTATTCTGACAGCACGTTTGAACAGTAGGTAAAGTTTAAACATTTGTTATTAAAAATAGTCATTTAATGTACAATATTGTACCTCAATTCTATAGGAATACATTTTAACATGCATTACATGACTATGTAGAAATCTATGGGTACTATAGTATAATTTAACTGTTATGAGTTACTTGTAGGCAGACATGACATATCTATATATAGATCTATAGGGAATATGATTATTATTGTCATTTTACACTTAAAGACTAAAACACAATACAGAATAACTTACATTTGCAAGGCATGTTAGATTTCACACTGGGCTTTCTTGTGAAATATCTACATGCACAATGCAACACTGCTATTTTTTTTACATTGCCAAAGTCATGAGATCTGCAAAAGTCTCTGCTAATGAAGATAACATTTATTTACAAGGCCTGACCTTTGTCACCTTGGGTTTTCTTGTGAAATGGTTGTTAAAAACTTCTAACAACATAATAGAGAACATTTATGATGCAACACTGCCTATAGTTTATAGATATACAAAGTCAAGATAATTTGATCTAAAATAAAAAGGATTGGTATTCATTCATTATATGATACTAATGTATTGCATATTGCATGAAATGAGAAACTAGTAAACTGCGGGGTTTCCTAAAAAATCAGGAACCAATGAAAGCACCAGGAAGTCCTTTCATATAATGCCATAAATTAAAAATAACTAAATAAATAATAAGTCCAAAATCATGTTTATGTAGTTTATCCAACTTTGGTTCCTGATTTTTCACCCTGTAATTAATTAGTAATGCATAAAGTCTGATAAGGTGAATCGTATTTCCGTATTCTATTGTATAAGGCCCGGCTATTTTTTCATTATTTTTAAACTCACACTTTATTTTGAGCTTTCCCCCAGTATTTGGATGTATGCACTGTAAAAATAAAGATTTGCAGGCACAATTACATTAGGTGTTTCACACTGGGTTTCCTTGAAAAATGCTTCAAGACCTATAACAGCATGTTAGAGAAGCTGCACAGTGCAACACTGCCATTTTATAGCTATAGAATGTCAGATTTATTAGATCTGCTACCTAATTTCTTGCTAATGTATTGCAGATTGCACAGAAACTAGTTAATGAGGAAATCTAGGCTGTCCCATAACCAGCAGCCAAGCTTTCTCACTGCCTGAGGACTGCTGCAGAGATTTGAGCAGATTAGCACACTGTTATTCACATGCATAGCCCACATGCAGGGGATTGAATTAATGAAGGATTTTCTTGGCTGCCGTCAATCACGTCTGGAAATAATCACCCCAGGTGCAATAGGCACATGTCCAATATGGAGCACAATTAAAGCTATGCCGAACCTATTGAAAATGTTTCTTACATGACAGGATGGTGAGAAGAGTAAGCAGGCAGTCTTTAGAAAAAAATGTAATTCAAGCTGCTTCCTCCATTTCAGCTTCAAATCATAGCATTGAATCTTTGTGTGTGTGTGTGTGTGTGTGTGTGTGTGTGTGTGTGTGTGTGTGTGTTTGGTTGATGCCTTTTTGAATCCATTTTGGCATCTCAGATGCCATTATATCCATGGAAGCAAATTCTGCACAATTGGTGACCTAAAACCTACTCCTCAATGTTCTGTCCTAATATTAATGCATACTGTTAATGCGTAGATCATTTATTTCATTGTGTGTGTGTGTGTGTGTGTGTGTGTGTGTGTCAGGACATGGTTGAAGAGGTGGATGTTGTAGTGGTGGGCTCCTGTATGACTGATCTGGTCAGGTGAGTTCACATATCAAGCATTATTAAGATCTGACGTACGTAACAGGCACTTGGACCATGATTAACACTCATACATATGGAACATCACTCAGACTTTGCAGTTTTTAAAATAAGTGGAAGTAGAGGGTCTTTCCATTAGGAGCTAAATGCAGCCCACTGTGAGCAGATAGAGGAACTGTCTTTAGTCTGCTCGAGTTATTCATATTGTTCCAGAGGTGTGAATCACCACATGCTGAACACGTCGGGTGTTGGTACTGTGCTTTTTTTTCCAGTGTCTGCAACGTCACGTGTCTCCTAGTCATGCTGACTAAAGCTGGAAAAAAAGAACACATTTCTCAATGCTAAAAAAATACAGAACTGGAGAAATGAAGTATATTTGGTATCCTTAATGTATGAAGTAGGAGAGAGTGGAGTCAAAATGGCTTTAATCTCACATTGTCTGGATTTCAGTTAAATAGAGGTGTACAATGCAAACATAATTATGGTAATATGCTAGGCAATTTTACAGAAATTTATGCTTAACAATAATAATAATAATAATAATAATAATAATAATAATACGCATGAATTTAGTTAAATAAGGCTTCAAAACAAAGCAATTCGCTGTACTAATAAATAAATAAGTGAGTAAGTAAATAAATAAAATAATTAAATGAACAGCCTTGGCAATGCAACAAAACTATTATTACTGTTGTTACTATTATTATTAATTTTAGCTCCTAACATAACAAAAACAACAACAACAATAATACTACTACTACTACTAATAATAATAATAATAATACACATTAATTTAGTTAAATAGGGCTTCAAAACAAAGCAATTAGCTGCACCAAATAAATAAATAAATAAGTGAGTAAGTAAATAAATAAAATAAAATAAATAAATGAACAGCCTTGGCAATGCAACAAAACTATTATTATTGTTGTTATTATTATTATTAATTTTAGCTCCTAACATAACATCAATAACAACAACAACAATAATAATAATAATAATAATCAACATGTATTTAGTTAGTTTAGTTAGGGACTCATAAAATGAAGCAAATAGCTGTATAAAAATAAATCAATAAATAAGTAAATAAATAAATAAATAAACAATTAAAGAAAAAAACACTGCCTTGGCAACTTATTATTATTATTATTATTATTATTATTATTATTATTATTATTATTATTACTATTATTATTTTGAGCACCTAACATGCTACTACTACTAATAATAATAATGTACTCTGGCTCAGTTGTAAGTCATGTTGGATAAAAATGTCTGTCACATGAATAGATCTAAATGTCAAATGTTACCTCATCAGAAGATACAGTATGTGTGAACACAGTTTCGAAGGCCACCATACTGAGTACAGATGAAAGTTTCAAGTTTCGTGTTTCCTTTAACACATTTTTTTTTTTTTTTTGCCTCACCTTATTATCTAAATATCTGTACATTTCTTCATCTTTCCAATCTAACAGACAACATACTGGCATGACTACACCGCGAAAAGGAAATCAAACATGCTTACACCATCAGCGTTATGCTACAGATTTGTTGAGTGTATAGAATTAGACAGACTGCAAAACATCACAGAACCAACCAAGGTCCAGGTTCCCTAAAGCTTAATACAGTTAAGATGATCTTAACATATAAAGAGACCATTTAACAGTGATGGTTTTTTTTCTGCAGTGTTCCTCCTGTCATTTATAAGACAATAGACACTATGATTCATTGTGATGCACCGAACAGGGCAATAAAATAAGCCTGTGTTTTTTTTTAAATGTCTGAATGGGACACTCTGATTCACTAAGCTGGAACTTTCCAGAACCAAAAGGCTGTATACAAAATAGAGCGAACAACATAACAAACCATTTACTTCTACTAGAAAATGAACTGGTAGTGTGATGGCAGACTGGAATGGGCCACGTTGACATACTGGAGCTCTCTATTTTTTGCACACAAAGAAGTAACGATGCAATATTCTACATTTCTACGTATTTCTGCATTATTATTATTTCATCATGGATTATTGGTTGTTTAGGGAATAATACAACAAAACAGCATCCCTATTTTATTTTAAGCTTTTCCCGCTATTTTGTGTCGAGTCATGACATGCAATCCCAGTTAAATCCAGTTTAGGTTCAGGTTGTAATGCTACAAAATATGGGAAAGCGCAAGGGGGTGAATACTTATGCCAGGAACAGTTTCACCAAAGCTGGACAGTTGAAGATTGGGAAAAGAGTGGCACTCCGTCATGCAGTCTTCTCCTGTTGTAGCCTATCCCCCTGAAGATTTGACGTGTTGTGCATTCTGACATGCTTTTCTGCTCACCATGGTTGTAAAGACGGGTTATTTAGAGATATCGTAGCCTTCCTGTGAGCTCGAACCCAGTCTGTCCTTCTCCTGATGCCTGGTGTGAGCATTAACTGAAGCTCTTGAGCTGTATCTGCATGATTTTATGCATTGCACTGATTAGATGATAGCGTGACTGAGCAGATGTGCATGTGGTCACGTGACCTGTGAGTGCGTATAATCCCTGCTGTATAGATTTTAATTAGACCATGTCATTCTTCCAGAGGGATTTGTGCAGGGTTGAGAACCGAAACTCCGTTCCAATTGGAACTGAATTCAAAATGCCAAGTACTGGGTACCTGTACGAAGATTTATTTTGGTTCTGCTTATAGGTTCTTTGATAACTCTTTATTAAAAAATTATCTCGCCAAACAAACAAAGGGTACATGTCTGCAAGCTATCCAAAAGTGTAAGGCGCGAGAACGGGAGAATCTGCCGTGGTGGCTCGTTCACTGTGGCTAGCGTACAGTGGCTCCAATGGGATTTCAAAATAAAAGTCCCAGGCGCTCTCTTGCCAGGCTTGCTAGCTGTACCTCCAAACGGGATTTCAAAATAAAGTTAACATGGCTTAATTAAATTGTAATTTCAGTCAGAAGTTATGTTTTGTTATCTAAAAATGTGACCTCTTATTTTTTATAAGAAAATTTTTGAAATCAAACGGAGAATCATCACGAAACAAGATCGATAAGCAGAATAGCTAAAATTCTAGATTGTGTCTTGGTGCAAATCTGCGACCGGTACAGGTTGATGGCGAATTTTAGGTGATAGTTTGAGACTTTTCTTCACATCTTTGATCAGCTATCTGTTCTCTCTCGCAATTATTTTCCTTGCCGAATGAAAGTACACCAGGCTTTTCTTTTTCTTTCAAGCCAGTTCGTTTCTTTTTATAATGTTCCCTTGACACGCTTCTGTGCTGTGCGTGTAACTACAATCTTTCCCTCAGCATCCAAATTACTTGCTTTTCTTTCATACATTGTTCTGTAGTCATTATAGATTAGGTCTCCTGATCCCTGAAGCATTATTCTAAAGCAGCCCTCCATGTTACCGAATCTCAATATCACATTCAGTTCTAAAGGAAGAAAAAAAGACACAATTCCAGGTTCACATGTACATGTGGAACGCATTGTGCCGTATCTAAAAATAAGTTCCCTGGAAAAGTATTCTTAAATGCGTTTGACCCAAATGTGACTACGTTTACGAGAAAAATGGAAGAACATCTTGTTCAGGATAAGCTTTGACAAATAAGCATACAAGAAATATACAGCTATAACATAGTGACCATGTCCTTAGTGTGTGGGAGTGTGTATTTGGATTTGGTCCTGTACACAGACAGATCTGCTGAAATAATTGCTGTGTCATTTTAGCTACAGGTCAGGGCAGGTAAAAAAGCAACGCCTTTCTAAATGCGTTCTATTAAATGTCATGGTAAGCATATGTGCAATTACCACAAACAAGAATTTCAACACTGAAAAAAGAGTAGAAAATAAGTTTACTTCAAACGCTTCAAGCCTTAGAGCAGGTTTTTTGGGGCGTGTATTAAATATTTATGCGAAACATATTTCTGTAGTGTGCTTTAAGGAATAATTAAGGCTAAGGTGTTCATAAATTAAGCTCTCCGTCAAGAAAACAACAGCATATTGTTCTAGGAAAACCCTCAACAACAGGGTAGTCTGATGCGTCACCACTTCACAGGAGTGGATTATTTTTCTATAACAGCGTATCCTGAAGTCTTGTGTATACCAAAGCAATTTGACAACGATTAAAAATTTTCATTTATGAACGATTGAAAGATCATATATTTTTTTTAATCTTTCCACGGTTACACTGAACGTTGTTGAGCGTCCTCGGAACAAGTCAGGTCCTGTAGATCACTTACTTTATAGCAGCTATAAACCAGCCTCTCTTTTTTTTTCTCTAGCATTTGAAGTTAATAACATGCACAAAAGAGCAGCTCAGTAAAAGAGAACCCGCAAAGTGCACATGGGTCCATCCTGAAGATGTTCCATGTGTTGGAAAACAGCTTTTACCTTTGAGTGGCGGCTCCTTCCGTAAATGAAAACTATTCTGAAGTAACCAGAACCTTTCCAATGTTCTCCATTAGAAGAGTTTTAATCTAGGTATTCGGGCTATTGCAGGTGACTCCTTCCATAAGTGAAAGATAAACGTTTCTCACATAACAGTTACTTGTTTCTTATTCTCTTTATTTGGCCCACTGTGAATTAGCTGTTACTATAGAAACGATAACATATGAGAATGAGTGCATTAATACAGACCTGTGATTAGCTTTGCAGCTGAAACAACTTATAGAAAACGAATCAACGTCTGACGAATCATGTTCAAGCATTCGACAGTGCTGTGTTCCCAGTATACCCAGGCGAGGACAATACGCTAAATAAAATCACAGTGTGAGCTGTGCAGTTATAAGTGTGACATGCTTATACATTTCAGGTGGAGGCCATTCAGCATGGGACGCATACATTTTATTACACAATAAAGACAAGACATAAGCATAAGAAAAAAGAAAGCTTTATGACCGTTTCACTGAAAAGGATATTCAAATAAAATGCTAGTAATACCTTACCTTACCCGTAAAACAAGATCTGTGGGTAAAAATACATGATTCTGTTTGAGCTGATTCTTCTTCTTACCATAAAGAAGCGTTCAATTGCTGATGGCCTTTTATGAACATCATTATAGCGTAATTACTGTGCAAAACATGTTATTTGGTGTGTATAATCAGCTGCGCTGTACATGTGTACACCCAAATAAGTCTTTGGAACTGCCATAAAATATTTCAGGGGGATCCTGTTTCTGAAAATCCACCCCTGTAGCTGTTCCTCTGGTCAGTGTAACAAAACCTTTGAGAAATTCTAAAATAACCAGAACTGATTTTACTTATTTGTTCTTTAATGTTAGAGACGATCTGTCCAAACTATGGGAGGATGGAAAATACCTAAAATAGATTTGAAAGACTGTATCAGATCTTCAGAGGGCCACATTTTAACTTCAGAGTATGCCATACCCCAAAAGAGGTGTCTGTTTTCATCATATACATGGCAGATGAGCAAATCAACATTTGAACGGGTGTTTTGAACTCTTCTATATGAACTGATCTTCTCTGGAAGCCCCGCCCCCTTCCTACATCAGTAACGTTTTGTCCTGTGAGTTTGCTATGCTTGAAGAAACAGCAAAACCTTCTTGCTTTCTGTCAAGGTAAATGCAGAATATATTGATTGTGGTTCTATTTTCTCTTATTTTATTAGCTATTTATGGAGGATTGAACCAACTGAATGCCCCTCCCTTACCCCTCCTTTTCCAAGCATGTATTAGAACGTACGTTGGCCTTCAGGTGCCTGTAACATACATCCCAGTACTTACATTCAAGCTCTTTTGCTTTTTCCATGCTAAATAATAAGTATGATCCTCCATTTTTTTTTTAAATTTGCTAGCCAACACCATCAAACATCGATTCCTCTTCTTTCTTCTTCTTCATCTTTTTTTCCAGTGCTTCCCTGCACATTAATGCTGCCTCTTGTAAAAATGCAAAACACGGAAGGTGCTCTCTAGAGGTTTGTCTCTTCTGGGCTGCTGTAGCGGCGCAACATGGCGGCTCGGTGAAGGTGGACCCGCTCCCTGTGTGGATATAAAGGGCTCATTCTAAGTTTAGGAAGTCACAATGATTTGTAGTTACAGGTAATTATACACTAATGAAAACATAGTATATTATGGAATATATACTCCTTTTCTGCTAATTGAAACACTTAAAATCCTACATAGTGGATATTTAATGGTAGGTGATAAACGCAAATGTCATGACTTACCCTATTATTAATACACATATGTTGTAGCAGTACAGGTAGTAGCCTATTAGCAAGTTTGGTTTTATTGGGTGCTGACAATAGCGAGAGGGGGTGGGACGGGTTGGAGAGGGTGTCAAAAGTTCTCCAAAAACTGGTAAGTGGGCCTCATGGGGATGTATCTCAGTGTGAATATACTGCGTTAGGGTGTACAGTTCTAAATTCATGTTATAATTGAAAAAGGAATGGAATTTAACACCTCCCCTTAGCCATACATGAATAAACATGTTTTCTGTTCTTCTTTCACTTCAGGGAAAGGTGTTGAAATTCTTATCATGTACACTACATGTGTATTGGCGATGGTTATTAGGTAGCTATTAGGGATTAGGCTGAAAAAGCTCTGGAGTATCACTTTAATCAGAGCAAAGCACTTCTCAACCTGCTCTTTCAAGTGATCTTGGGTGCTTGCCCACACAGAAGAGAAATATCTCAAGAAGCATCAAGGGCACTGTTCACTTTTCACTGTTAATCTTTCCACAGTGGTATAAGTGACACTTTTGTGATATTCCCAGAAGCAAGCAGGCTTATTAAACACACATGGCCTCATTTGTCTTCCACCTTCTCTGTTCTTCTCTAAAGTCATTAAATATCCAGCTATCGACTTTGCCTTTTGAAAGCCAGACGCTGCATCAAGTCTGTGTTTGAATGTCTTGCATTTTTTTAAGGCTGCACGAGATACACTCCCAGCCAATCAAAGTGCCACGCATGACTTTGAAGTAGGAAATCCAGTTTTCTCTTTGGCTGCTGTGCATGGGCTTTGTGTCAGTCTGTGTGCTGTGTGTGTATGTGTGTGTGTGTGTGTCTGGGTGACAGAACCATCCCTAGCATCTCTTGTTGAAGCCAGAGGGGGCCACCTACTGATCATCTGAGCAGCTCGAGCACTCACATCCTCTTGTATAGAGCAAACAACTTATGAATCTGCAGTTCCATGATTTCAGTCCACTGTTGGAAAGGTGTGTAATGGAGGTATAACGCTCTCAGTCAGAAATTCCTTTTGAAACCTCATACTGTAGAATAAAGTGCATCCAGTTACATTAAAACAATAATGCACTAAGATCTTCCATTCTCAAGCGCTTGATTATTTGTATGAGTCAGGCTATAAGAGCCAGCGAAGGTTTTCTCTGAAAGTAAACGGTTTGTTTTGTGTTGGCCTGTGGGTTCAAAGTCTTGCACAAGCCGCATCAGTGGTTTCCCACCCTTTCTTTGTGGAAACAGAAAAAGGATGTAAACAGCAACCCACTGCACGACTCACGTCACCACACACCTGTTTGCGGTCCCGTGGCTCGGAAGAGTCACCGACTGTGTCGATGATATTTCAAACACTCCTCTCACAGACTAAACGTGTATTTAGCTGTTAGTGAGGACCAAAAAAGCATACGCAAAAAATACAGCATTTTTTATAGCTTTTATTTGACAAAACTAACAAAGAAACAAAAGCCAAATTAATTGAGATGTTAAAAGAATCAGTGTTTATTTTTGTTAGGATTTGAGAATCAGTGTTTATCTTTTGTTAGGATTTGAGAATCAGTGTTTATCTTTTGTTAGGATTTG
>JAQQZR010000005.1:1293261-1320542 GCA_030068235.1 Notoglanidium macrostoma
CCGCACAGAAAGGCACCCTGGGTGATCCGGGGATCGAACCCAGGACCTTCTTGCTGTGAGGCGACAGTGCTAACCACGGCACCACCGTGCCGCCAGCTTTTTTTTTTTTCATCTAAAGAATATTACTGTAAAAGCCCCTCTTTAAACATCACAAGCCAAGCAGGAGAAAAAACAAGTTTATCTGCACCCTCTTCCACTATTGAAACAGGCACGCTCACAAGGACTTGGACCTGAGCTAGGCCATAACTTTCTTTGGTTAAGTGGTTTTGTTTTCTTCTTCTTCTTCAATAGACTGAGTAATGGCTGCTCATTCCGCTTGGGTGAGAAACACACAGACCTTGTTCTGTAATGTCACGGATTGCAGCAATTACCTTTTTCTGGAGTTCAGAGACCTAGCCTTATATTTAGGAGGTTTAGGGATGGCAGAGCGTGATGTTTTCACTCATAAACAGCACTTATAAGCATTTATTCCGGTAAATGCTCACCCTCCGGTCTCCCCCACCTCATTTCAGCATGTTGCTGGTAAATGAGTGAACTTTAAAGTGCAAGAAATCTGTATGCGTTTTAGTACATGAATCACATTACATACATTACTCAACCAGCTGCAGTGAATCACCAGATTACTTTAAAAAACATCAAATACATGGACACGAATATGTCCTGTCTGATGAATCAACATTCAGATTTCATTTAGTGATCCTAACTGATAAAAATTCTCTTAATCACATCTGCATGTTCGTGTCTGTGTGAACAAACAGATGTCCTTGTCATGTTACACCCTGACAAGCTGCCTCCGTTTACATGCTTCAGAGTTAGGCAGTTGATTATTTGAGTGATTTGATAAGAATTGAGTTTCCTAAAACCTCACATTCCAAACTGTTTTATTTCTCTTATACACATAGCACTTTGCCAATGATTGCAATTTTTATTAAAGAGCAACACATTGTACATTTTATCCATTTATTATTTGGCATCGTGAATCATCCATAAAACACTATAGTGCCTGTTATCACATACATTATAGCAGCTATAAACAGTCAATTCTTCACCTTTCTCTCGAAGTTAATACAACGCAAACCGACACTGGAGACTCCTTCCACAAATGCTAAATAAACATCACCTCACACGTAACTGCACCATATCAACAAATAACAAACGGGGTTTTTTTAACCCATTTATGTGGGATAAATATAACCATTACTATAAAAAAACAATCTGTTGTAATACAAAGTGTGTGAGTAGGTGTGTCCAAACCTTTGACTGCTAGTGTATGTTCATTAATTTGCACGTTGTTAGTAGATCACCTGCAAAATTGTCCACTCCAATCTGTTCTTTTTTTTTTTTATTGCGGCCTCACGCTAATTTACCCTTCTCTGTAAATCTGGCCTTTAAGGATCTGTCTTAAATGTATCGAACGCAGTGTTGAATGAGTCTAAACTACATTTGGCATCTGGCTTTTTCTTGCTGTAAACTCTATTGTGTGTTTAATTAGCCAGGCACCTCGACTTCCCAAAGCTGGAGAGACAATACATGGACACAAGTTCTTTATCGGCTTCGGTGGAAAAGGAGCAAACCAGTGTGTCCAGGCTGCTCGCCTCGGAGCCAAGACTGCGATGGTGTGCAAGGTACAAACAAGAGATTCACTTCCTGCTAACAGCATGTCTCAGTCCGAGCCTTTCTGTACATGCAGAGACAGTTATTTCAGCCCCATCTAATTAAATTCACACCACTGAGCTGCTATGTTCCTTTTTTTGTTCGCTTGTACCTGTCATACCAAGAAATAATAAAGAAGTGTATTTGTCCATACAAAGAGCCCGATCGATACTGAAATATGCACGGTGCAAAAATAGCCTCCCATGCTTTCAGAAGCCCTGAAACAGGAGTTGCACTTCAAAGACAGGGGCGTCAGGTACAGAAGAGCCGCGGCCTTGGCGTGTCTTTAACAGCGTGGGATAAAAGGAGCCCCGGTGGGCAGAAAGGGACCCTTCCACCCTTTGGAGCACTAAGCATCTCAGAGACAGAGAAAGAGAGAGGGGTGCGGTGGTTTAGAAGTCGACTGGTACCGAGGAGGCGTTTGGGTGGGGTGACTATGTCTGGGAGGCTTGGCTGGATTTAGTAATGCACAGGGAGAAAAGTATTGTTTCAAGTTCCTTCTATTCATCAAACTTATCTGCTATTGTGTGTATATCTTCGCAGACAATAAAGATTAAGTGCTCTAAATGCAGCCAAGGTATGTCTTGTGCTTGTAGTTCACCTTTGATTTTGAACTAGAGCTTCAAAAATGTAAGACAAATGAAGTTTAGCATCATGCAAGTTACATACCTAACTTACCTCCAAAGGCATCAGGATGCTCAGCTGTCTTTTAAATGTGCTTGTTCATGAGGTTTACGAGAATGTGTAACACACTTTTATCTCTAAAAATGGGCTTAAAAATTTAAAATTGTGGAAGAAACTGCTTTTGAATGACTTTATCAGGAAGTAGCGAGTGTCAACATTAGGACGCTTTTAATACAGATTGATTTTTTAATAGAGATTTTCTTTTATTTTTTTGGCAGTACAGGACTGGGTATTTTTTATTTGTTTACTGATCAGTACAAAAAAAACCTCAACATTATGCAGGCTTTTAATCCTCACTCACATTTTCTATTAGTTTCACTTTAGTTGCTGAATAATGCTTGAATATGAATAACCGAATAGTACTCTTTGATTTAAAGGCTTATTTCTTAATACAGATTCTGATCTTTAGTATGCTGCTACTAGAGCTTCAGACATACAGGCACATCATCACAGGATGGAGTCCCCAAATTTCAGATGTGGGTTTGTGCGAAAGCTCCACACTTAATAACCCAAATTGCAACTTTCTCTTCTTCCTCAGGTTGGAAAAGATTTTTTCGGGAGCAACTATATTCAGAATTTTAGAGACAACGCCGTTTGCACAGGTAATAAATTTGCCCACCTCATGCCAGGCTTTAACAGAGAACACTGTCACCCTGACATGCATGGTGGGGTAATGCATTCTGCACAGTGGTTAGTGTGACTCCTGATTAGAATTTTTCTCTTTTCCCCCTTTCTATCTCTCTGCAGCTTTTGTGACTCAGACAGCCGAAGCCATGACTGGAGCTGCCTCCATCATCGTAAACGATGCAGGTAGTGTGAAGTTGCTGAGTGTGTGGTGCCCTGTTGCACCCGCAGCTTCTAAAATAACACAAAGTGCACTTCTGAATGAAGCATAAATGAGTTCGCTGCTCTCCTCCTGGGGGTGGTTTAGGTCGTCACCCACGCCGCATAGTTTATAGCCGCTTGGCTTTATTTAGCCCTGCTGGAGGTGGGGTGGCTGACATAACCAGCCTGGTGCTAAATGCACAGCCTGTTGTGCTGTAAATGTCACTAATCACAGCTTTAACAGAGACTCTGACTCTGGTGGAGATCCACACGCCTCTCAGGGGGGCTTACGAGTAACGTCATCGCCATCACCATAACAACCTGCGGATTCCATAGTGTCCCAGCTTCCTGCAATAAAGTCACAGTGACTCAAGAACATTTATCTTGTAAACTGCTGCTTTTAAAATGTGGTTTTTTTTGGTTTTTTTAAAAAAAGGCTTAGTGAACCCGAAGTTGGTAAATTGTTTCATGTGTTGTGTGCGCAGGTGAGAACGCCATAGTGATTGTAGCAGGTGCCAACATGCTGCTGGGGGAAGAGGAGCTGGAGCAGGCATGCTCTGTCCTGGCTAAAGCCAGAGTGCTGCTCTGCCAACTGGAGATCAGCTCACACATCACGCTACAGGCCCTGCGAATGGCCCGGCAAAGCAATGGTCAGTGTGTGTGTGTGTGTGTGTGTGTGTGTGTGTGTGTGTGTGTGTGTGTTTGTCTGCATATGATGGAGTTTCTTGTTTTCCTCTTAAATCTTGCTATTATTCTTTTTTCACCTCTTGCACCTCCTAATCTCATTATGAAACATTCATTTCTGCTCCTCTTATCTCATCGCAATTTGCCAGCGTTAACATTTAAAAAAAAAAAAGATTTAATTAAAGACACACCTTTTATTCATGTTTAATGTTGTGGAACGTCCGCAAAACGAGTTAGTATATTTGATTGTATTTCGTCGTGTTGAATATTTTTTGTTTTTGTTTTTTTTCTCTCAACCAAATGGTCTTTTCTGTGTAGAGACGACTGTAGTCTTCCCGATTCTCTACAATGTGTATGTGAAAGAAACAGCGCCAAGGTTGATTTTAGATGTACAGTACCTATAGATAATAAAATGGTATGTTATAAGTTATCATTTGAATCATCCTTCATCATTTTTCCACTGGGAAAATGAAAATATGTCTATTTTAGAGTTTATCTTCATATAACAAGGATTCCAGGAAGTTAAAAAAAAAAAAATTTGTCTGGGTGTATCTTATATCTTATAAAAGATAAGAAAGCCAATCATAAGGTTAATTTTCATCAGAAAAAGATGAGTCAGGACTCTGTAGGTCTACAGACCTGATCTGAAGGAGACTGGAAAAGAAATGTCTAAAACAATGGGCCAATAAATCTGGCATAGATGGAAGAAATAATGTGGGACGTGGGATCAGAAAGTTGCTTAGAGGAAACGGAAAAGACATTAGAGGCAGTGGTGACAGCAGAAGTGGGAATACAGGTTATTATAGAATATAAATCACATTCAGAAAGAGGAATGCAAATGTTTGGAATGATAGTAAATGAAATCAGTATGAATTTTTGTTATTTCTGACCTAATGAACTAAGAAGAAGAAGCCTATATTTACATGTCATGCTCCGGTTAATTAAGTTCTTCCGACAGATTTTCCCGCAGCGTGAACGGCACTGATGTAGATGGATACGATTAGCACAAAATAAAACAGGAAACAGGAAATCCTGCTTAACATGTGCAAACATTATTAACACCTTATCTAATCAGGTACCCGCTGAATAGAAAACGCCCTCGTCTCGGGTTTTTGGAGATGCACCATGGCATGGCTCGCGCACAGATGGGCGCCGCAGATGGTCTCCCACATCCCCCCGCCATCACACTCCAACAGTCGTCACCTCAGAACCACCCAGAAATGCGCCAATGACAGCGCTGTCGTCTTAGCAGATCATATCAAGTGTTGCGAAATGGGCTATTAGCCTAGATTATGTGAATATCACTTGGGATGAGTTTGTCCGTCGGTGACGTGCGTGAATAGCACTTCTCAAGGCTCCGATTACACACATGCCACCTCCACAAGCTTGCCCGAGTTAAACTGCTCTTTGTTCTGGCTAAGCACTTGTCATTAATTCATAATGTGGGGTTTTGTGACGAGGCAGGATAAAGGATTCAGCGCTGATGGTTTATACCTGTGAAACCACAGAGCAAAAGCTTCTTTTCCCATTCACCATTTTCCAGCAATGGCATCTTCACGAGAAGTAGTAGAACGTACATCTTCCAACGTAGTAGCAGACGCTGGACACAGAGTTCCAGAATGCAATGCAGACATATGACGCCGAATCACGACAGAGAATCGGCACGGCTAGTTAGCGATCCATGCGATGGCGAGCACGATGGCATCGGTGGCGGTATTAGCATGAGCGTTGAGGAGGAGGCGAGAGAGCTGGACAGACTACAGGGCTAAAGCGCTGCTGCATCACTCTATGTACAGATGAAGCAAGGGATCATTCCTACTGGAGCACTATCGAGAGGTAGCCGAAAAAAAAGCATCGTGGGAAATCATTTGAGCGTGAAAATACTCCAACATGCCAATGAAAGAAGGGTTTAAAAAAAAAGTCCGAATTTCATGGCCAATTGATCTTGGGTGTCACACAAGATCATGTGGTAATTATAAATATTCATATGTAAGTCATTAAGGGTGGATTTTTCCTTTAATTAGAACCAGTTCATCGTCAGCAAAGTACATTTTCCAGTTTTTTTCTCTCTCTTAATACGCAGTTCATTCCACATTGACTTTTCCTTTACTGGTCTCACTTTGTCTCAGTGGCATTTCTGTTAATGTGTTCATTTCTGGTGACTAAATCATTGTGTCTTTAAGGTGTAGGGAATAAAGGTCTCATAACGAAACAACACCGAGGGGAAGTTTATTGATCAAGGAATGTATGCTAGATTCACTGTAAAGCATGAGCAAGTGTAAGCTTTTCAGATCTTAGACATGACTCATTCGCCATGGCAAACTCCCCCCAGTTCGTCCCACGAACGTCAGAACACCAGATGTGTGTAATAACACCTGTAATGTCGAGGGAAAATATCAGAATCGACTTCTTCTCTGCGCCTTTGTAAGAGAGATGTATATTATGATCCTTTTTTTTTTTTTTTTTATATCAGCTCTGTGGTTTTGGTCTGTGCAGTATGTCATGCAGCAGAGCCGTGTATGACCTCAGAAAGTGATATGATATGAATGCAAGTGAGATCTAGCGAGAATACATTAACGGATGACTACGATATGACGCATGCACTTAGACTGGAGTGAAAAGTTTTCAGGCAGCCTGATAGCGATAGCAATGGGAATTTATGCAAAAGAGAAGTGTGATGTGCAAGATAAGGAAAACTCCACGTTGGCAAAGGCATCAATATGTCGATATCTTGACGCGTAGGTGATGAGTATGAGGTTTCAGTTTAGAAATGAGACATCCTCTGGCTCAGGGGAAGGCTGATGTTTTGGTTATTATGTGGTTTACGGAGTACTGTTCAAGCACAAGGAAGTCATTACTCGGTATTTACATCATTCTGAAACCATTATTCGGTAAGGGAAGGACAAAACTCGAGATGAAGTGAAATCCTATGCGAGTTTCACACTGAGTGCGGGGTGACGTGTATGGGAAGGCTTTGTCTTGCTGTGATCATTCTGTTTCCTCATAAGTCATATCAGTATTGCAGCTAGAGTTCTGGTCTTTCCTGAAATGAATAAGCAGCAGGACCTATCCTTGTTTGACCTATTACACACATATTTTGTTTTCTGTACCACCTACAGTGAAGACCATCTTTAACCCCGCCCCAGCTATTCCAGACCTCCAGACTGACTTCTACAAGGAATCAGACGTTTTCTGCTGCAATGAGTCTGAGGTGAAAGCGCACACACATGAGAAAGCTTACTTTAATTTATTTCCCCAGTAGACCTCGTGCAGCCGCGCGTACACCCTAGGGTCCGCTGGAAATCTCATGAGAAAGATTCACAGGACATTTGGTTGAGATCGAAGGTGAACATTAAGCTTGTGATCACATGGGGCACGACAAAAAAGGCTGGACAGACTAGAGGTCTGTACTTTCATGTGGGGCTGAGCAAGTGGTAAAACCCTTCAGCTTTAGGCCACGCCCACTTCTGGTTCCGGTTACATGTATTTGGAGCCCTAAACATACACAGCATTCTGTCACATCGCTGAAGTTTATATGTACAAAATAATAACTTAATCCATGTGCTTATGTGCAAAAAATATTATATTTTAATATACAGTTGGGTTCATACTGTAAGTATTTGGATAGTGCTACACTTTTCATACTTTTGCCTCTGTACACCACCACAATAGTTTTGAAATGATGCAATCAAGATGAGATTGTAGTGCAGACTTTCAGCATTAATTCCAGGGGTTTAATAATATTATTGCTTTAACTGTTTTGGAATTGCAGCAAAAAAAAAAAAAGTGGAGTTATTCTTACCCTGCCAAAGCTGATTTATTTTCAATAAGAGCATGTGCTGAAATGATTCATTCCTCTTATAACAAACAATTTACTTTTTAGCTTTTTATAGCTGCAGTTAATGTTGCGGAACATCCACGACACAACTTCCTGTTGTCACTTTCCGTGTAGCCAACTACAATCAGTAATTTGTTCACCAGTCTTTTTTTCTGTCTCTTAAAGTTAGTAAGACACACAAAGATCCCACAGAAAATGCTTTAAAAAAAAAAAAAAAAAAAATTGTCCTGAAAACTGTCCCATGGTGAATACACGGTGAATTAGTTGTTACTATGGAAACAGTAACTCCTTAGAGCATGTTAGAATGATTCGAGAATGTGGTATAAACCTAAAATCGAATAATTGCTATAAATTAAGTATATAAAGTTACTCCAACAGATAGAGGCTGATATAACCTCTTCTTAATACACTTTACCTTCAAAGCCTCAAACGTACATTGAAGGGGACAAGTGTAAACACTAGGCTCTGCTACCAGGTCATGACCTGCGCGCCGATAACAAAACACCAAGCTGAACAGTTATTTTCTTGTTGTCTGAGTGAGAAATACTTGGTGGGGGGGTTATTTTCTCCCACTTACGGTAAATGTTGTGTTTGGAGACGCCCTCTCTCACACCTTGGCTGGATGAGCTGACAGATGAGGGCATGGATTGATGGGAAACAGTTGAAGAAAAAAACGCAGATGCGTGGCTGGTGAGTCACACTGTCCTGGGGCTAAAGCTACGACTGCGACCCGGAGTGCTCTATGAGACCCGCTTTGATGTGGCCGAGAAGCTGGAGAGGGAAAAAATGTACAGGTGGGACATGAAAGTGAGAGCTCGGAGTCCACAACGGCCTCAGTCTCAGCCTTCTTGCTTTTAGTCATGCTTTCATCCGATGCCTTTAGTCGGGGTAGCGAACAATAAATAATTGAGAACACACCGGAGCAGATAGATCAGCTTAGAAAGATGAGTAATCTGAGTGTTGCTCTGTTCTGGCAGGCAGCCATGGAAGTCAGTAACATAACTAAAATACACAACTATATAAGGGTTACTGTCTGCTCTCACTTAACCATCTCTGAGGTGCATCTCCAGTTGTTTAAGAGATGCTATGGAAAGTCCAGCTGCATAACAGAGAAAAATGAGCATTAATACCTTTGAGCTAAATCTCAGAAGTGCATGAGAAAGGGAATTAACCCTTATCTGGGAAGGGCAGTAGTATGATGGTCCCTTTGCAATGATTTTTGCCCCCCAAGACAATATATGCGCAGCGGTCTGCAAAAACCTGTCACGTTGCCGTGGCTAAATTCTGGAAAACAGCCAAAAATGACAATAATTCTGCATGTTTTGATAATTTTTTTTAATGTATATAATAATATACTCTGACATCTGTACTGCAAGAAAACATATTTAGACTACTACTTTTTATTTAGACTACTTTCTAGTCTTGTTTTGGCTTCCTGCAAAGCTCACGAGCCAGATTAACAAACACGGCGGTAATTTTTGCAGTCAGGCCGATTTAAGCATGTCTAAAACCTTGCTAGCTGTGTAAGCTGCATTCGCTGCCTTTCCTCAAGCAGTGAATATCATGATTTGATTAATTTGTGGGATAGCTACGTGCGCTAGCGGAATGCACGTAAGCCTAATCAATTTCATTTGTAATCACATTCCAGCTGTCAAAACGTCTCCTGCGGCATTACATCATTACCAAAACACAGAAGGGCGCTTTGACGCTCGGTACTGATTACATTTTAAAACTGTTTAAATGATCTACCATAAATTTAGCCAACTAAAAAGTAATGACCGAATGAATCGTCGATTATTTCTTCACCAATGTTCGTGTGAACTGAGATCAGTCGAGTGTAGAGACGCCGATGAGGCTCGTGTTTATAAAAATAAGGCTTCTACCTCAGGTGATGAGACAGAGACTGATGAAGCTGAAAATCAAATTGAAAACTCATTTCCCTCTGTAAACCTGTAATTATTTAATTTCTCAGTAATGTTGTTTTTCAATAAGTAGATTAAGTTAGAAATGTAGTGGTATGTGGGGCATCTTTCATTGGAATGAAATCTTTAAATCTTTCACAAATTTTCTCCCTTTTCACTTCGGAAAGTAACCAAAAGTGATTTCAAATGCCATAACTTTACTTCTGCTACTATTACTTCTACTTCTATATAGTAGGAAATGAACTATATAAAGTTTCCCAGGTCAACACATGTGCACACACACACACACACACACACACAAAGTGCTATGCAAAAGTCTTGGGCACAAGCAAAGAAATGCTGTAAAGGAAAGATGATTTCAAAAATAATGAAATGAAATCGTTCTACTTTATGAAAAATACTACAACATGCAGTAAACAGTACTAAACTAAACAAAGTCAATATTTGGTTCGACGACACTTTGCTTTTTTCCCCACTTCCATAGTAATCTCATAGTTTTTGCAGTTTCATAAGGAACTGAGCTGTTCAGTTCTGCTAAGAATCTGCCGCAGTTCTTCTGGAGACTTTGACCTGTTGCACCTTTTTTTTTTTTTTTTTGCAGCAAAACCCCGGAGCCTTCATTATGTTTTTTGTTGCTTTACTGACATACAAACATTTTTCAAATACCAATTATTTTTATCAGTGTAATATTGTATCTTCAGATGCTTGCTCGAGATCAGTTATGTGATTTTCCCACACGCGTTCAGGCTGACGCAGCACTGTTCTCGCCCTCAGGCTGAGTTGCTAACGGGGGCTCATGTGGCGTCAGTGGATGACGCAGGACGTGCAGGTCTGGAGCTGCTGAACCGAGGTTGTGCTGCAGTCATCATCACTTTGGGTCCACAAGGCTGTGTGGTGCTGCAGGCCTCAAACCCGAATCCCAAACACATCCCTACAACTAAGGTCACCCCAGTGGACACTACGGTAAGAGTCCAGTTCCCGTTATACGTACACTGCTGCTTGGGTCTAGTTAGTGTATTATCAGCAAACTGAGGCAAAGACAATATTAAGACACTGACATTGTAGTGGAAATGCCAAAACATCATGCAAGCTGGGTGGAAATCTAAATGTTACATGAGCCAATTTGGGTCGTCATGCCCGGTCATGCTGAATGAAGTCAGACAACATGACATGCTCTAATGGTTCATCAATTACGGCAAGTGCAATGTTTGCGGAACACGTTGGATTAATCATAAGTGAAAAATATCTTCGAGAGGGACTGTTAAGTGTTTACTCACTCAGTATTTACTCACAAGCTTAGTAACCCAAAGGGACTACAATTGTCTGTAGTCAAGGGTCAGTCAGTGTTGAATGATATATTTAGTTCCCAAGAAATCACTTAAATCCAAATTCTTACTAATCCAAACTGTTATTGAAATGGGTTCATACTTAGGTATAAGGCAGCATTTAGAAAAGGTCTTAATTTTGCATGTGGTTTTCTGGCTTTTCCTTCAATACCAAGCTATAAAGAGGCTGACTCATTTCACAGTGTGCTTCAGTGGCTTTGGCGTCATAACAGCTCACATTTCCTGTTCTAACAACTTACTACTGATTCTAAACAGAGTTAATAATGTAAAATAACAATTATAGTATAACAGTAAGAGGTATCACACTCCAGCTAATGCAAATCTGGACTTGCTTTTGGCAGAATGGAAAAATGGATTTGATTTGAATTGATGATGAGAAGTACAGTGCCAAGGAACTACTCTAGGAGTAACGAAAAAGTACTTTGATATAATTCAGGAGCTCAAAGGCTTGTTCACCTGACGTTGTGGTTATGTCATGAAAGTAAGTGAGGTTTCATCCATAGTGTCATTCATTCCATAGTGTCTGCATTTGTCATCAGTTTTTTAATCCATGAAGATTCAGCATGAATCATAACAGATTGGGAATTTTTCTAAGAATAGTGGGTATTACTTAATGAAAGCGTATTAAATGGTTGTAGAAACTCATGGATGTGTGCTGGGAATTATCTAGTGTTGTAAATGGACATACATTTTCATAGACTTGTGTAAATGGAAGTAAAAAAAAATAGTAAAGCATTTAGTCCAGCTGTGTTATATAGTGAACACAACAAAATTAGAGGTGCAATATTCTTCACACTTCAGCAATTTAATATTAAGATACTGGAAGTGCATACTGTGGTAAATCCAATTATAAGCCAGTATCTTTTATAACAATTAATGAAATGAAAACAATGAAAATGCCCCTCAAAATAGTAAATGGTTAGAGGAATTTTGGAGAAATTATAGACATTTCTCCATGGATCATGGTTGGAGGTTGGAGAATAATGGCATCATTTTGGGTTCACCAAGTCTCCATATATACAATTCGATGCCACTTCCATGGCAACATAATTTGGAAGGCACCCCAGAAGAAAGCTTCTTTTTTTATCTTTTTTTTTTTTTTTAGAGTTTTGTTAGCCACTACTGGAACTGAAACAAAATTGGAGTTTTGTGGCAAGAAACACTCAAGGTAGGTTTGGCAGACATATAGGGATGATTATGCAGAAAAGAACCTAATCCTTACTGTTATTCAGTACACGGCTCTTCTGAATACTCAATTCTGATTGGTCGATTACGGCATTTTACACTCCGTTGTAAATGTTTACAAACCGTCGCTGTGTATAACAGACTGTTGCTCTGGACCATGCAATTAGCTGAAGCAATAAAATCAATAAAATTATTTTTAGATCAATATTTTGTGTCAAATTATTTATTCCTTTAGTAAGTAGCTGTGGATAATGTACAGCAAGTCGGTCTTTAGCAAAAATAAACTCCTTCAGGATTATTCAAGTTCTGGTGTATTTCACAATAATGACCGGCTCGCTATACATTATCCCTTACATATGGTTGAGTATGAATACATGGCATCATGGACTCCACAAAGTCCACAAAGGAAATTGAATGAAAATCTGGCTACCTCTGCCAAGAAGTTATAACTGGGACAGTCATTCAAAACACAGGTCCAAATCCACACAAACAATGGTTCAATGACGACAGAAGCCAGCTTTAGACATGGCCATGACAGTCCCTTGTCCTAAAGTCCATCAAAAACCTGTGGAGTGGGCTGATAAGTGGTGGTGAGTTCTGGAGGGAACTGTATTT
The DNA here is from genome assembly GCA_030068235.1 of Notoglanidium macrostoma. Lineage (NCBI taxonomy): Eukaryota > Metazoa > Chordata > Actinopteri > Siluriformes > Auchenoglanididae > Notoglanidium > Notoglanidium macrostoma. The sequence continues at coordinate 1,306,014 of JAQQZR010000005.1, forward strand.
TTCTTCAGTCACATCATGCATTAGAGGAGAAGACTAGACGTTGGCAAAATTGACTAAATGCATGTGGGCTAAAAATTGTGATACATGGCTTTGTTAAAAATATCGAGTTTTATTGTAAAATTTGTATTAAAATTAATTTACTTTAATTAGATTTTTCTCGTATTTTGCTTTAAGGTAATTAAACACAGACTTTTTTTTTTTTTTTTATCCAGAACCATTTTTACCTATCGTTACCCAGGGTGCCAATAATTCTGGAGCTGACCGTATGTACTCATTAATCTGTCTGAACTTCTGTCATCCATATAACCCATCCTTCTCTGTGTTTGACTCACCTCCCAGCACTCAGTGGTTTCCACACAATTGCAGCTTTGCTCCCGCACACGTTTATTACTCATAAATCCTGACTTGTTTAACTCTTTTGGATGCCCTGATCCCTCTTCCAGTAAGTCCTCTTTCCTCCCAGCTGTTAAAAAAAAAAAACGAGTGGGTGAATACCAGATTTTATCTGAACGACCAAACAAGACTGGGGCATGTTTCTATCTGTTTATTTTTAAGACTCTATGACAGAGTGTTAAAGTTTTAACAGAAAATCTGGTGGATGTCTGCTTTCACTCCTCTATCTTGAAGTTTTGTGGGTTTTTTTTGTTTTTTTTTTTTTGGGAAAGAAGAAGTGACTGGAGCTCTCATCAGCATTCAGCTATTGTGTTTTTGTTATGTGCTCTGTGTGGGACGGTGTAAAAAAAAAAAAAAGCAATAGGTTAAAGTTTCGCCACAGCTTTCTCAAAGCAATGAGTCATGATCCTCTCTGTCGCTAGCTCTCCATGCCTTATCCACCGTCCAGCACTTTTTGCCACGTCAGTAAAGAATGCTACGTGTTCAAATTTCAGAATGCCATACTTCACTGCTGATCTCATCCTTGGTGTGGTATCGCTTGGACAGCGATGTGAACACAATGTGTGACTCAGGTTGTGGTGTACTGCAGCACAGCTATTTCTCATCATGGATCCTGAAATATTAGCGTTCCACATCGCACTAGATTAATCACCGGTCTGCTATTCTCTGCTAACCGTCATGGAATCTGTGTACTGGACACCGAGCAGTCTCAAGTTAAAAGCATCAGCTGCTTCTCACTTGCTCGACAGCCAAGCTCCCACTGTGCAATCAAAAGCCTTGTGGCATGGCACTAGATGAGAAAAGTAGAACGTGTAAAAGCCCACGCATCTTTTTTACATACAGTGAAAAGTTCAGCGGCCTGTGGAGCACATCAAATATTCTGAACTACATCCAGGATGCTGTTTCATTGTATCACCATGAGAACAGGCATTATGGACACCTTTTATGTCAAGGCTGGCTGTTAACACTTAATTTTATCTGAAAGCATGCAGTCTTGGAATAAAAGGGCTCCACAAAACTTCCTCACTTGGGCTTTTACTTGGAACCTTTTCTGAAAGGGGAACCCCCTGGTGTAGGGGTCTACAAAGAGTTTCCCAAAGGCACCAACTGAAGAAAACTTTCTGATGCTAGATTTCCAACAATGTGTTGCTTGATAAAGAATAAAACGTGACATCACACGCATGTTATAAGGTAATAATAAAAAATGGAATGGTGTGATATTACCTCCCTGAATTGTCCATGTTTTTTCCCTGTTATACGACAGCAATTTGCCAACGATTTGCAGACACGTCATACTTCTTATCCTTTTATAGCTACGTCTAATGTTGTGACACATCCAAAAAAACAACTTCGTTCCTATTATCACTGACATTACAGCAGTTGTTTCCTCACTTTGTTTTCCTCACTTGATGTTAATAAGACGAAAAAAATGCAGCATATGGTTGCGAGAAATTGTAAAGTCCGACCTGAGGACTTTCCCGTCTCAGAAACCATAAACAGGACACCTTTACCTCACTTTTGCAAAGTGCTGGCACTGGAGACTCCTTCCAGAAATGCTAAATAAATATCTCTTCGTTTTTTAAATCTGTTTACGTGGAGCTTCTGACATATTTGTTATTAAGGAAACAATAAACTAGTATAACGAGTACATTAGTCTAAACATTGCAGCTAGAACTAGTCTCAGAGCTGCTGTTATGTAAAATTAGTTACCACCTTTTGAGAATCAAGAGCTCAGTAGCATTGCAGTATTAAGTTGTTTGACCTGTCCTCTTTGGACGACCATTAAGACTTTGTTAGAGTTATTAATTGCGTCACAAAATAAAAAGTAAGCAGTAAAAAGAGCTAATACAAACAACTAACAATACAGGAAGAAAACCGATGCAGCAGATGTGTAATACACGACAGATAAGAAGAAAAGAAAAATAGAAGGAGAAATTAAAACTGCCAAATGCAGTCCCTTGCACTGTTATTAAAAGAGAAACTAAATTCGTCAAACCGTTCCATGAATCAGAGCCACTCCAGAATTCCTTGGCCCATGCTACACCTTTCCACCAAGTTTCATGGAAATCAAGGCAGTAGTTTTTGCATAATCCTGCTTACAGACGAACAGAGAAACAGACAGACAGATAAACGGTATTGAAAACATAGGATAATAATGGTAAATCAGTAGTAATATTAATAGTAATAAGAATAACAAGCTACTGCACCATCATTTGGTATATGTGTATGTTTATACTCTGGATGTGTGTGTGAATGTACAGATCTGTGGTTGTGGCGTAGTGGTGTGACTATTGGAGACTAGTCCCATTTAGTCTTGCTGTTGTAGGTTGTTCTGTACAGTGGGGTCCAAGATCAAATCAAATTGAAAATCTGAGATTTGTTTTTTTTTCCTTCAACAGAAAGTTTTAGAAATTTGAATGTATTAGAATTGTGAAAATTGTACAACAGAAAAAGGAGCATTCGGCGTTCAAGTTGCATATGCACTAGGTCACTATTTACGTTTACATTTATGGCATTTGGCAGAAGCCCTTATCCAGAGCGACGTACATAAGTGCTTCGAAGTCTTTATCAGTAAAAATATTCTGATAGTGGTTCACCAGGCTAAGTGTACCATCAGTCTCAAAACCCTGTTGGCAGGTAATACAGGATAGAGCATGCAAAATTATTTATTTATTTATTGTTTGTGCGTTGGGGGGTCAAGAATAAAAACTGAAAGTGCTAGTCCAAGTACTTCCGAAAGAGGTAGGTCTTTAGTCGTCGTTTGAAGAAACCCAGTGACTCAGCCGTCCGGACATCCAAGGGAAGTTCGTTCCACCAGCTAGGTGCCAAAACAGAGAAGAGTCTAGATGCATGTCTGCCTTGTACCTTGAGGGATGGTGGCTCCAGTCGAGCAGTGCTGGAGGATCGGAGGGAGCGCTGTGCGGTGTGATAAGTGCTTTGAGGTACATTTTAATTTAAGCAAATTTGTGATATTTACCAAGTCAACTCCTTTGTACAAATGATGAGTCTTATCCCTTTTATTAAAGCATGTGTTCACAAGACACGCTGATGGATTTGATCTAACATGGATCGTTACGCTTTCCACAACCTTGTGGAGTCTGGGATTAAACATTTCAGCAAAAAAGGAGACCTACCATATACTAAGAAACTCAGAAATCTGTGTAAATATTTTTATATTCTACTTTTGACTCAGGTTTTTGCTGATAGTATCATTTGTAATGAAAACCTTTGTGTTAAACTGAAAAAGAATGTCAGACAGGAACATTTTCACTGGAGCTCTCAGACCTTTGGAGCCCAGTGTGTGCAGGTGATGAGTGATGTCCAAGTAGAGTTGGTTTTCTTTTTGATTGTTTTTCCATTGCTATGTAGTAGATTATTACATTTTTCCAGTCTGTGAGATTGATAATGTTCTCTGATTTCCAGTTCATCAAAATGGTGATCTGAGGCATAATTAATGTATTAATATTAATCATGTGCCACCATATTGCTCTGGCACATTTGGCCCTACACAACAATAGTAATAAATTTGAAGTGTATTAGTGTCTTCAGGCATGCTGTGCGCTAAAAAAACTTCCCAAAACAGCCTTTTTACTACACTACAAGGTGCCGGTCAGTCCAGAAAAAGTTTTGATCTGCATTCGCACTATAGTTCACCATCTCAACATCTCTTCCTCCAACTTTTATTTTCAGTCTTAAATTAAAGCCAGGCCTGCATTCATCCTTCAACCCGCTTGTGGGCATGAGAGAAAATCATCTGATGTGTATAAACGTCTGCAGACTAAACGAGCCTCTTGTATCCACTGTACACACACACACACACACACACACACACAGATGGACAGTGGGTGGGCTGACCTAGACAGCACGGCTCAAAGTGGGTCCAGACAATCCAAATCAGAAAGGCCTGAGCTCAATGAGGGGGACAAGAGAAGGACCCACCACAAAGCTCCCTACAAGGTCGGGGTTTACTGGAAAAAAAACAAAAAAAACAACCCACCGCTCACCTCCTGCTGCTGTGGGGAGAGTGATGTCATCACATAGACAGACGGATGAGGCACACAGACCACCATTGGACATCGGACAGCACAAAACTGCCCAGCTACGTGTCACAGCAATGCACTCAAACTATTTGAGCAGGAGAGGATTTTCCCATCGCTTTATATACAAAAGTCTTAGGCACATGCAACGAAATGCTATAAAGTAAAGATGGCTTCAGACATAATCACATTAAATCTTAATACTTAGCAGAAAAATACTACAACGTGCATTAAACAGTAATAAACTAAACAAAGTCAATATTTGGTTTGATGACCCTTTGCTTTTTTTTTTCTTAAATAGTAGTCCCAGGTATATTATTACATTTTGTAAACTATTTTAACTATTTTGTAAATTTTTTTTAACCATTATACAAATTAAATTTTGGAAAAGAAACGTTTGGAAATATTATGACATTTATACTGTTTTTTGTACTCATGTTTTTGTACTTGCTCAGTGATGCGGAATCCATCGAATAAATATCTATAACCAAATTTGTATAAGAAATAAGATGCCTGAGACATTTTATATATACTTGTCATTGAAGGGGATGAGTAAAGCAAGCCAGCACCTTAAAAAACCACACACACACACAATATCAGTTAATAAAAAAAACTGATTTTTTTTTTCTTTTTTTGAAAGTGTCATTTTGATAATGACTATGATTCAAATTTGTTTCTAAAATGAATGTAAATAATGAGGTTACTGCTTATTGCAATTTATTCCCGAATCAAAATGTATTTGTTAATTAGTACTAAATTGTCTCCTCACACAAATAGTTTTATTTAGGGAAAGCAGACAACAAATGCTTAGCTTTTTTTTTGGATCTTTAACAAAGCTCTTATGGAGCTCTTATGCCAAATGGATGTAAACCTGAGTTCTGTAACACTACACATAGTAAGTCTGGGTGTTATTTCATAATGCTAATATTATTATTACTAACATATTAATACCTCTACTAGTTATTATTATTCTAAACTAGTAGAGTGGTGCCAGTGTTATGAGTGGATCATAGAGTGTACACTGGGAGTGAGGTGAAAATTTAGCCTGAATGGGATGCCAGTCCTTTTTTTTTTTTTTTTGGCGTAAATTAGTTTTTGCCTTTTTTTATTATTATTCTTTTACGGTTTCATTGTTTTCTCAAACAGCCACATTTTAATTGGGCACTTTATCTAACATCAGCTGTTGATACATTATAGTTATGTGTTCAAGAAGTTCCTGAGCACCGCATACTGCGGAAAAGCTTTCTTCATCACTGACCTGTGTGACCCATTCATAATGACTCATACTGTGGAAAAGCATGAGAGTGGGATGTGTCATTCCATAGAATGCATCACATGCCTTACATCTTTCAACATACCATATAAACACAACTGTAGCCGAGTTTCCACTCAGGAGGTAGAGGTGGAACAAGTTTGATTGGGAAATAGTTTTGTCAGTTGATGGACAGATAGAGCAATCTATCAGTCTATGCTTTGTGTATGTGTGTAGGGGAAGGGTCCTGTTATGACACGCCAGTCCCAATATTAATCTGTCTGAAAAGACGATCAGCGTGTGTTTATCACAGTAAGAAGGTTATCATGGAGCTGTATCATTATCCACCCAAACAATTTAGCTGTCAGAGTTTCCTGTGATCTCAAGTATTCAAAAATAATAGGAATTATTTGGGACGTGTTGGTTTATTTTCTTTCAGAGGAGAAATAATTACTGGATTAATATTATAGTGGGTGGAGGATGGGAACTACTTCAGTTATTTCGGGTGGAGTCATTACCAGACGAGTGAGAAATTTTCCAGAGTTCTCATATGACCACAACATAGCTTAGAAGCCAAATGGCTGCTCAACCAAACAGCCTGGCGTGAGATTTACAGTAATATGAAAGACAAGAATTTGAAATCATGATGTGACTCCATTTAGACTTGAATGGCTGATTCCATGATCAGGGTGCCATTTATTGTCCTACTGATATTACATTTGCAAAAACGTATTTAAAATCAAGGTTACAGACATTTTAATTCTATGTAAAGAATCTTTCACAACAACCTGTTCATTAGCCTTAAAACAAGAATTAAACCTACCGACAGCATTTTGTCAGTCCTAGTCCACTATAACCTTGAAAGCGTTTTGCTTTAATGTGTAAATCCATTTAACATCTCGTGCTTGAAACAGTCTTTTGCATAGGTTCTGGAAAATATACATTTCAGAACCTCCCAGAACATTTACTCGACCCTACATCTCAACTAACATCCAATATCTGGAATATTCCGCAGGACACATTTTCAACAGGAAGTTGCATCATCCAGATTTCCTTAAAATCATGGGAAGAATTTTCCCCGCTTGGTATTTTTAGTTTATTGTCAGTAATATGGTGAGTTTATCTGACAGGGTCAGTTTAAAAGCACAACCCTGTTTCCCAAATTATAGATCGAAAGTAAATCAATAATACATAAAATGGATGCTAGTTATACACAATTTGTGTATTTGTTAATTCTGTGCTAATTATGAGGGTGACTAAAATTGACCTTATGAATTGTTCCTTAATTTTGCGTTTTGAAAATCGGAGTCACTCTCATTTTTCCCCACATAAAAAAAAAAAAAAAATCTCCATTTCATTTTTATTACATACAAGTGTTTGAGTACTTCACAATGGTCTGGACAAAAATAAATAAATTAATTCTAATTAATATCGCATTTGACTGACTCACATCTTTAACTGCCAAATATGTACAAATGTTTTTGTTGTTGGACATGGGTTATCCCAGTTTGAATGGATAAATGCATGTTTTCTTAGATTTGATGTTACGAGAGCTAAATGGTCCTGTGATGATGGGAAGAGTTTAAGCAACTGTGATTGTGGTGTCACTGCAGTCACATGTCCAGGACGGAGGCGGTGGTAGATGATGCAAGTGTTGAAGGTGTGCAATAACGCTTGGGGTCTAGGGAAGAGAAGTTAGTATGAATAATCAGATGAGCTTCTGAGAACCGGTGATGGAGTCATCTGTGGTTAAAGCTCAGTAAATTACAACATTCCTCATCGCTTTCCCATCTGTACTCCTCCCAATCCAACCCCCATCCGACTCCTCCAGGCAGAGTTCTCCACACAAAAGGTTACGATATTTTATACCTTTATAATGAAACGGCTCGGGTTCGGCTTTTATAGCTTAGTGACTGATAAACAGTTCGACTGTACAGTGCTGCTAATAAATATGTCACCTACTGCATTTCTAATGCAAAATAATTAAAGGAGAGGAATGTATGATTGAGATGACTTGGCATCCCATCCAGGGTATATTCCCACCTCATGCCCAGTGTTCCCAGGACAGGCTATGGATCCACCACAATCCTAACCAGAATAAAGTGCTTTCTGAACGTCAGTGAAGTCGTCTTCTCCTTACAAAATGCCATTGTTGGTCAAGAAAGTAAACTAAAAGCAACTAAATATAACTTCAGGCCTAGAGCATTAATCGTGCCCTCGACCCTCACTAATCATTGAAGGGTTTGAGGGTCTCTTGCTAAACGCTGACCTGAATGACCCCTCTTCAGTTCAGCCTTGTTGTTCACTTACTCACTTTGTCCAACACTGAGCCAGATGAGAACATATGACTCAACACAATTACATCCAGTCATCGTCACATACTGCCATTCACAGATGGTAATACTAATTTGCAAATTTTCTTTAACATCCTTTCTGTGTTTAAAAAAAAAACTAAAACTTTTGGTCACAATTAACTTTTAATTGAACAAAACTCTTGTAAGTACATACTTGCTGTTAGCAGGTTTGAATATAATCAATCCAGTGAAGCCATGTTTATCAGACTAACGTTTAAGCTAAAAAGTGGGCAAATGACCTGAGATATGTAGTTTAAAGGAACGCTCCATACTCTGAAACACATCCAATACGTTTATGTCGTAATAATTGTTATGCGTGTTAGCGATTCTGGTGCTAAGCTGCTGATTGATTGCATTGGCTGTGGCGTCAAAGGGGGACATTGCTAGCACAGTAGCAATGTTGTTGGTTAATAGAGAACCCTAGAAAATTGATAACAGTCAGGTTTTGCTCTTAGTTCCTAAAAACAAAAGAGCTTCTTTTCTCATACACCGTTTTCCAGTGACATTCCATGTCATATTTATGAGAAATCCAACACAGAAGTAGTGGAGACAGCAAACACTACCCTAGTAGTATAGTTGCCCTGTGTTATGAGAGAGATTCGGCTTGACGTAATTAACGATGCTGTGGAAGCTGAACTGTTTGATCTGAGTGTACAGATAAGGAGGTGTGAGAGCTCTATAGCGCCGCTTCACCACCGTCTTTAAGTAGAGATGAAGCAAGGGTTAAACTTCACTGACACCACTATCAATAGGCAGTCAAATGGTACTATGGGTAATGCAGGAAACAATTAACCAGTAATTCATCCTAAAATTATAAAATTTTCCTGGCAATTGAAATCATCCTAACAATGGACGCTATTCTCTTTCGTGGCCAGGGAAGCACTTCCGCTCTCGGAAGGCCAACTCGGAGAGAACGGGGAGGGGTTTCTTCCTGCAGGCCATTCGGGCCCTTAAGCAGGGCAACACCTAGTACTATTAATACCTAGACATATAAATACAAACCTTAGAATTCTCCGCACAACGCCAACACTCCCGACGTTCATGTCAATACAATATGCTTTGCTGTCTGTCTTTTATATCTTTTATATTTTTCTTTTTCTATGTAAACTCTGTTTTGCCACCAGTCAGTCATAAAAGTCATACTGTGTATGGTTGTGTGTGGCCAATAAAGCTTGATTTGATTTGATGATAAAATAACTCTAAACGCCATTGAAGGTCATTAATTATGAAGATTAATATGCAAGCTGGTCACGGTGGATTTTTCCTTTAATACCAATGATATTAAACTAAGACCGTCATGCGTTAGAGCTCATCGCATCTCGCTTTTGTGCAGGGTGCTGGTGACAGCTTCCTGGGCTCGCTGGCCTTCTACATGGCCCACTATCCGACTATGCCTCTGGAGGAGATGAGCAGGAGAGCAAACGTTGTAGCTGCAGTGTCTGTGCAGAGCATCGGCACGCAAACATCTTATCCATTCCAGAAGGACCTGGCAGGAGAACTCTTTTAACCCACCCTTAATAGCGTCTCTTTCTGTAGTAATAAACTCTTACCTCAACCACTGCGCCAGCAGAATTTTGTGTCTGATTTGCTACAGGATTTTTCTTTTTTCTGGAATGTTAAATATGAATTTATACCACAGTGCTGTTTAATTCTCAAATCTGATTGGTCAGAAGGTGTGCATCAGTTCAGTATGACAGTAGTTCCAGATGTAACATGAACAATAGGTTTATATTAATGTGCTTTGTTCATTTCTGTAGTAACAAATCATACACAGGGACTTGCATTGAGGATATTCAGACTAATAATGAACAATGTCATAATCTTGCCGTAGTCAGCTGGGATGGGATCCAGCTTCCTCTCGACCCTGACGGATAGGCGGTATATATAATGGATGGACGGATGGATTTAAGGACTCTCAGTTGTTGGTGTTTTGTAACACTTCCTAGCACGCAAAGGTGTTCCGGACAGAGGAGTTCCTGGACGTTCCTCGTCTCTCAGAGGATAGAGAATGGGGTGGTGAGGGAACAACTGTTTATCGCGCTTATAATAATGAATGATTCATTAACCGGGATTAGGGGAAAATGTGCAACCTGTCATTCATTATTAATCTCGTAATCTTTGGTAAATCACTTTCCACTCTCCAGAATGTATTGTTACAAAAATAATCCACTTCGGGGTAGCATGACACCACCCCGGCATTATTTTTCTGTCTTGTGTTATTCCTTTCGTGTCAATCAATTAAACACTTTCGGGAGATGTTGGACCAATGTGTTAGACCTCCAGGTGTTCAATTAAAATGAGAAATGGTGACTGTGTAGGCCATGGCGTATGATTTAGGTCAAGCTGTTCAGTGAGCCGTCATGCACCATCGACGAGGTGGAGCCATTCTACTAGCGAACACTCCCATGCCTGTGTTTTATCATAGGAAAAAGGTGAGCAGTCGGAAGACCAATGCATTCATATACAGTGACCGTTCCAAACAATGACACCAAATTTCCAATGTCGTAACAAAACCATGGCACTTTGGTACACCTGTGGCCAGTTTGTGTCACCTCGATCGTTTGGTGTAAGGTGGTCAGGATAGCAGTCTTAAGTTAGTCTTTTTCTTGTTTTCTGCTAAAAGCAACTGTGTTTAATTTTGTCACAGGTTTTTAGTCTTGGCTCATGACACGGCATCGTCAACCACCAATAGATGAGGTCTCTCGATCACCAAGCAGGAAACAGGAAAGTGGGCACAGGAACGTCTCGGGTGGATAGATAGTCATGGAAGACACTCTGGGGAGGCCTTTGTCTTTGCAAAATCATAGTCTGTGACTAAAAACTCACACTACTGACTACTAACACATTGTCTTTAGATGTGTCAGATTTTACTCTTTTAAAAGACTTTTCAGAGTCTTTTCTAATGTATGATTAGCATAAGGGGTAAAATAAATGACTCCTGAATTGAACAGAACCACTGGGGTTTTTTTCTCCGTTTAATTTGACACCCATGACATAACTTCAAAATGTAATGTTTACAAACTACACCTACAGACGAACCACTTATTTAAGAAAAGCTCAAAGGATGTAACCGAGTGCGTGTGTGTTGGCAGGTGTTTGTTCCCAAAATAATACGGACACGTGACGTACGTTTTAGGGACAATTCGGTTCACAAACATAAAACAAGCAGTTCGTTGGTATTCTGACAACAACACGAAGTGTTTTCACTTCCCTATGCTCTAATTTTCAGAGGCTAGTTACAACACACAGATCATCGTGGAGCTTTCCTGCAATAAAGAAACCCTTTACTTAAAATGTAACAAATGAAAGCATTACTTATTGCAATCGCTTATCAGAAAACTCTTAGGAATGAGTGTTAAATGACCATTTAATTTTATTCATATATATATATATATATATATACGTTCATATTTATAATTAACAACTAAAGTTTGTAAGAATGTAATGGGTGTAATCTACTGTAAAAACTGTAAAATTACTTAGAACCATGCTGTATTTAATGGGTGATGTTTTGAACACTTTAGGCTTCGAGGTCTAAAGCTGACTAGAACATTGTGTGTTTTCCAAAAATATATAGACATTATTCACTTGACTAAATTAAATAATGATAAATTAATCTACTCTTGAGCCAAAGCCAGCGTTTTAAAAAATAATAATAATTAAGACAAAAGTGGACATATTGGTTCTTCTGGAGAAAATGCAAGCATGTTGTGCGGATTGTGTAATTTTGGAATAAATCGTTCCTTATTCGGGGTTTAAACAAGCAACTATCAGTCAGACATAAAGTGAACCATTTCTCAATAAACACTACACTTACAACAAGAGTATGTTTGCCATTTCCTGACTATTACAGGGTTTTAATTTTAGGGGGCAAAACAGAGAGCAGGGCTTTTCATAAAATTAGCCTGAAAAACAAGGTTTTATGTGATAACTATTACTTTTGGGAAAATTCTTGTTGCTTAAAAATATATACTTGGGTTATTTGGTTGAATATGTTTATGTCGTGAGATATTTTATGAACGCATGTTAAAATCCTACAGACAAATGTTTAGAAAATTGTAGGGTTTTTGTTGTTTTTAATTTCACATTAAACAGTAACGTATAAATTCTAAATTGAATTTTAAATACAGTGTGGTGCTGTTTCAAGTGTTCAGGCCCAAGAAGTAACATATGCTCTCATTTTCAGATATATTTCTCAGATGTGAGCCATGTGAACTATGTTGCTCCTGTCTTGGTGAACTTAAATAATTTATTCACACGCAGGGAACAAAATTAATTTATTCTCAGAGTGTTTCAGTTAGCAGAACAACCAGTGGATATTTATTTTGAATTGAATAATTGGACAGACTTGAACCAAGCAGGGCAGGTAAGACATATAGCTGTGCAAAAAATGTATGTGTGTGTGTATATATATATATAAATCTTTGTGTTCCTTACACTTTTTAAAATGTTTGTATCTTGGGTGCACTTGATAATATTGTCATGTTGTGAAGTCAAAAGAAGCATCGATTACCTATAAGGTTCAGTCTTAGTTCATTTAAACTGATTTTCAATTCAACTTTTCAGACTTTACAGAAATGTATAAATTAGTAGGTCACAGACAGATTTATATCTACATTACATTACACAAGCAATAATATCTCATCTGCATTTTTCCTAAATTATTCTCACTGCTTATGTAATAAATAATTTTTAGACCCATGTGACTTTTGCGCAAGAATATTAGATCATGACTATGTAATATGAATTTATTAAGAGCTGTTTGTAATATAATATGATTTTAGGGAGATAAAAATATAGCCTACGTTTTATAAGTTTTTAATTTCTGGAATTCCTGAGTCCCTTTTTTTTTCCGAGAATGAAGAAGAAGAAGAACGACTCTTCAACCATTTGAAGCCGAGAATTCGTAATGAACCGTATTGCATTTTTTTTTTTTTTTTTTTTTTTTAAATGGATGTTTAATTTAATTACAATTCAGTCATTGTTATTTAGAATAATTTTACATTTATTTTATGTAAGCATTTTTAGAATCCTTGAAAAGCTCTCTAAAAACGTATCTAAAGATCAGCCACCGCAGTGTTTCTTCTCAATCCCTCGTGTCATGGAATGACTTCCTTCAGGATCCGCTGGTGCATGCCGTCCTGCTTCATGTAACCGTGATCTTTCAGTTAGGTCGACTTAACTGATCAGTGCTCTTACTCATACCTGCTTCTCAGCTATGACTCGAAACAGTGACACGTTTAAACCCACGAGCCTGAAATTCTTCAAGTGAGATAGTTCGGGCCGTGTTTAAAGAGAGCGGATCTTCTTCTTCTCCATGAACAGGACGTGCTTGTTCACTGTGAATGGGAATGAAAGCACATGAAAGCAATTTTTAGACGTTTTAGATTCAAGGAAATGTAGCCGGAAACAAACCAGTTTCATTTCAAACTGTATCATTTGCAGAAAAATACAAAAACATACAGAGTGTCAAAGTGCAAAGCCAAGCAGATAAATCACGTGAGAGGACGTCAGATAGACAAAACCATACAGCATCATCAGAAGTGTCACGTGTGAAAGAGTTGAAGTGGGGTCAAGTGTTTGAAACCAGCTACAAGATTTATATTTAAGATTTGAAGAAAACTGAGGAAGCTTTTACAAAATTAGACAAAAAAAAAAAAAAGAAGAACAGTGATTTCAAATGATTTGTTTTGTTTGCTTTTTTGAACATATGGCGATGATTCACGCACCAGTACTAATAACCAGACGGGGATTTTCTGCTCAGTATAAACTCAGGGGAAAAAAAGTGCAGCAAAATCCATGAATTCTCACGAGCTACTTGTAATATAGTAGGAAGCCTTGAATTTCACAGTGATGCAGTGCTTTCAACAGCAGTCTTTTTTCTTTTTTTGTGAATCAAAAAACATCTATTTGTTGAAACAGTTCTTAATTAAGAGTGCTTTTTATTGAAAAGTACAGGATATAATAATGTTTTTTTTTTGTTTTTTTTAATAAAATAGATGTTTAACGACAAGTTGGGTTTTAGCTATAGCACCATTATTCTCTTAAGAAGAACCAAAGCAATAAAAGGCTAAATATGCAGTAATGATATAAATCATTTCCTGGTCTCATTTACTTGGTTTTCTTTCAGTTACACTGCCAGTCAAACGACCCTATATTTTACCTTTTTTATTTATTTATTTTTTGAAATATTCTCAGATTTTCAAACAATAAGAATAAGTCAATTAAAAAGGTAGGATAATTGTTAAATGGTTAGTGAAATGAGAAATGTCACATTATATTATATTTTATTGGAACACTCTAGCTCTAATCTAATAAGTAAAGCCCAAAAAATCTAGTTACTCTAATCAGGCACTAGTCTAATCACACCACAAACACGACCGGTCAAAAGTTTGGACACACCTTCTCTTTCATAAGTTTTTCTTTTTTTTGTTTGTTTTCTACATTGTAAAACAATACTGAATACCTCAAACTATGAAGCAACACATGTACT
>JAQQZR010000005.1:1320642-1342665 GCA_030068235.1 Notoglanidium macrostoma
ACTAAGTAAAGAGAAACAACAGTCCATCATTACTTTAAGACATGAAGTGTCTTTTAAGTAATAAAAATAAAGAAACATTGAATTAGAAGGTGTGTCCGAATTTTTGACTGGTAGTGTATATATAAAGCACTCATACTGACCTACATTAGGATCTGAGCGTGAGCGGTTCGTCATTCCTACAAAGGTTTAGACTCTCTTATTTAATTTCTATTCAGAATCATTTCTATTCCGCATCATTTTGTTTCGCGCTGTTGCACTGAAAATAATTTAACTGTAGCAAAACCGTAAGAAACTCCAGGTATTCAAAAGCCTTCGCCTGGCAGTGTTTGACTGATGCTCTTCTGCATTAAAGCAAATTAAAAGGCTAAGCAGCGCTGTACGGTTAATCGCTTTCAAATCGAAATCATGCTTTGAAACAATGCGGTTAGCAAATCGCAAAGGCTGCAGATTAGGATACAGGTTATACTGCGAGTCTGATCCAGGGATTAAACTGGCTAGTAAATAAACTGCGCTTTCAGTCGATTGCGACTGTTACTCTGTTTGAAAAAGTACGGAGACATAACATTTTTATTTGGATTTTTAAATTTTTTTAATTATTGTACATTTTATTTTATTGTTTATTATTATTGTTATTACTATTATTGTTATTGTTATTATTATTATTATTGCTATTACTATTGTTATTATTGTTGTTATTATTATTAGTGTTATTATTGTTGTTATTATTGTTGTCATTATTATTATTATCATTAGTGTTACTATTGTTATTATTATTGTTATTATTTCTATTGTTATTATTATTAGTGTTATTATTGTCATTATTATTGTTGTTGTTATTATTATTATTGTTATTATTATTGGTATTATTATTGTTGTTGTTATTATTGTTATTACTATTATTGTTGTTATTATTTTTAGTGTTATTATTGGTATTATTGTTGTTGTTATTATTATTATTAGTGTTATTATTGTTGTTATTATTATTATTGTTATCATCATTATTGTTGTTATTATTATTATTATCATTAGTGTTATTATTGTTGTTATTATTTTTATTGTCATTATTATTAGTGTTATTATTGTTATTATTACTATTGTCATTATTATTATTAATATTATTGTTGTTGTTATTATTATTATTGTTATTATTATTGTTGTTGTTGTTTTTATTTCTTTATTTAACTTGAATGTGTGATATTTAGAGGCTGCTCCTGAGCTGGAAGTGAATGACCGACCTATTACAATGTCAAAGATTATTTACAGAAAGGTTATTTCTGATTATTTTCTTATTGGACCTGTATTATTTTTGTATTACTACTATTATTATTTTTATTATTATTACTCCTACACCTTTGTTTATTTAACTTAAGACAGTCACAGGTTTTGTGGCAATGATTGTGTTCATTTGTAGTATGTTCTATGCCAATTAAAAATATAATACATTTCAAATGCATTGTGGTGGTGTACAGAGGCAAAATGACTAAAACTGTCTCACTGTCCAAATACATCTACAGCATCTTATGCAGTAATGCTCCATCAGCATGACTTACGGTTCATATTCATTTTTTACGTATAATATTTATACTCAAAAATTATATCACGCATCAAATCAAAATATCTGTCAGGAAAAAAAAAAGCGCGAGTAGATATTTTCTCCAAATGGTTCCCTAGTGTTAGCACTTTAAAATCCGGCGCCTTATTTAATGCTTATCTACTTTACTACTTCAGTTTTAAGTAATCCATAAAAACTAGTTCTTCAATAATTAAATAACTAAACTTAAATGACGCGATGATATTGTTTCATGGCTCCTTACTGAATGCTTAATTACATACATACTAATTAATATGACTTATTCCTGATGCCTCTCCAAGTACGGGGAGAAATCATTTCTTTTACACCTACTTTTAAACTCCTTAAGAGTAGTAACAGACTGCTGATTACTGACACTGGCGTATTATTTACCAGGATTTTCTCCCCTCCAAAAATTTAGGATTGATGCGCATTTATAAAGCAACACCATATCTCTTCAATAAAAAATAAAATAATAATAATAATAATCCAACAATACTTACAATTGTATTGTAAACAATCACAATTGAACTGAATGCTACTGTAATATCATCAGGCAGCGTAGTGAGAAGCCTAATTATTCGTTTAAGATTGATTCCTAGATTAGTACACTTTCATTAGCATTTCTTTTTGTTTTATTACATTCAAAGAGAGTTGAAATGGAAATACCTGACTTTTTCCTTAAGCATTAAAATGTGGCATCATGAAACAATTCACTACCACAATAATCTAACCCTTTAGTCACAGTAGTAGCTTATTATAGTGATTAGTAATTATTTATATCAAGCTAATTCATTATAATCATGTCATATTATTATGAAGACAGATTTAATTTGCATAAAGCATACACTATTATTTTACCTTTCTTTTTGTTTTGAGAAAACCAGAAAATATAAATCTTCGAGCATCATTACCTTCATTAAAACTACTCGCTTTTCTCCGCGTGAAATGTTTCTGGAAAGTCTTTACAAACTTTGTGTTCCAAAAACTGAATGAATATTTTGGTACCTGACTCCAACGAACACGCTAGCTTTTTAAAATGAACTTGTTTTTAATTATTATTATCTTTCATTACATGGATTTTTTTGGCATCATGCGACAGTCCCAAACGATCATTAAAAATTTCAGGGTCAATGTTTTACAGTGATATTAAGAAAAAGTGAGCGTTCGTATGACATTTAGATTTTTAAATCTGTATGATTTTACATAATTTATGCATGAAAGGATTAAATGTGGCTTGTCTGGAAGTGACTTGCAGCAACATTTTAAAATATTAGCACAAAAAAAAAAAAAATTTTAATTAGAAGGTGTGTCCAAACTTTTGACTGGTAGTGTATATATATATATATAATATATTAATATTCAACAACTTTTGAACACCATGACCCAGTGAGCATTTCAGAGCAATAAATACACACTGGATTGAAAAAAAAAAAAAAAACTTCATGGCATTGTGTCTTTAAAAGTCATTCGATTTTGGTTTAAATCAGCGCCATGCAACGTCCAGGATTTATTTTGTAATCGACATTTGATTTCGCTAATTTTGTTGCAGTTGTTATCCAAATGAACGCCATTTTAACTGCGCTAACGATGTCCTCCTGTGACAACAAACAACTGCGAACTTCTCACAGGAATAAGAAAATGCAACACTGCCCAACAAATCAGCCCCAAAATCAGAAATTACATCACAAAAATTTCAATATAAACACAATGAATGTGTATGAAGGTAGAGTTTTCCTTTAACTACTTGTCATTTATATCATATCTTTTGTAAAAGGTACCTATAGGGTCATGTTTGCGCAACACCAGTTTTTCTCGGAGTCGTCCTCTTTTGGTGTTGAAACAGTAACCTGTCCCTGCAGCGCTCATCATCTGCACCAACACAGTCCTGAAAGACAACAACATCCATCAAATTCAGAAGATATATTATACAATACCTTTGTGTCTCTACAGCACCATAATGCATTACAGGAAGTCAATAGAACATGATAGACATTTAGTTCAAGTTCAAAGTTTACTCTCATAGGGTCAAATTCCAATGAATTTCTTACTTAAATGTCATTGCACAGACTAGACAATTAGCATGCTTTATATTATAAATAATAACATAATTTAATATAATATTTTAATGACAACATTATTATAAATAAATGCATTATAAAAATAGCAGCGTTATAATACACAGACAATGAAGGGTTGGACATTGTGAATTAGTGATATGACTTACTTAGATTTGCTCTTGGCGACTAAAAGTTTCAGAAAAAGAAAAAAAAACAGTATCCGTGATATTATAACTGGCATCACAATACATCACATGTACAATCAATAATTAGCTCTTTCATACACGTGAGCAATGTGAGCCTATACTACAATTATAAAGCGGGAGTTAATAGTATATTCAGCTGAAAATTGTTGACATTCAAAGTGAAATCTCATTATGAATTTTGTAGGCTGATAAGGATTGTTTATCATATTAATAGCTACTGATATTTTAAAATGCAGCACCCTGTGCTTTGTATCTAGCTCGCTAACACACTAGATACCTTACGGCTCACATCGCAATTTTTATTATTATTTTTATTTATTTATTTATTTTTAAAAATAAATCAATATATTAGCGGCGGTTAAATTTCTTTCTACTCACGG
Source organism: Notoglanidium macrostoma (assembly GCA_030068235.1). Lineage (NCBI taxonomy): Eukaryota > Metazoa > Chordata > Actinopteri > Siluriformes > Auchenoglanididae > Notoglanidium > Notoglanidium macrostoma. The sequence continues at coordinate 1,324,859 of JAQQZR010000005.1, forward strand.
TTGACCGCGGTGAGAAACATTTTAACAACGTTTTGCAGAATTAGCACGATAAAGTCACATTGAGCTCAGGCAGAACAACTTCCGCAAGAATTATTTTTAAACTTCCGGGTTATAATGCCCACCCGTATTGTGACGTCTTTTACGTAAAAACGACTGTGTTGGAGTTTTTTTTTACTACCCGTTTATAAAAATCACTTCCTCCTGGGCTAGGTTTGGCTAAAGCGTGGACACCGATTGGACAGTTTTACAGTCGATCAGAATTCTTTTGGCCAATCGTAGTTTGGGAGGCGGGATTCGTATGATTGATGAAGGGCACGCACAGTCAATTCCAGACTCCATGAGAAAAAAAAAAAGCGAAGCTAAATGAATAAAATAAACGCAATAAGTGGTATTTAATGTTAAACACATGGTTGTAGAGTCATTATTGTTTTAGCTTATTATTATTTAAATGTTTTTTTTTCTAAACATAATAGTTTTTTTTTTTTTTAATTATCAGCACCCCTGCAATTAATATTTGGTATCGTTCTGCCTGAAGAGAATTATACAAATGTGATGGGATCTGGGAAAACCCTTCACATGGTGGAATTTGACCTTTTTGAGGTTTTGATAGCATCTGAAAGCCCATTTCAAGCTCTTTTCAAATATGTTTTTATTATTTTCATGTCTCGTCTCTATCAAATGTTATAATGACCCAAAGTCAGCTGACCAGTTGGATTTTTTGGGATAGAATTTTGAGGAAAACCCACTTTAAAGACGAGGATTCTAAATAGACTCAGAACAGTAATGTGAATCATTTTAATTTAGAAAACATTCATTAGTCAATGTACATGTTTTAAAATATACACAAAAAAAAGTCACTTTGGCACCAAGCATCACATAACACTCATCAGTTAGTTGAACATTCAGTATGTCTTTATTTATACACCGTCTCCTAGCATCATCATCATGTAGCCTCATATGAGCCTCTAATGTCAGGCTAATTCCCTGTTTTAAACTCTCATAAAACCTGGACTGAATGCATAAACAAATGAAGTTCGTAACTGTTCCTTACACTGAAATTTTCAACACACTTTTCACCGTTGTTTAACATGTTTAACATGCAAATGGTGATGGAGTACACGAACAAAATCTTCCACTTGTAGCCCATCAAAATAGTTAGCTTACCTTCATAGCATGACTCCTCTTGCTCGTTTAGGTGCGCAGCTACCTCGCGCTCTCTTCTCTGCTGTTCGCGTTTTCAAATGTAGGAAATAACAGACAATTTTTTGGACGCAGTGCTTAAATTAAATCACTTTTTTAACACATTAAACCAGTGGATTTCTACAAGATATTTTCAGGGATGATAGACATGATGCTGTAGAATAATTAGTGAAAACCCAATTTCAACAAAATACTGACTTTCGACCTATTTTTCCTTTTTCCTAAAAAAAGGCCAGCGCGACTTTTTCTAAGGGTTTTCCTAGATTGCATCACAAATGTGACAACACAGTCAGGGTGAACTGATCAATGAGCTTTATTGGCCCTAAAGAACATCTCAACAAAAACAAGAACAAATCTACATCAGTCGGTCGGTGACACCTTTATTAGCCACTGACATGCACGTGTCATGCACTCAGCCTCCCATGCATCGCGACCGAGGCGAAAGCACGGGTATTTTTTTTTGTAAATAGTCAGTGAATTTACAACGGCGTTTCGGGATTTTGCACTGCAGATATCGAGTGGCATGTGCTTGTTGTAACCAAGGAAACCGGTGCTGTGATTGGTGCTACTTGCGGTGCTGACCAATAAAATTTTTTTAAGGTTAAGACAAACAACCAATGACGGTTGTGCTACCTCGCTCAACTCAACCCCCCAACTCACTTATCTCTTGGATCCACTAGCGCGAGTGGAATTGAATAGGCGTGTAGGATAGTAATTAATTTATGAGAAATGCCCATGACGTGACGAATGTTTAAGCAGCTCAAAATCCCGGACAATTCAAAAACCCCGGCCGGGGAAAAGAGGACGTCTGGTCACCCTAGGTTAGCATCTAATAGCTGGTTATGAAACTCAAGAGTAAACTAAACTGTGGAGTTTTGAAACTGTGATTTATGAGGTATTATTTGTCTCCATCACCATCTTCCCCACTGTCCAGGGAAGGACAGTGAGTCATGAGTCCTATTCATGAGTCCAAGGAAGTTGATACATTAAAAGCCCTATTACACAAATATGCATCATCATCATCATCATCATCTACTTCAGTAACTGCTTTATCCTGGTCAGGGTCATAGTGGATCCCTGGAACACTGTGTGTGAGGTGAGAATACACCCTGGATGGAACACCAGTCTACTGCAGGGCGTCATAAGCACATGCATTCTCACCTAGTTAAAGTTACCTATCCACCTAACAGCATGTTTTTGGGAAGTGGAAAGAAGCAGAAGAACCCAGAGGAATCTCATGTGGACATGGGGAGAACATGCGAAACTCCTTACAGACCAGGTGCCAGGTTCTGTGCCGCCATGTCGCCAACATACATCATAGAAGAGGAAAGTGCACTCTAAATTTGACCATTATTATCTTCTATAGGTTATATGATTTCATGAAAGACGTAGTACTGATGTAGACTCCGACCCATAAATAAAAAAATAAATAAAATCTACCACATTGATATTGAACAAGAAGGAGGTTGGGGACGAGAGAGGGGAAGTGATACTGCAAAAAACATGCACAGCGTGTTCAGGAAATGAATTTGTTGGATGGTGCACAAGGTGCCACCAGCTGGCAGGAAGTGTGTGAAATAGCCTGCGTCACTGAGGCCGAGACACAACACCCACGGCCTGCACTCTCCCATTCACGCTGCTAAATTAGGCCATGTTCTCCCTGCCTCTTTCTCTCTGCCACTGACATCAGCTGCACGTCATCAGGACTTGGTGTGATGGAAACCAAAGTGCTGAAAAAGGTCCAAGTATCTGCTAGCAGAATAATTTGTGCAATATCAAATATTCCCTCAGTCTAGCTTAAAAATAGACAAAAGGAGAAATGGAAAAAAAAATCACTTTAGTTTCTATGATGGGTTAGACATATTTTCTTTATAGTTAATGAGTAATAAAAATAGAAAAAATAGCAACTTCCTATTTGTCTTAATTTGTGTATATGGAGTAATAATAATAAAAAACAGGACATTGGGTGAATAATGGAAAAATATATGTTTTTTCTTTTGCTGCTGGATACCCAGAGCCCTAAAGTCTGTTCTTATAATAATATTAGCTGCATGGATGTGTGTATGAGAGGGCAGGTATCTCTCATACACTTTGCTCTGAAATCCCACTCAGCCTGTTTGTGTGGTTGAGCTGGCCGTGATGTCATATCGAAGTGCATCATGTTGCCATGGAGATGGTAATTCAGAGGGCCAGATGATGATGCTGTCACAGCCTGTCGTTGAGCCCCTCATGTGCAACAGGTTTTTAAAAGAGAGCTCTGGTATTTTTAGGGGCTTATTAAAGACAACTTGATTGCGTGATTAGGCCATATATCAGGTGTAATTGACTCAGTCATGAATGCACTGGCTCTGGTGGTTAAGTCAGGCTATTTTTACAACAGCTGAAGTGCAAGCTTGTCAAATCTGACACTACAACATGAATCAGTTAAATAGTCTTGCATTTTCTCTCCTCCACAGTATTTGCACAAGTTGGCCTTCTCCAGCATGTCCGAAAACCAGTGGACATCCTGCTGTGCTCAGCTCTTAAATTAACATTCATAGATGAGTTTTTGCACGGAAGTGCCCGAATTACAGACTGTGCGAAACTGTGTTTGTCAGTAGCAAATAAAGGAGTGACGCTGCCGCTTCCCATCTGGCCTCCACTTTGGGAAGCCTTTCTGTTCCGTGACGCAAGAAGGAGTGGGAGTGGATTGCCTTGTGCTCCCACAGAGAGGTGAGGAAAGAAAAATGAGAGACAGAGAGAGAGAGCGAGAGAAAGAGAGAGAGAGTGCACTGATCTCTGACATCCACCGTGTAGAGGAGGAAGGAAGGAGAGCGAGATATAAAAAAAGGAGTGAAAGAAGAGGAGGAACGGTCAATAGACTGTAAAATGTAGGAGTGCTGTATAAACAAAGCAAGAAAGGAAGGGAAAGGTGAAGTTAGCATAGCTGGATCTAGGCATAGCAAACTAAGCAGCAGCCTACACTTAAAGGATCTTCAAGGGTTCTTTGGATAGTTAAGGATTCTATGTGTTCTCATGGTGTTATGTTGTAGGGTTCTCTATAATACTTTATTGGTTCCACGTAGATGGACAAACAACCATTAGCTGAAAGAGAGAAAGGTCAGATTGCCACAAGAGAGCACACAGAATGTGTATGGATCTACCAATATTACTATGAAAACTGCCACTATGACTATCAATAATACTACTACTATCCTCACCAATATATTACTATTACTATGATATTAATAATATTAGTACTATCATTACCACTATTACCACTAATACTACTAGTACAATTACTACTAATATTAACTGTACTTCGACAATCAAACGTTTGCACACTGAAATAACACATAAGGAACATATGTGGAATTATGTGGTAAACAAAAAAGTGTTAAAAAAACAAAACAAAATATGTTTCATTCTTCAAAGTTTACCTTGATTACAACTGCATGCTATTGGCTTATTCTTAATGAGGTGGTCACCTGGAATGCTTTTCAATTAACAGTTGTGCCTTGTCAAAAGTTCCTTAGTGTAATTTCTTGCCCTCTTAATGTGTTTGAGATCATCAGTTGTGTTGTGTCGAGGTAGTGTTGGTATACAGTAAATTGCCATAAGTGTAGTAATCCATATTATGTCAAGAACCATTTAGCTAAGAGAAATGACAGTCCATCATTACTTTAAGTGTCTTTTATGTAATCAAAGTAAAGAAAAAACACTGAATTTGCAGGTGTGTCCAAACTTTTGACTGGTACTGTATTATTGCAATAAAGAATGCTAATATTAGTACTATCCTCACCAATACTCTGATTAATACTACTAGTAATATCATTCCCATTACCACCACTACTGTTACTAATATTAATAGTACTGCAACAGCCACTAGTACTACAACTTCAACTACTGCTATTACCATTATCATTACTACTACTACTGCTATCTAAGAATACTAGTACTAGTAACATAATTACTGTTACTACTATTCATACTAATATCGCTACTAATAATGTTACTAGTTATTGCTGCTAATAACTGTTATTATTACCACTTAGAAATATAAATATGCAAATACTATTATAAAAATGTTTCTTAAAACTGTTAAAATATTACACTTCATGGATGTTTTGTATAATAACAAGGAAATGTGATTTGAAAGTGTTATATCACTTACAGCACAGTGGTGGCTCAGAGGTTATGGATCTGATCAGAAGGTTGGTGATTCAAGCCCCAGCTACCTCTATTGGGCCCTTAACCCTCTCTAGGATATGCAAAGAAAAGAATGTCACTGTGCTGTAATGTATATGTGACAAATAAAGGCTTTTTCCTCTTCTAAAACTGTCTGTACAGCATGCCTTCGCTGTTTTTTTTTTTATTTTAACCAATGCAGTCAGAGAATATGTCAGTCATTGTTTCCAATCTGTTGAAAAATAGCTTATAATGAAGCAGCAAATGGGTAAACGAGCAGCTGAAAGTAGTCCGCCTTGTGTGTAGTGTGTTTTGAGCAATTAGCCTGAGCCTTGGTGTTAGAAAAAAAATGAAGAGGAAATACTGTTCTGTTTTTACTGAACATGACTAATTGAGTACATCTCTCTCCTCTCTAATCCCCCCCCCTCTGCTGTGCTTGACACCCGGTGCTATCTTTAGAAAGCCCACACTATCTTGTGATTCAAATTTGTGAATCTGGTGGTAAGGTAACTGGTCACTCTCTTGTTTGTATCAGGTTTTTGGTCACCTAGCACCCAATGGCAGTGTTTTGCAGGAAATTGCATCGCCGTACACAATTGCCCTCCATTACACAAAGTGAAAGCAGCACCATTTCTCTGTTTTGCTCTCATTCTGAAGTAAAACAGCTCCCAGTAACATCAGGACATTATTAGGACATTAGGACATTATTATATTACCTATACTGCGGCAATATATTCCTGTTTCTTTTCTACATACTGACACTAATTTGTAGTCAGGATGATGTAAGAAATGGTCACTGAGCACTGCTGTAGAAACAAATAGCAAATAGCAGTCACACACAATGCAAGTCAGGTTAACTTAAAAGATGATACACCTGTAATTTGGATTGCTTTAAATCAATTAGAATTAAACTCACTGGGCAATGGGTGGAAGCTCAGATTACTGTCTGTGTGGATCTTCACTTCCCAAAATATAGCAGTAGCTGCACTGGCTATGGTAAATTATCCCTAGGTGTGAATTAATCTTCGTGTGTGTGTGTGTGTGTGAGTGTGTGTGCAGTAATCCAGTTAATATAATAATAAACCAGGATAAACCAGTTACTAAAAATACAAATGATGATTGAAAGAATAAGTGAACACTTTGAAATATTTCTGTGTGGAGTTTGCATGTTTGCATGAGTGGGTTTCCTCTGGGTACTCCGGTTTCCTCCCACGGTCCAAAAACGTGTGAATTAGGTTAATTGGCTACTCTAAATTTCTCTAAATTGCCCATAGGTGCGATTGAGTGTATGAATGGTCCCAGCCACTAGGGGGCACAGTTAGTGTCGTGGTCCCGGTCCCAAGACCGGATGAATTGGGAGTGTTGTATCAGGAAGGGTATCCAGCGGAAAAAAACCCAGCCAAATCGATGAAGCGGATGCCAGATGATCCACTGTGGTGACCCCGAACAGGGAATAAGCCAAAACAAGAAGAAGAAGAAGAAGAAAGTTAAAAAAAACATTTTTTGTGTAGGGATGAAAACATTTAGAACAAATAGCAGTAAGACATCTTACTGTGTAAGATGAATAAAGAATGGTGAAATAAAGTATCATAATATATTAAGAGTGATATTGTTTGAAATGTTGTCATTTGTCTAAATGCTCATGTGCAGATTTTAAACAAGTGACATGTCTGTGCTTCATTTTTTTAGCAGAAGATTTGTAGGAACAGAAATTATTGCAGCGCACTTCGTTGCTTATTGTTCTGTGTGTAACCGTTGTTCCTGCTGCTTTCAGGTCGTCCTGCAACTCATTTCTAGTGACTGCTGGCATCTTACCTTCCTTACCATTAATTTGACAGAATGTTGTAAAATATCATGAATGTAGCACCTGCCTACAGATGACTAGTTGTGGTTTCCTAAAACTTGCATCATATTGAACCAACAGGAATGTACTGACTGAAATGTTTACGGTCTTTGATATGACGCTGTAGCTTTGAGTGTTTAACAATGTTGTCTCTGAGAACTTTAGGAAGTTCCTTCACTCTGATTGATACTTGTTGTATTCTTCTTAACCCTTTCTTCCAGATTTCTCCCCTTTCCATTTGGTTTTTGCACATGTCTTTATTTATGCTTACAAATACTTATTTTTTGGTTCATATTTATAAGTACAAAGTGAAAAGGTATTATGCGTGTAAATTTTAAGTGGACGTACTGTATGCGCTGGAACTACTGTATATTTAATAACAAAAATAAAAGTGTCCGACTATTTATTTCCCCTCGCTTCTTATGGAATGCAACGCTATTAGACAATAAATTTACAGAATTATTCTGGGAAGGATAAACATTTTGCTCTGTCTTTCTGTACCACTTTCAAAAACCCACTTCCAAGCCGTATAATTACATTAGTTGACATTAAACACCGCAGTTTAAAATGTGACCAAAGTAAACGGCATATTTTTCAGTTCCTCAAATGAGTGGAATCATGTCATTCTCTTTTTTCTTCCATTACGGCATCAGCATTATGGTTGACCTCTCAAGGCTAAACTGACCTCATCTCTGCTTTACTGCAGCTCCATTGCTCCTAAAGACAGCAGCAACACCACAGCATTCCAAAGTTTGCACGTGATATTTGTGCAATTTCTGTTGCCAAATGTGTGTACAAAGTCTGTGAAGTGTGTGTGTCATACTGGAACATAGTATCTTCCTGATTTCTTGTTATACATCAGAACAGAAAATAATAAACTGTCCTGGGAATATTTACATTTTAATTAAACACTATTTACAAGCTATTTACAACCAGACGATGAAAGAAATATGTATCTTCCACCATTTCTCACATTTGGTAATAGTTCCTCCTTCTAATGTCTTGAGAGTATGAAACAAAACTCAAATCAACTTCTGATACCAAAATGAGCTTTCTTTGGTTTCCTGTTCTCTAACCCAAGCCTTATATCCTGTACGGTTCTCGGATTATGTTTTATGTAAGCTGATGCTCTTTTTAGAGCGTTTGGGGAAAAAATAGCCATCTGGCACTCTAAAAGAGGCGTCTGTAATGCTCAGCGCCCACGCTTTCCACCACTGGGTCAGTGGGTGAGAGAGGGAGGGAGTCTGCAGGGAGGAGTAAGAGTGAACAGGCAGCGGAGGAGGTAGGTGGCGTGGGCTCTGAGCACCTGGAGGGCCATCGGCCGCCAGGACAAGTAGGACGAGGAAAGTTTTCTGTTCACATAAAGAGCAGGAAGGTCACACTTTATATTATGTCATCAGTTTATTTTTGCCCACTTCAGAACTAAGGTGGCCTGGAGCAAAAACATTCACATGGACTCCATAGATAGTGTGATATTTCTGTCTCTCACTCCACACTGCTCACTGACTGAGCAACTTTATTTGGATGAAAGAGGTGTTATGCCACTTTTTGCGCTAAAAAGCTCCCACCTACTTGCCATCAAACAAGCTGATACTTGTGAAACAGATTTCCGATCTTACAGAGGAAGATGGTTTTTGGTGTGTGGAAGAACAGAATAAGAATGATATAGATTCTGTTAAAAACCTTAGAGCACTTTTACAACTCATAACTTCTATCATGAATCATTATGTTGTGGGATTTTGGGTTATATCTGCTGTATATGCAGAGGTTGGTCTACCATCCAACATGGTGTTTGCCAATGCAACTGACACCCCACTTGCTCAGCCCTTATAATTCTATGCATTTTTATTAAGCTCGATGTCATTAAATGTTCTGGAAAGGACAAAATGGTCAAATAAGTAAGTAAGTAAGTAAATAAATAAATAGGAAATAAAGAAAATAAATAAATAAATAAATGTGAGAGTTTGTGGCTCACCTTCCAGCTCAGAATATATACCACATAATGCAACATCTGATTTAAAATTGCAGTAGAATTGCAAATCCGTACAGGCTGAGGATGGAAATAGACGATGGCTTCTTCTGCGTTGTGTCAGTTTCAACCCCAAACAATTGAGTATTGGACTGAATTCTGTACTAATAGTATGATCCCTACTTAAAGGCCATTAAAGCAAATGCTAGATCTTTTTTTAGGGAGCTGTTCAGAGTCAAGACTGTACAGAATAATTAATAATGAATACTCAAATCAGCTACACTGTGAACAATGAACTGAAGCTGTGCATTAAAAAAAACAACAACAGACGTTTATGTTTTATTATTTGGAAATTCTGTTCGAAGAGAACCCTTTACTTGTTACTGGTAGTTTACAGAGTATTTGAAAGTCACACAGCGCCATCTGGTGGTAGTTCAATTTGGGAACAAAACTGTTGAAGTTATTAGATATTAGAGATAATTATGTTGTTGTACACTTGCTGTGGCTTCATATTAACTGTTCGTATCTGTTTCTCATTTTCAGAGCATAAAATGATCCAGACTTTATAATAGAAAGCTCATTTAATGGTATTGTAATTTTGAATTTGTTAAAAAATATTAGCTTATATAGAAGGCTATGCATTTATAACATAACAAATGTAATTACCACTGCTACCCTTAATTGTAACATATAAACACAGTAATTATTCTAAAAAAAATTAAGTATAGGATCATTATTTAAAAGTGTAATATAATATTTCTGGTTTTTTTTTTTTTTTTTTTTTTTTTTTTTTTTGCCATAAAGAACTTTTTTATGTATTCCACAGACATCAAAATTTAAAACCTAATAATTTAACTATTTAAGTTATAAACTGACTTGTTTTTGAGTTGATGTTTGCAAGAAATTCATTCAAATCTAATTACAAGTCAGACACCAATAAATATAATAACTTTGAAAATGGTGGTTGTAATGTCCACTACTCTAAGACAATAAAAAAATCATCATCATCATCATCCTGAACCCTTGGCAGTCCCCAGACTGTAGTTTGAGATCTGTCGCTTTTAATGTGTATAAGCATTTGGACTCACACTGCCCTCTAGTGATGATGTTCATACATTCATACGCCACAATCGTTTTTCATCAGTTTTACCTAAATTTCTCAGTTTCTACACAGTTTCACCAATGTTTTCAGTTTCAGCACAGTTTTTCTAATAGCACATGTACGTTTAATTACATTAGAGATTAAACTGACAGAAAATCTGTTTAAAATCACCAGACCTGAAGAGTGAATTAGTATGGCCGGATCCGTAAATCTGTACAAAAGTATTTATCTCAAACACATTTTTGGATTAAGTGCTATTTCTCAAGATCTTCCAATATACTATTGACACTCAACATTCATTGCCAAAGGCAATTCTTCAAAAGGATAAAGGTGTTAAGATAATTCACGCACAATTTATTATTCAACCTAATTCATTTTAATAGGTTAAAATGGCAGATTTGCAGATATTATCTCCTCACTAAAAAACAGATGTACTGTATCTTATGGCCTAAATAATTTGTTGGCACAAGTGTACCATATGGGTAATAGCCATGCTTCTATTGCAATTTTGTGCAGAATAGAAGCAATATTTAAAAAATTGTGTAAAAAGTGATGTTAAGTGAATAAAGCTGGGTTTTGTCATGATAAGGTGGCACTTAAGGTTTTCAAAAAGGTGGCACTTTCATTTGCTCTTCATGTCATGTGATTTAAAAGCGAAAAACATGTTTCCGTTTAAGTTTTTGAAATATTGCTTTATCAACTTGCCTGAAAAACCACCTCATGTGAGCGTAAAAACTTTCTTGCGATATTTGAGAGTTTTTTCAAAATACATGTGTAAAATAAATTCCTGTTTTATTTTCACAATTTCAAATTGCATATTAAGCAGGTTAATGGAAACACTGCTACTGGATATATAGTTGGGTTATTCTACAATCAGGGTGCCATTTGTGATGTTCCATTTAGAGATATAAATGTAAAATATAGGTTAAAGACATTTCAAGCATACATAAACAACTAAATATGTGAATGCTTCAGACAAATAATTTACAACATTAATACAATCTACTTATGGCACTTAGACAACTGTGTTTAGCCTGTCCCAGCCCACTACACTCTACTTATATAGATATAATCACTAAAACACTTTGATCACTCAATTTCCATAAGTCATGCATTAAAGGTTATGAAAAATGTTTTTTTCATTTGTACCGCACAACATTTATTCAACCCTGTTACCAGAACACATTCACCCCCATGAAAAGTCACAGTTCAACAGGAAGTGCATCATCTGAATTTCCTGAAGATCATGGAAAGACAAAAAAGCTCTCTGACTTATTATTCTCTGACTTAAGAGTCTTATTTTCAGTTGAAGTATTGTCAATGTCACTTTGAAAGTATAAGCTCGTAACCCAAATTATAAAGTGAAATTAAATGATTGGTTTCAGAAATATCACTTTCATTAGAATGCTCTTAATGCCATCATGCCATTAGCATATATGCTAAATAACCAGGTTTTATGCATTATGCATTGCAATTTTTATGCAAATAATGAAAACTTGTTGCTCTTTTAATAGCAAAATATAGCCATTTTCATCAAAGAAACACAGAGAAATGAGATATTGCTGCCTGACACGGATTCACACATTTATAGTACACATGCAAAGTCGACCTAGATCAGTTGTGCTCAGTCTTACCTGCAAATGGCTTCATGTGTGGCTGTAGGTTTTCATTACCACCAAACAGGAGCCACACCTCAATTCTTATTCTACCCACTTAATCAGTTGATCTTAGTCTTCATTCTATAAGGAGTGGCTCTTGCTTCGTTGGAATGGAAATCTACAGCCACACCAACCCGGTGTGTATAAGAATGGATACATGTGACCTATGTAGTACATATTCATAATAAAGTGGCCACTAGATGAACAAACACCTGTATTATACACACATCAACATAGGTGTCAACAATCATTACTGTACCTTTAAAGGAAAATTCCACCAATCTTTATAATTCACATGTTAATTATCTTTATAATTACCATAATTAATTTTGCAATGACATTTTAGTTAAACCTTATTCATCTTCAATATGTTGGGCTATTTGCACTGTTGCTACCAGTTTCCTACATTAACCACAGTGCCACTGATGGTGGGAAGTTTTTGTAGAGGGAATTATGCTGCAATCCAAGTCACTTTTCCATATTCCATATTCCACATATTTCCAAGATCTATCTGAATTATTTTTGTTCAATTACTGATTAGAAACAATTTATAAAATAGGTCAACTACTGTATTTTACTCATATTTGATTATCTGTCACAATGGTCTAAGCATGCTAGTACAATCAGGCTGAAATCCATGGAATTATGTTACAAATCTTACCTTACAAAGCTGTTAAAACACCCCTTTCACAACACAAAAGCTACATAAGAAAAGTAAAATCAAGTTTAACGGAGTAGTAAATGATGCAAAGGAAAATGTTCGCCATCCTATTGTTTTGACACCAGAAAAAACGTTCACAACTTAGAAAAAAGTTGAATGACTCTAATGACTCATTGCATTTTTCCCTGTTGGAAGTCAGGTTTCTCCAGCTCTCGCTTCATCTCTACCTAATGAGAATGATGCAGCTGCACTTTAATTTTTTAGTCTGTCCAGCTCTCTCACGTCTCCTCATCTGTACACTCTGCTGAAACAGATCAGCTTCCAAAGCATCAAATTTCATGGCAATACCACCATCAATACCATCGCTTTGGTCATCTTGTAGTTCACAAAGTGATTTGCTAGCTGAGTCCCTGCCGTTTCTCAGCACAACTCCATCATATAGCATTGCATGTTGGAATTTGTAATCCAGCTTTTATGGTCTACTAGATTCCTGTGTTGGATTTCTCAGTAACATGACAATAAACGTCACTGGAAAATGGTCAGTGAGATAAGAAGCTAATCCTGTTTTGTTGTTTTGGAGCGAACAGTGAAACCTGACCATTACTGCACTAGCAATGTCCTTCTGTGGTGTCAGAGTGGCACAAAATCACTAACTTCTTACCGGAATAAAGTACACTATATGGACTTTGTGGACACTTGACCATCACACCCATGAACCTCCAATTCCAGATTGTCCCTCTTTGCTGTTATAATAACCTCTACTCTTCTGGGAAGGATTTCCGCTAGATTTTGAAACGTGGCTGTGGGGATTTTTGTTCATTCAGCAACAAGAGCATTAGTGAGGTGGTGTACTAATACTCATGCCAGATGAGGAGGCCTGGTATTCAGTCGGCATTTCAAAGGTGTTCAGTGCGGTTGAGGTCAGGACTCAGTGCAGACCATTCAAGTTCTTCCACTCCAGCCTTGTCAAACCATCCGTGCGTCTCAATTTGCGTACTTCCACACTTACACTTGCTATTTTGGGTACATAAGTGCATTCACACTGACAAGTATGGCAATATGCAGTGCACTATGAGTACTTGGATGGTGTACTCAAAACTCTCAAAATGTTGAGTGTGCAACACTGCACACTTCTCTCACTTAACTTGGCTACGTAACGGAAGGGGAGGGAGTTTTAGCCAGTTGCATTTTCAGCCAGATGGAGGAGGGTATGCTGTCAATGCAGATGATGTAATTTCCACGTTGTGTGAAATATCTATGCACACAAGTGAGGAAAATTTAAAAAGCTGGTAGATATGTTTTAGTGGGTGATGTGACAATAACAGTCAAAGGCTGCGACCGTCGTGCCCAACTTGCCGTATTCAGTTTTAGACAGCAATACCCTGCAAATAAGTACATAGTGTGCACAGTATACAACATGGAAGTGCACTAAGAGAAGTATGCGAGACACAGCGCATGTCTTCATGGAGCTCGTTTTGTGCACAGGGGCATTGTCATGCTGGAATATGTTTGAGCTTGACCCGTAGCTCCAGTGAAGGGAAGCTAAAGCTTCAGCACACGAAGACATTCTCTACAGTCGTGTGCTTCCAAGTTTAAAGAGCACCAGTTTAGAGAAGACCCACATATGGATGTAATGGTCAGGTGTCCATATACTTTTGGCCATGTAGTATAAATACAGCGACCAAACAATTAGCACCAGAATCATTAAACACGTCAGAAATATTTCAGTGTAAATGTTTCAGGGTGCACTTTTCCTTTAAGAAGCCTCTCCATTATGTTATCCGGGTTGGGAATTTCTCATGAGCCCTTTAAGAAAACAACACGGTTACGTCACCGGGTCAGGAACCAATAGCAATGCAGGAACGGATGAGCTGGAGAAAAGTAGCGTGTGCGTATGTGTAGTTCTCCTGTAAGCGCTTCTGCGTGTGTGTACGCGTGTATATATGCATGCGCGTGTGAGTGTGTGTGTGTGTGTGTGTGTGTGTGTGCGCACGCGCGCGCGCGCGTAAGGGAGTGTGTGAGCCAGTGATGTATGGAGTGCGTGAAAGGATCGCAGCAGCATTGAAGTTTTCGGAAGTAGTTTGGTTTTCAGGATAAGTTTGAGTTTTAGGCTATCGGAAAGGTTACAGGAGCTATATGAGTCTTCCTACATTAACTCAAGCACACGCACGCACGCACACGCACACGCACGCACAGCCACACTGAGTCAGACAGGATCTCCAAGATCATCTCGGGGTGAAGATGTCCAGCTAAACGGAGTTTCCCGTTCATTTCTCTGGGCTGCTGCTGAAGGCCATAAACAGGAAGAGAGGAAGAGCAACCCGGGTTGATGTGCTCCATCGGCTCTGCTCTGCTTTCTGGTTTTATTTAAGATTTGTTTTGATCTATGTTTCAAACCTGCAGAGGAAACCCTGGAGCACTGATGATGATCATCTGAGTTCATCTGTGAGCTGAAGGTCTACTCCATACTCCAAGCATGGGAGTGTAGAAGTTTGAATAGGAACTAAAAATAAAGAGAAAAAGAAATCAGGATCTCTCGCCAGCATGCTGAAGACTCTAACCAAAAAGCTCAGAAGACATTCCCTCAATGAAATCCATCCTTTCCAGCTGAAGGTATGTCCAAAAAATAAAAAATAAAATAAAAAGGTTTCATTGCATTCAATTAGGATGCTTAGTGCAAACTTTAACTGTATAAAGACAACAAATGTTACCCATCATGATTATAATCCACCTAGTTCATTATTAGGTGCTTTACTGTAACCATGCACTCTTAATAAAAGTACCAAACTGTACTTTTCCATGGCTCTGTACTGGTCCTATCAAGGCTACACCTTTTGACACATGATACTTTAAAAAAAAAAAAGATATATAATTAGACCACTGATGTACCTTTTAAAGATTTGCTTTAAAAGATGATTAGTAGTCCAGGGTATGCACCTTCCCAGGTAAAAGATACAACCCTTGATGGTACCACCTCAGAGATAAAGACAAGTACAGTTTGGTACCTTTATTTCTGAGAAAACATTTGATCACAATAACAAATTACAATTACTATTTGGTGTTTTGTGTATGCGTAATAATTTTGATATTTGTAGTAATTTCCACAACTATTACAAAATCACAGATGCCATAAAACCATGGGTCACTGGTTAATAACAACCCATTAAGGATTTTCTTTTTTTTTTGTCAAATGTTTTTTAACAAAACAAGTAGGTACTTGGGCATTAATCTTTATTTGACACATTACGCAAAGTTGCAGCCTTGACTTAGCATCTGACCCCTTCAGTGTTTTCACGTTTACCAATAACCATCCAAAGGACTCTTGTGAAGCTCTTTTTTTCCTCATTGTACATGCCTACACACATAGCATTGTTTCAAATAGTTGATCTATTTATATCAAGCTATTCCAAAATTCATCATTCCGCTTTTGTATAGAGAGCAAGCTCTGAGTGGGTTGTACTTCCTCCGAGAGGTCTTATTTTATTTTTATCTTTCCTCCTTTTCTCTCTAATTCTGCAAGCTAACACTGACATTGCACAGGGACGGAAATCTTTGTCGGCTCTCTGTCAGTAAGAGCACTAGTGACTGATGCACAAGAGAAACAGACCTTGTGATGTTTCTAAAGAAAATGGCTGGCCTGTTTGTTGATGCATTCTCCCTTTCCCAAAATGAAAGCCATGGCTCGGTTTCACCAAAAAAAGAAAAAAAAAAAGAAAAGAAGGCAGGCTTTTTATTTTTTGCAAAGCTTTGCAGTGTTTTTTTACTCTGAGTTTGCCACTCCACCCCCTGAGTAGTAATGTCCTTCCAGGTAGACGTGGGTTTCTGTGGCATGTTCGATGTAGCTGGAAAAGTGAAACTGCCTGCACACATGCACTTCATGGCCGATTAGCTATGCGTGCCAGCGTGATGGAAAGTGCTAGGATGCAGCTGCTCAGGGCCTCTTTGGCCCATTGTAGGATGTGTTTGCACTCTTCGTGCCATCATGAGGGTGAGAAACATTGGCTAGCATTGTCACGCTCAAGTCTGCTTTGTCCAGAAACAACTTCAGCTGCGTCATGTTTGAGGCTCGTAGCTGTGACTGTGTTGTGAATGTGCTTTTAACCGCTAAAGGGAGGAAACGTCATAAATATATATATATATTTTGTTTGTTTTTGCGAAATAAACAGTTGTCTGCTTCAATATGTGAAAGAGTTATGACAGTAGTGTTGGAAAACGTGCCTTTTTCGTTCCTGCACAGTCGAATACTGTTCTGCTCAGATGCACATGATCCACGTGCTTCATTGATCAAGAACCCAGAAAATACTGACTCTTCTTTGGAAATATACTTCAAGCAAATATAATCCTTTAAGATCTCCGAATTCATTGCTTTGTGCTTAGAATTACAGTATTAATTATAACTGTAGTAATGCTTTAATGGCTGTGTTTCCACCTTTGGTAATAAAAAGTTATTTGATGACAGATTGCGATATGTGCGTGTTGTTGTAAGAACAGGTTCAAGTTTAGACTTTTTAGGGTGTGCCGTGTGCACTAGATATGTCTAGAATTCAGCTAGTGTTGGCCTATAGCACTAAGGATTTTTCTTACCCTGCCTGAACACACCCAAACGAACTCTATCAGTGTAAGTAGAAGATTATTCTATTTTATACAACAGTCCACTGATCTGATTGTCCGAGCAGCGTTCCAAGGGTGCTGATTTTTAACATAACGGCACTAGGAGGTTTCACTGTGTTTATCACACCACTCGTCTGTGTCCTGCACTTAAAACTCTTCTTCCTACTTTGAAACGGTTACTACGGTACTGTTAGTGACATCATCAGCAGACATGACAAGAGGTACTTTTCAGGAATATAACTTTTGACTTCAAATATGAAAGGTCATCAGATGAAGATGAAAAGGAAGAAGGGACGCAAATCTTACTGGAAGCACGTTTAACGGGAATGTACAAATCATTGTGAGCTAGCTAGCCAGCTAACAGATGTGCTGTAAAGTGAGAGTGGCTTCTTCAGGGTCTTTTTCCGCTAGTGAGGTAAAAAATAAACAGAACATTTGGTCATACTGTTTCCGAAATGTCGTTTACTCGTTGTTGATTTCTTGTTGGGCGGCACGGAGGAGTAGTGGTTATTACTGTCACCTGGGTTCGATCCCCGGGTCACCCAGGGTGCCTTTCTGTGTGGCGTTTGCATGTTCTCCCCGTGCATGCGTGGGTT
>JAQQZR010000005.1:1382076-1397285 GCA_030068235.1 Notoglanidium macrostoma
GTCTCTTTTAAAGTCATAAAAATAAAGAAATAATTGAATTAGAAGGTGTGTCCAAACTTTTGACTGGTAGTGTAGATGGTTAGATGAAAGAAAGGATTTCCAAATAGTTTGTTGGCAAGGAGGTGTCTATTTATAGATGTGGAGACTTGCTGACCCGAAAATGCTAACATTTTCGCCTCACTGCTCACTGTGTGTGGGGAAAAATAAACGTCACGTTCTCTTGCAGGCTCACGTTCTCAGATTAACAAGGCACCTCCAGGTGTATAGCTAATTTTATAGCCGTTACTTAATTAATGACGTTCGACAAACGTTCGTCTTATTTCCTTTGTGTATTCTCTTCTCTACGCTAACGAATAATCAAGGAATTATGGCCTCAGCCGCGCCTCATATTTATACGCCAGTGAAACAGGAAGTTCATCACTTCAGAGTTCCTGAACACAGGTGAACTTAAAGTAAAATATAAAAGAAGTACATGCTTGAGTTACGCTTTAGTCATAAGAATTTCTAGGGGTGCCTATAATTGTCACATTGTTGTTGCTTTTTTTTTATTTTTAAAAGAAGTTTATGTGCGGTTTACAACGTTTGTGTAACAAATTTTATTTTAAATTTTTTTTTATCAGAAAGAATTTACTTCAATGAAATGGCTCTCTTTCTGGAGTCTAAAAATACCTTAAGTAATCACGGAGAAATATTTTCATAACCTTTTTACCCGTCTCCACGAAGTGTGCAAATAAATCTGGAGATTGCTGAAGGCTCATCACTGAAAATAACACTTCAAAATGTGCGTCATGAAATCAAAAGGCACTTATTTTGTGAGTCATCCCAGAGCAAACATTGCACCGACGCACGCTCGCAGCACCATGTGTAGGCACGAGCCTTTAGGGAATCTGTAGAGTTGTACAAAATACTAAAATGCTAAAGAACTAAAAAGAAAACAGGCTACATACCTTACTGGGCCCAATCATCTTCCCACTCTTCTTCAGAGGAGGTTGGTCTTCCCCTGGAACGTTTAAAAAGTTCAAGATTCCGTGTTGCTCGACAACAATACATTCCCTTCATAACCCAACTGTACCTTGAGGTGCTGAGGCGTTGTCGTCTTTAGGATGACCTGACTCAACCTTCTCTTTTCCGTGCGAGGAAGGCCTCTTTACTGTCCGTCTCTTGGAGTCCTGTTTTTTCTCTTTAAAACACGAAATTGACCAGTAGTGACAAATTTCTGGTTACCGAACGCTTGAGCAGTCAACAGAAAAAAAGCCTAACAGTGCAGCCTTGTGGTCAAAGTCTGTTACAGCATCTTAACACTTTACACGGGGAACAGACTGGAGAGATCATTTAAAGCCACACGGTGTAGGATTTACGGGAATTTATTAGCAGTAATGGAATACAGAATTCATAACATTTAATGTGTTTTCGTAAGCTTAGAATGAGCCATTTATATCTACATATTGTGCGGGACCACGTCAAATGGAGGCCGCCATGTTGCGCCTTTCACACCAAACTACAGACTACAGTGACAACGCTACAGGTAAAGCACAGAGCTGCTGTGTAAATTGGTTGTTGTTCTGTTCAGAAGCAGCAGCAGCTCAGTTAGCTCCACGTCCATGCCCGGCCCCTCTCTATTCCTCTCGCGGTCTCTCCAACTTCAACAATGCTACCGGCTGCTCTATCCAATACATGACCTTTCGAACAAAATGTATCCTGCTGGCATTCGAAATAAAACGCCACCACAACGCTAAACGCGCATGCAAGTTATGACCTATTGGTTTTCCGCCTCAATAACGAAATACGATGTCTAAATATCTATTTAAAATAACCTCGTCAGGTTCCTGGCTACTCGATGAGGATGTAGATGAGGATATCCTTTTGGAAGCGCTGGGGTTGGATTTTAGGCTGCAGTGTCCATTTTCTATAAAAACCCTCTGAAGTTCGGCGCCGACTGCGCTCAAGGCTCAAGCGAGAAACTCATGCCTGCAGTTTGTCCTCGTGAAAACTGAGCTTAGAGTCATTTAGCCTGTCTGCACAATATTAATATTTTTATGCGAGGAAGGAAATTGGACATGGTCTACACACACTATATGGGGTGACCATATAAAGTATACAGAATGCTCTGGAGCGCCTTCTCTATACGGAAATAGCTCCGGTTTTAAGCTGTAGACGTTAAGTGCGGTGGGTAGATGTAGATGTAGATGTATTGGCTAGCACCACTTGTTAGCTCGACAGAATCATTTAAATGAGTTATTTGGTGTCATAATCTATAAAACAAATGTTTGGGGGGGGGAACTGATTTAATGTAAAAAATAAAATTAAATAAAAATAATAATGCATTATTGTGAATGGAAAAATACATTCTGTTGGAAACTGGGACAAGATTTAAAAAATGTTAACATGCAAAAAAGAACGGCCCTCTTTTTGCATGCATGAATTTGGTAATTTGATTTATTTCCTGCCGTGTACTGGGAGACTGTGAGAGACTGAAAAACACTTTAACAAGCGTGTAACGTAAATCATGACTCCAGCATCCACGTTATTAAGTGTGTTAGTTTTAGATAGTTTTAGCACTGACCTTTAGGGCTCTGTGAACAGGATTCTTCTGCGCGTTCGCCAGCACTATAAGCCTCGACACGTTCTCCCTCACCAGCCTGCGCTGGCCCCGTATCACCCTCTGGAGCAGCTGTGCCCTCTTCCTCCTCGTCTATCCACTCTTTGTTCAGTTTTTCTCCTCCTTCCTCTTGCTCGTCCTCCTCTTCCTCGTCTCCAGGTTGTAGTTCTTTCATGTTGAAGAGCTCAGGAGGCAGGTTGGGCCTTTTCGGAGGCAACTTCTGTATGTGTGTATGAGAGGGTTTTCAGGTAAACACTTAGCTAATAAGGAGTAATATTTGACTAACAGTGTTGATCATCGGGGATATACTCATGATGATAATGAGGTGAGGAGAAACAAGGATAGCCTCACCCCTATGGTCCCCGTCTTCAGTTTAAATTTGCTGCCACCTTTCATAGCTCCAAACAAAGGCAGGGCTAACTTCTTGGGTTTGTCGGGCTCAGATGATTGACTGCCAGGCCTGAGAGACGATAGAGAAATACACAGTTACGTAGATGAGTTATGAATCTTCCTCTTTCATTCATTCGTATTCAGTAAGCGTTTTATCCTGGTTGGAGTGAATCAGGAGTCTATCCCAGGCACGAGGCAGGAATACGTCTTGTATAGTACATCAATGCCATGCACACGTACATCGTTCAGCCATAACGTTAAAGGAGACAGTCAATTGATTTATATTATTCCCTGAGATTCCACTGGAAAAAAAAAAAAAAAAAAAAGCCTTTCTCATGCTGTTTTAGCATGGTATAAAAGCCCTACAGTATAAACCAGGCTGAACCTGGGGGTGTGGCTTAAAATTTAAATATGCAAATAGATTCAAATTTAAACGCATACCCCAGAATCAGCCTGCAGCTTTTTCATAGTAAAACTGCATGAAGAAAAAAAAAAGAACCACGGCGTTTTTTTCACTTGCTGCCTAATATATGCCATCCTTCACAGGTCCCACTGTAGGGAGATCATCAGTGTTATTCACTTCACATGTCAGTGGCTTTAATGTTGTGGCTGATCGGTGTTCATTCACACATGAATTTCCTCTTTCTGATGACAACAAATTCCATCTGTAAATCTCACTGGCTCTGCAGCGAGGGCAGCTGTGTGGGCTTGGTTAAGTCGATGAGCTTCCGCAGGCGCTGCTCTTCCTTCTTCAGCTCAGCCACATGCAAATGCAGCTTCTTCCTCTGCACCACATCCACAGCAGCCTGACTGCGCACACAACTCATGAACGCATCGAGCGGGTCCTCTGTAGCCGAGCTGGAGCCGTCTAGCGACGAATTTAAACACACAGAGCATAAAAAAATGCACGAGGTACAATATACAAAGCACGGGTTGCAGAACGAGTGAGGAAGAAAGAAAGAAAGAAAGAAAGAAAGTGAAATATGAATAATGAATTACTTATATAAGAAAAGAAAAGAAGAAAGAAAAGAAGAAAGAAGAAGAAAGAGACAAAAAGGGAGAGCGAGAGTGACAAAAGAAAGCGAGAAACAGAAAAAGTTGGAAAAAAAAAAAAAAAAACCCCAGCCATGATCCAGTCAGTAGTCATCTCACCTTTCTCAGAAGAACCGAGCGTGTTCTCAGTTTCAGCTAGCTCTTTCTCCACTTCAGTCAGCTTAGCAACCTTAAAAATAATTGAGATGGAGTGAGACGATTACTTATTAACTAGTTACTAAATGACTACAATGATCGTAGTGGTTAAAACCGGAACCTTTTGTAACTTGAGATGGACGCGGATTGAACAGGAAACGTAAAACTCGTAATTTACCAGCGAGTCGTATGTCTCGGGTCTCTCCTGGATCTTTCCGGCTTTCTTCATGCGCTCCTTCCTCTTCCTCTCTACAGTACCCGTTCGATCCAGGAAGGAGTCGTCGTCGCTGTCGTAATAGTCGTCCTCCTCCCAGTTTTTCTTTTTACGCTTGCGGGACACTGTAAGCAAGAGACACCAGCAACACTCTTATTAAATGCGTGTACAGAGTGTAACCGTGACGACCAAATACTCTAAAACACTGCTACTCAGGATGGTTTATGATCAAGTGTCATTTGCAAGGAGTGATGATTTTGTGCTGTGAATACATTTCCTACAACAATCCCAGGATTGCTGCCGCTAACCACTAACCTGCCTCCTGCCTCAGCAGACCTCGAGCCTCCAGCATGCGGCACGCCTCCAGACAGCACTGTACAGCCGCCTCCTTCTTTTTACCCGAGTGTGTGACTTCAGCGACCAGCTGCCTACCCAGAGCATCATCCACCGGCAACCTGAAAAAGAAAAAGGAACATCGGCATTACAGTCTATACATGAGATACGCAAAACTACTCTAACAACTATTTGTTGTTATATGTGTGTTTGATTCCTCACAGCAATTTGCCAAAGCTACCCATTTTTAAATGTATTAAAGAGAATAGTTAAAATTATATTCATAGGTACATTTAATGTTGTAGGTGATGCAAGTTAGTTCCCTGTTTCCTTTGTTCGTTCTCGTAAATTCAATTTAACCCAACAAATGCAGCTTGTCATGTTACTGAGAAACCTCAGCGTCTGCCCTACAATTCTGCCTCGGAAACAAGGAGTTATTAGAAAACCAAATCTGCGATTTGTCTTGCAGCTGGAACTACAGTCAGAGAAAAGCAATCAGAATACAGAACAACAGCGCTGCGATCACGATCAGTACTGGAGGTGTTACTTGATTCTGCAGAGCCAGGTGCCATGTCCTTTGTCGTCATATTCAAACTCCAGTTCTTCTCCTGGAATCATAAACAACGATTACATTCCTATACAGACAGAATGATTTTACACGACTACTAGACTGTGACAGTCTACCTTCTCGATCGTAGAACCCTTGCAGAGCCTTTTTAGGATCTTTCAGGTAAGCTGCTTCCTGGTCCTCTTGAAACTCTGTGGCAAATGGATTTTCTGCATTCTCATCTTCCTCTGGCGCTGCATCCTCTCCTGTTCATTCAACAATCCAAAAAACAAACATAATATAGACTGTGTATATACTCAGTGACAAAAAAAACGTTACGCACCCAGAAGGAATGGTCCGATTTGGATGTAATTTGGTACACGTGCAGACTGGCGATGGGTATGTGAATGACTGGATTTGCAAGGAGCTGGCACCAGACAGCATTGCCAGCACTCCACAGAGTTTGATAGGGGTCGTATTGTAGATTTGCATTTTTCTTTGCATGACACTTAAATGCTGCCGTCACAACCAGTATGTGATCGGACACACCTATACAGTTCTGATTAAAGATTTGTTTTCCAGCTTTAAGCTATAATAAAATTATAGCTATACATATTTTCCATAAACCTACCACTGGTATTTAATTGCAGAACATTTTTTGGACTAGACATCATTGCACTAGGCAGAAAATTTACACCCACTCAGGAGCAGATGTAAAGTGAATGGAATTCCTAGACTGTTTCTATGGCAACAGCCTTAACGACTCGCTCATCGTCGTGGATTGTCCGGTCTGTCAGCCACCCAACACACTTAAAACCGAGACGTCTTGAGAGATTACAGCAAAATCAAATGTAATAACGATTAAACAGTACTGTTACCCATTCCCCACGAGCAGCCACTGTCTTTTGCAGAACTTCTTCCATAAGCCACCTTCTCTTCATTCTTCTCCTCCTTGTTATCCTCCTCCTCCTCATCATCATCTGAAACATTTCCCATCATCCTCTTCTCAAGCTCTTCTCGCTGCTTTCTGGCCCGTTCTTTCAGCTCTGTAACCGTCAGCTCCGACTCAGCCTCTTCATCTGACTCGGGACCCTGTATAGAAAGCACACAGGAGGCATAAGCAATAATCATCCTTTTACACCGATAAGAAGTTTAAAACTCAACACGCCTAACCTGGAGGATAAAGAGCCTAGTGCTTCCTCCGAACTTCACGACATAGCCGACATGCAGTCTTATATAAGTTTTTGGAGGGATCTTGTTCTTGTTGACGAAGGTGCCGTGAGTACTGCCCAGATCGTAGATGTAGAATCCAAGCTCCTCTCCTACGGCACCGCCGTCTCCTGGTATTCCTCGATACTGCACCACGGCATGATAGCGTGATATGGAGGGATGCTCCAGAGAGACGTCACACACAGGTAAGCGTCCCACCACAAAGTAACTCTGCTGCGTGAGAGGCACCGTGTCCAGTATGGCACCATTTTTAAGCAGCTCGAAGGTGTAAGGGACCCCTGGCACCTCAGCCCACGGAGGCTCTGTGTATGGAAGAGGAGGAAATTTACCACTTGGTGGCACATTGGCTGTTTTTTTGGATTTGAGCTCTGGTTTTGCTGTTCCATGGTCTTTTGTAAGAGGCTTTTCAGTCACAGGAGTTTGATTTAGACGTTCAGAATCATGTTTAAAGGACTGATCTTCGTTTACTGCGGATTCTTTCCCATCCGAGGACTCAGGTTCCGGCTGATCTTTAGTGGTTACACCGCTGTCAGGCTCTGGTGTGATCTTCTGCACACTTTTACTCTTCTTCAACGCTACAGACGGCGCTGCAAAAATGGCTGGTTTCTTAAAAGGTTCCTCGCTCATATTTGTGCCCTCCTCTTTAGTTTCGCCGTTTTCGTCCCCTGATGATTTTGGTGTCTCCATCTCGGAGTCGTTTTCTGGGTTTAAACAGCCGTCCGACTCTGACGCTGCACGCACGACGTCGGCCATTTCTGTTTGGTGTGTCGATGGAAACCTTCCGTGTTTATTCCCGGATGAAAAGAAGTCGTGACATATATTCTCAGCGTTTCCTGTACTTTTAAAAATATATTTTCTAAGCAAAAACACGTAAAAATGTCACCACTTAACATTCAGACTTATTCGTCATATTATGGAGAACAAAGGCATTTTGAGCATTAACGGAACTAATCCCATAGCTCCATGTAGCGACACGGAAGCATTTAAAACGGGTACGCATATAGTGTGTCTATACTGCGTTTGCTCGGAGTTATTAAGTACCAATAAACTAATATTTTTGCTTGTTTCAGCGGTGTCTGATACTCAGATTATATTGTATTTATAAAGCCAGATGATTATCTCGAAGAACTGAGCTAATTAGCAAGCAGCCTTAAACCGCGAGCATCTGAATCATAAATGTTGACGTAAGTATGATTTATAGATTGTATATTAATCAGGGGATCAACTCTAGTCATTTTTGTTTGGTGATTTCCATGCTCGTACACCTAGAGAGCATATGTTCAAAAGTATTATTGTGGTAGAACAGGGAACTCGCCAGTTTGTATACCTTGGTATTCTTGCTAGAATAGAACATCTGTAGTGTCCAGATGTTTAGTGGCCATACTGTGTAGTAAAGATAAATTCATGTTGTTTCACTTGTTTGATTGGATTCTGTCAAATCTATCGGTCATAAAACGTAAATTAAATGTATTACTCCTTGTTTTTCAGATCAGGAAGTATTGGCACCAGCTGAAGGTATTTAGTAAAGATGATGCGCTACTGGGGCGAGCTTCCGGTGGCCTCTGCCCCACCAGGCCGCAGCTCCTTTGATCTCCTGCAGCGGGAATTTCGCCAGGTCGAGATGCAAGACCCTCCTCTGCACCAACCGTCAGCACGGCGTCCTCGACCCACCACCATGCTGGACATTCCCTCTGAGCCATGCAGCCTCACAATCCACACGGTGCAGCTGTGCCAGCATGCCCGACGACTCCGCAGCCTAATCACGGCAGCACAGCAACCCTCAGGCACTGGGTCTGAGACTCAGGGTCCTCTCAAATCAGAAGATGTGGATTCACTGCCACCACGTCCAGTCACACCGGCAGCACCGGATGATCTGCTGCCTCTGGACAGCAAAGCTCCTCGGGAGCTGTTCCAGCTGCGGCACAGCGACCCAGAGAGCGACTTCTACAAGTAAATACAGTTTAGGGGCTTCCACATGTATGACGTGATATGATTTAGCATCAGTAGATATAAGATAAAATTATTGAAAAAAAAAAATCCCGAAGGAGTTTTTTGTGCTCGAGTCAGTACAAAATAACATTGAGTAAATTTGCTACAAGAAATCTAGATATAACCTTATAATATGTAATAAAATAGAAATAGTCTTATAAGAAAGGTAACATGGAAACACTTTATACTACATATTATTATTGTTTGAACACCATATCAGTCCTTTTAAGAGTCCCCCCAGGGAAACAACATAATAGGAACAATCAAGCAGAATTAACCATGTTATTATTTCTCTCTGCTTTCCTCTTTCTTTCATGCACAGGGGTGAAGGAGAGCCAGTGACGGAGTTGAGCTGGCCCTCATGCCGTCAGCTTCTATACCAGTCAGTTGCAACAGTGTTGGCGCATGCAGGTTTTGAGTCAGCGATGGAGAGTGTCCTGGAGACCCTGACTGACCTGGTGCATGAACATTACTTGCGTCTGACTCGGCTGCTGCGCGTAGGCGTGGACCGCGAGGCGCGTCTCGGCTCTACTCCTTTTCCTGACGTGGTGGAACAGGTCTTCCATGAGGTGGGCATCGGCAGTGTTCTGGCTCTGCAGCGCTTCTGGCAGAGCCGCATTAAAGACTACCACAGCTACATGCTTCAGGTAAGCCACACTATCTGCACTGGCTTTAATGTAGGGCGGTCATGCTACTTGACTTAACAAAATCAGACCGAGTTTGATTGGCCAAGCAGGAACACAAGGAACATGTCACAGCATACACACAGCAAAGAAATAATCAACTTTGTAAACAGATGAACAGAATAACAGGATTAGGGAATGATTCGTCCATCAGGGTATATTATATGTGATCAATACCACAATTTATTATATAGAGAATAATCAAGACATGCCTGCTGGCACCAAATACATCAAAAGAAAATATATATATATATATTTATGTTGGCTGTACGTTATTAGAAGTTGATGACGTTTTGTGAGTAATTGAATTGCTCTGTTTTTGGTGTGTAGGTCAGCAAGGAGCTCTCAGACGAGTACGAGAGACTGGTAAACCCAGAGAAGGCTCTGGAGGATTCCAATCCACTTAAAGTGAAGGAGGAACCTATGAGTGATCTTGCCTTCACTCTGAGTGAGGAAGCTGAGGGAGAGTTGACGTCGGCAGAACAAGCAATGCCTATTGGAGTTCTGGGAATGTCGAGTGACCGACTGGCTGGAGGACTGGAGGATGGAAACTCGCCTCACACCACAGGTACTAAAGATGAACCAGAGAATTTAGCGTTCAGTTCTAAATATCAAGCCATATTTGGTCTTTATTTGTTTTTTCAGCCTGAAATAAAATATTCGCTCTACGATAAAAGTCTTTCGTCTGGACTTTTCTATGAACCTTGATGGTTGGGAGCTTAAAGTGTACTCTATGCCGTCCAATTCACTGTGTATGATAAAGACCGCAGCAGATAAAGGCTTAATATTTTGTGCAGTACGTGTCATTTTTCAGAAGTTGAATATTATTTTGCTTAAAATTGACATGCCTGATTTCTGGAAACAGCTTCCCACTGACGTTGCACACTTCACTCATCTGAAAATAAAATCACGGAGTAGCACCTGTTAAAAAAACAGATTTAGATTTAGAGACCTCTGGTGGTTCCACTATTTGTAGGTGCTACTCTGTGGGTTTATTTCCATCCAGATCAGCCATATCCTGATTTTTCTCCCCCGTCTCTGGGGAAAATTACAAACCAAAGACCTGTTATTTTTCTTTAACCTACTCTGTGGCGGTCTGATTATTTTATTCACAGACGCCGCTGTGATTTTGTAGGCAGATGCTGCTGCTTGTATTCATGTTAAACGCTTCCTGAATCACTAAATCAGAGCATGACCTTGTAGGCTGAATAAAGGGGCTGAAAACTAGTTTTGTAGAAATAAATGAACAACTGTATTGTGCAGAATAAATGAATCTAATCCTGAAAATAATAATTAAGAAAGCATGAATGCATATAAAGCATCATATACGCTCAGTGACCGTGTTACAGCTGGCACAGTAGGCACAGACTCCCAGAAACTGGACAGTTAGAGATTGGAATAGCATAGCCTCAGATTCCTGTTCTTGCATTACAGGAGCGGAACCTGATGCATAAAAGCTTGATGTGTCTTCTGAGATGCTTTTCTGCTCACCACGGTTATAAAGACTGGCTATTTGAGCATTCCTGCATTCTGATGTTTAATGTAAATATTAACTGAAGCTCTTTAACTTTAGGTGCAACATTGAATTGCTGCCACTTGCTTGGTTGATTAGATAATTGTTTAAAATGGTTAGTGAGTGTAAACAACTCCATGGTCGACTCTCATCATGCATCAGTTTAAAGATGCAGTCATCAACTGTAAGAAATTTAATAACAAAGAAATTAAAAGAGCCACACAACATTATTATTATAGCCAATCAGTAACAGCTCATATGTATATTTAGCCCATATGTAAATGCTTTACACACAATTTTATACTTGTATGTTATATTGCCAGCATTCAAAAACCGTATAAACAAAACTATGTTTGCATAATATGGACAAAATACTATATTAAGGATCTATGGCAATGTATTGTTTGTGCAATGTGCCTTTCTGTATATAAAACTAATAGGTGAACCCTTGTTGTTTTATATGATCACAAGAACACATTAAAATGAGCTAAATGGAAAGAGGTGTCGTACATATGGCATACATATTCCAGGCCTAACAGTGTAATTATGATTAACTGATGTACTGTGGAAGCCTAAATAAGATTTCCATATGGATCAGGTGCAGCAGGAACTGGCTCCCCCTTGTGGCAGCTGCAGCAGGTGAAGATGGAACCACAGGACAGTGAGGAGGGCCAGGTTTCAGGCCATGGTGTTCTCACAAGTGACGTCTTTGAGGAGGGCCCCATGTCCACCATGAGCGACGCTGGAACAGCTCCGTCTCCCGGCGGCTCGGACGCCAGCTATGGCTCTCACTCTCCGGACTCACTGATAGGCACCTCGCCTTTCAACCAGCGGCCGAAGAAACGAATGCGCAAAGTATAACCGCTCATTTAAGGACTTGTTGCATTGTCATAGGAGATGGTTTGCTTTTGTTGTATTTTGTATTTAGTGACAATAAATCGAGGTTATGTTAAGATGACTGTGTTTATCTGACCGAACGAACGTATTCTCTAACAAACGGCTTCTAGTCAACGTTTGATCTGCTTACTGAGTTGTTCAGTTGTATTGTACGGCGTAAGAAAAACAAGCATCTGTTTATTGTAATGGAGCGACACAGGAATCACCTCATGGGGAATAATTATAGGCGGTGTTTGCTTCAGAATGTACAGGTACATCAATCAAGGGATAATGGCAAATTAATTATGGCACACATAAATCTGCATATTAAATAGACGGGCTATTACAGTTCCTGTTCCAGCTATGAACATTTCCAATTGTCACAGTAGAAGCAGGCTATTGTGTGTGAGCCACCTGCACAAGGAGTACTGCTGAGGCTAAACATCCACCCACATGCACCAGCATGCCATGCTCCCATCAATGACCAATTAGCACAGGAAATTATGGCTGCATTTTGAAAAATGATTCTGATGGTATTGGAACTCTCAAGGACTCATGCTTGAATTTGACTCATGCGAACGTCATTTCTGTTGCTGTAGATAAATACGGACTCTTCAGGGATTAAACATTTACAAGCTTTCTACTAGACCATATGTCTGACTGGTCACCTTCATCCTATGATCAATCATTTCTATCCTGATGGGAGTGGTCACTTCCAGGATGATCTCACCCCAATCAAAAGGCTCAGGAACTCATGAATGGTTTCATCTGGATGAAAGTGATTCATATCATATTCTATGGTGTTCGCACTCACCACATCCCAACCTATTGAACCCCTGAAAACCTACGGGAGATTTTGGAGCCACCACCATCATCAGGGTCACCTGAGGAAATATTTTTGGGAAGAATGCTGTTCATCTGTCATGTACAGTTCCAGAATTTGTGTTAACGTCTATTGAAGATGTCTTGGTGGCGCAACACCTTACTGGAAGGGCACTCGGAGAGCGCAGCCCTCCACCAAGGACAATATTCGACACTTCTATCATACACAGACCTCCAACTGCAGCCATACGTGTTTATATGTCTGGCTGTATTTCTAGTGGAGTCCTCGTATTTCTACATTCGCTATGTTTTGTCAACTTTAATGGCATCTACTAGATTTTTAGATGCCTGGCATTGATGAGTGCAGACTCCTGCCAAGGCCAAATGCCATTTCTGCGTGCCTCAGATCCACACCAAAATTTACTGGGTACTTCCTTGGCCTGCGCTACACCCTTCCACCAAGATTCACGGAAATCGGTTTGGTAAGTTTTGCACAATCTTGCTTATAGTCAGTCAAACAAACAAATCACACCGAAAATATAACCTCCTTGCTGAAGGTAATTAATAAACTTTCTTTGTGTGTGTGCCAATACTTTTGTATTCTCAGAGTTTAAAAAAAGGCAGGTAAAAGTATACACATTCATACAACGATGAAACTCTAATTACAAAATCCTACTATGATATTCTCCACTTAAACAGGCTGTATAGTTGTAGATTGCTGTAGCATTTTATCCACTGCAAATGTCTTGTATACTCCTTGTAGCTTTGCCGGTGCATCCAAAATCCTTCCAGTTTGCATTTAGGATATTACAATTCTTTGCCTCAGATAGTTTTGACTGGCTACTACAAGCTTGCACCAAATGTCCTTAATGCTCTAGCAGTCTTTAAACAATAATCAATTGTTTAAATTGCAGAAGCAGGATGAGTCAAACATGGGGGAAAAATTCATTACAGTTCCTGAATTATCTCCTAATCTTCTGGCTTTAACTCTAGCAATGATTCCTAGTGTCGCTTGTGTATTTGTTTGTTTCTTGTATCTGAGTAGCGAACGTTACTGCTGCGCTAATCAGTGTGATAATTAGTTTGATTTACATGTTCTATGTAATATTGTGGCAATTTAGCAAAGCAAGCTAACTGATACACTCACCAGAAGCAATAATAATTTCTGCTACACTTCTTTTTTTCTTCTTTGTAAATGTCTCTAAACATCTAATGAGAGATCATATTTGACAGGAAAAGATAAAACTTGTTATCTCAGATTTTGTTTTGCGCTGGTTGTATGAAGAGTCGTAGAGTGGTGAGCTAAAGAAACTTCGAACCACATGGGCCATTGGATTGGTCCGAGGAATCATTCAAATCTTTTGGATTTGATGCTTCAGTGTGTCATACCTAATTTACATAGAACTGAGAAAATCTAATTCAGATGTTGCTTGCCAGTGTCACTGAAAAACGGAGCTCTGTGTTACGCACATACAAAGGAAATGAATGGTTGCCTGTCACTTTGGATTTGAATGCTGAGCGTTCCTGGTGAAAGGGACAATGGAACATTTCTGCTGGGAAATAAACTAGAAACACAGCAAGAATTTAATATTTAAAGGCACCATGAAATCTTTCACAGTAAAATGCAACAGTGTGTTTTAACAGATAGTCCTGAAATGAGTGATGCTGCTGTGAAGGCTAGAAAATGATTGACAAGTGACTGGATATATTTTGAGATTTTAACCAAGGCAGTAAAATGAGTTTGCAATGATAGAATATCATGCCTATTCCCATTATAATAACAGCAGGGGGCAGTGTTGAGCCATATGGCTTCATTGCAGGTGTTCAGTATTCTCCTTGCTTGCGCTTGGTTATTGAACCTCCTGCTTTGTGAACAAGCAGTGATTCTGTTTAAACAGGTGGACCGATCCATTCAGCATGTCTGAACTGTCCGTCTTCATTCTGAAACCACAATTTCTTTACAGCCTTTTCCCCCCCCCCGATAAATGGAGGACATGTTCAGAGCTTGGTGGGATAATTATCCTCAAGTGATCTCACAAATACCTGCATCTTTCTAAACCCCCCCCCCCAAAAAAAACACATGAAGTAAGGAAACATGACCAATTATCGTTTTTGTAAGCAACAACACCTGGAGACAAATATTTCGCTCTCTCTGCCAACTCAGTCTGTGGTTCAATCAGATAAACAGGGCTTGTTATTCTCGCTTGGTTTTCCTTCTGTCCACCTGGCTTCTGTGAACTCAGTAATTTGTTCAATGGCTAACATCAGGTGTACGTCACTCCGCATCTTGTGAGTGCACAGTGCGTTCATGGATCTCATGGATTTCATTTACTGTCTGTATTCAGCCATATTAGATAAGATAGCAATGGGAATTACTACACGGATTTATCAGTTGGCTCTGTGTGTGTGTTTTTTTTATCAAATGTGGGTCATTCACAGTGAGGATTCTTGTGTGCACAATGCAGCTGAATTTCAATTTGGAGGTACAGTGAAGTACACAGGTTTTAATACTTCAAATGCAAAGTAAAACAAGACATTTCATGGCAGGTTTGGTTTTACATGGTGGTAGGTTTTTACAGATATTACTGCAGCATTGCAAGTAACATATACATACTGTATACATACATACATACACACATATATATATATATATATACACTACCAGTCAAAAGTTGGGACACACCTACTCTTTTTCATAGGTTTTTCTTTATTTTTTTTGCTTTCTACGTTGTAAAACATTATTGAATAGTCACCTGGAACGCTTTTCAGTGAACACGTGTGCCTTGTTAATATGGATTACTATAGTTGCTCTATAGGGCTGTTTA
>JAQQZR010000005.1:1414793-1427133 GCA_030068235.1 Notoglanidium macrostoma
CACACACACACACACACACACACACACACACACACACACACACACACACACACACACACACACACACACACGCAGGTTTGTATTAATATACATAAACATTACACTGAAGCCATAAAAACAGAATGACCTACTTCTACTGCAAACACACCTGCATAAATCCCACACAAAACCATTCAATGACACTATTAAGTAATTTAATGTGGATTTAACAAAATAAGTTGAGCTGAATAATTAGAAATTTATAAATAAGTTTCATAACCATGTTACAAGTTTATCAGTACTACATCTAAAAGTAAATTAATAGGCCCCTTAGAGAGAGACACGTCGCTCTAATGTCAGCCGTGTCTCCTGAGAACAAAAACATAGCGGGAGACTATAATGATTTCTAAGCACAAGCCACAATGAGTGTTTCTAAATTCTCATGTTGTGCTGCATTGGTGTCAGAATCAGAAAAGTATCCATAAACACGTTTGTTTTTTACTGCATGCTATTGGATCAGACACTTTTCCAAGCCAAGAGTAGATGGTTGTGATTACAAGAAATAAAGGCGGATAATTGATCGAGGAACTCCACTTTTGCAGTGTCTATTTCATCTCAGTTAAATATCCAAGTAGCTAACTGTCATATCGGTGAGGTTGACATGCTAAGTAAGAGTTTGATGAGCTTAGATTGCTAGCTAGCTAACATGCCTAATTTAT
Source organism: Notoglanidium macrostoma (assembly GCA_030068235.1). Taxonomy (NCBI): domain Eukaryota; kingdom Metazoa; phylum Chordata; class Actinopteri; order Siluriformes; family Auchenoglanididae; genus Notoglanidium; species Notoglanidium macrostoma. Next base: position 1,415,492 of record JAQQZR010000005.1, read on the forward strand.
ACTATTAATTGCTAATTGCTAATAGTAATTGCTTTAGATTACAAAGCTACATAGCTTGTATAAAATCTACCTCAAGAAACTAGGTCACAATCTTACCGAGGAGTTCCGTATAATGGCAACTCATAGCTAGCTAATTTTGTTTAGCTAACAAATGAGTTTATGGCATCTGCTTGGAAAGCAGCTTGGTTTCAATTGCCATGAAGTCATCGATGTTGCAATCTTGAACCTGCACACAAACAACCAATCTTTGCTTTCCTTTTCCTTCAGTACAAGCATCAGCATTTCTATGAGATATGTATTGCTTAAAATCATTTAGGACTCATTTAAATCATCATGACTACTGTTAACAAACACAGAAGTTGTCAACAGGTTGTTTTACATCTAGCATATGTTACTTCATATACACGTAGACATGCTACTGCATTTAGAATAAACTAAGTAAACCTTAGATGTTAAATAATATGTTGCTTTACATCTGACATAGTTTTCTTAAAGAATACTTAAACATGCTAGTATTAATAGCAAATAATGTATACTAAGAGGTTACATCATGTCTAGAATCCTTTCATGAAATTATACATATCAACAGTAAACTGTATATTTGGGAAAAGTAACAAAGTTACTTTAGATCTAGTATTTCCTTCTTACAATATACTTAGACATGCTAGCATATTAACAGTAAACTGTATATTTAAGAAAAGTATGCTAGATATATAAGTTACTTTACATTTAGCATTCCTTTCAATACTTTCACTACTAGGCTATTTTATTTATTATATCTTCCATACATTTCTTATGACATGCTCATATATTAACAGTAAACTAAACATATAGATATTCTAAACATAAGAATAATCTAATATATTTCTGCATGTTGCTGGCATACTTTTATTAAACTATACATACTGTAGATGTGCTAATATATTAACAGCAGACTAGCATCTAACATACTTTTTATAAAGTACACTTATTCTTATCCTTATATTCGAAAATTAGAGCTATTGCAGGAAAACAAGCAGAATGTCAGATTTCTCATCTCCATTCATGCTTCTGACTTTTTTTATATTAAGGATTTTTTTTTTAAACTGAGATTCAGAAGAATGTTTTAAATTCTTGGCATGTAAATGCTGGTCAGTTGCTGACTGGTTAGTTTTCAACGGGGATTGACATGCTCTCTGATCTGACCTGTCTACAGATGGTCTTTGTGAAATCGTCTAGTGCTTACGTGGAATCGTTTCAGATTGTCCTGTCTAGACAGCAAATGAAAAAAGATGTGTGTGGAAGGCAGAAAAAAGACCATCATTAGAAATGGCTGACAGTGAATGGTGTCAGCAGGAGTTCCTCAGTCGGGTTCACCAAAGAAAGAGAAGAAAATAGGGAGGAAAATCACAGATATTGACTACAGTGTAGTTGAAACAGATGATAGAGCATTTAGGATTCCAGTCCAGCTTCATACAAAGTTACAGCATCTGAATTGAAAACTTTCTGTATATTTTTTTGTAATTACAATCCCACCATCAACTCTGCACTCTAATCCATATTTTTATCCATACATCATTGTACATCTATGCATTATCCACACTGGACAAAATACAGTAGTTACCACATTGGTGGATAATACCTCATCTGTGGATAACTACGTTATCCGTGGAAAATACAGTATACATAACTATATATAACTACGCTGTATAGAACTGCAACACAATATCCTGTACTTCCTGCACTTTAGCAGAGCTATAAATTTACAATATATGATACATACTATATAGGTTTGCTATTTATAGTTATATCTATGCTATGCATACAGTTTTATATTTTTACCTGTCATTTTTGAAAAATATTTTCAATATTTATAATATCTTATCTTTATTATTTTTTTTTATTTCTTTGTGAATTGTGCCTTGTCTTTCATAAATGCTGCTGGAATACTCTAATTTCCCCATGAGATCAATAAAGTGTTATCTTAACACAAAGGAGTACTATAACACATTTTTGGCATTTTAGTTATTGCCTATGGTGCCGAAACGACATGACATTAAATGTGACAGTTTACCTTTTTAACGAAACTAATATCCACTATTTCTTATACAAATTCAGCAATATCAGGTAATGTTTTCCCTTTGTTGCAAATATGTATATTTCTATTTGTGTGTATTTATTCCCCTGATTGCGTTTAGTGCACATTTGTAGGGCTCTACATGTCCATTTCGTTAATCTTCACTTTATCTTGTTACATCTTGCCTGAATTAAAACCTGACCACATTAACCTTTCATTTGCGTTTTGTTCAGCAGAACAAACCCACTGAGACTGCACTGGAAAGTTAACAGTTTTATTTTCTTAAGAAGCTCTATTTCTAGCTTCTTTTCTTACAGCCTCTGTTGTAGGGCTCTATATAGAAACATTTCAGAGGGACAAACCCAAAGAACCCTTTGGGGCACTAGATGGAGCCCTGCATGCTGGCAAGAAATGAAAAAAACTAATAAGATGTCAGTAACTTCAGATAGGGAAATGCTAATTAATAATACAGTGAAAGATGAAAAACAGATAAATAATTGACTAATGGCTTAATTGATTGATTAATTGCTTTCTTGCTTGATTGATTGGCTTTTCCCCAGATATTTCCCCTAATTTAGTATAATTCCAACCCACCAGCCAGCTCTCCCCGTCACACGATCAGGAAAGGCTAACACGTGCTTCCTTTGAGACCGGTGAAGCCAGCAAACCACATATTTTTTAACCACTGCATATGCGATCTGTTAATGTGTTAAATGCAAGAGTGGCTGCATATTAACAAATGAAATGAAGCTAACAAGACAAAACATGAAATATCTTGGGTTCATACTGTCTGCAATGAAATAAAAGTAAATGTAAGAAACACTGTGTTTTTTTATTTTTTTACTTGCATTTTCCATACTGTTACAATTTTTTCTGATTTGGTGTTGTGGAACATAGGGTTATTTCTAATTAAAACTTAAAAACAAATCAAAGATTTACTTTAATGGTCCATAGATGTAGAGTATGTGTTTAGTGAGGTATTTAACCATCTTTTAAACTCATCTCTTAAATCACTTATTTAATTAAATTATATTGTATATTAGGTATATTTAATTATACAAATTATGCAAATACACAAAGAAATTGGTTTGCTCTTGCACCACCAAACAAATAAGCCTTATGTACAAAAACAAGGAAGTGTAACTGCCTATGGATGACTAATGAAGGCCAATCCACTTATAAAAATCACAGTGATATGTAGCCATTTTGTTACTTATAATACCAATGTTTTAGTGGTTAGGGAGCAACTTTTCCATAAATACTAACTATAATATATGGAACAGATAAAAAAAAGAAAAGAAAAAAGATGGTAATATCTTACCTCTGCTTGAAATGTTAAGATTCTAATTATTACTTTAAATAAGCGAATAGTGCTGTTTAAGAAGTGAAAATTCATTCTAAGTGTCGGTGATTGAGCTTGTGTCTAGTTAAAGCTGCAGTAAACGTGCTACTAAAGCAAACAGTAAATGATACCACAGACTCAATACTCACAAGGTAGCCAGAGATTATACATTAACATATTTTCTGAAATGCCACTGAATTTCTTTGATAATGCCCTATAATCAATTTCATAAGAAGGAAATTGGTTACCCTGTTGAAAGGCAATAAAATATGGCAGAAACCCAAAGGTGCCACTTAGCTAGCCAGTTATCTGACCAGCCTACTAATGCAATAGCTGAATTAATTACATTTACATTTAGGGTATTTGGCAGATGCCATTATCCAGATCGACTTACATAAGTACTTTGAAGTCTCTAACAGTAAATACTTCTGTTACTGGTTCACTAGGACCTGGACTAAGAATACCATCAGTCTAAAAACTCTGCTGGGAGGTAATTTAGTAAGAAAGCATACAGACGGGGTTTTTTTTTTTTTATACTGAAAGTGTTAATTCAAGTACTTCCTGAAGAGGTAGGTCTTTAGTTGTCGTTTGGAGACAGCCAGTGACTTAGCTCTTTCGATATCTATGGGAATTTCATTCCACCACCTAGGTGTGAGAACAGAGAATAGTTGTACCTTGAGGGATGGTGGGACCAATCGAGCAGTGCTGGAGGATCGGAGGGAGCGCGGTGCAGTGCGGGATGTGATAAGTGCTTTGAGGTAGAAGGATGCTGGTCAATTTTTGGCTTTGTAGGCAAGCATCAGAGTTCTGAATCTGATGCGGGCAGGTACAGGAGGGAACGAAGCAATGGGATGATGTAGGAGAACTTGGGAAGGTTAAAAATGAGTCATGCAGCTGCATTCTGGATCAGTTTTAGAGGACGAGTGGCACTGAGAGACAGACCTGCCAGGATTGAGATGAAGTAGTCCAGTCTCGAAATGACAAGGGGCTGACCAAATACCAGACTGATCTGTCTGAACAGAAATGGACAAATCTTTCTGACGTTGTAAAGGAGAAATCGACATAAGCGTGAAATATTAGAGATATGAGAGGAAAAGGAAAGGTCCTGCCAAGGGAGATTGCAAGATTCTGATGTGGGGATGAATCACCTGGGATGTTCAGTTTTTCAGCTGATGATCTGCCATCTGTGATGAGATATCTGCCAGACATGCTGAGATCTGGGCGGAAACATGAGTGTCTGAGCAAGGAAAGGAGAGGATAATTTGAGTGTCGTCTGCATAGTAGTGGTAAGAGAACCCATGTGAGGATATGACCTCACTGAGAAATCAAGTATAAGGAGGAGGACCAAATACTGAGCCTTGAGGTATGCCAGTGGAGAGTCTGCATAGAGCAGGTGTGGATCCTCTCCACGTCACCTGATATGACTGAACTTCCAGGTAGGAAGCAATCCATTGTCATGCTGTGCCACAATTAATATGACATTGCATAGCATAATGTATCAGTAATAAACATCTAAAATGATATAACATAATACCATTAATCAATAAGGTAAAGAAACACAGATAGCAGTTTTTTTCGAGTTTTTTAAATGTATTTTCCAAGTTTATTCTGCCTCTAAGGTCTTCCATGTTTGTATAATATTGAAGCAAAGAACATCATCAATGATGAAGAAAAATGTTGAACAGATTTTGACCACTATTCAGGGTGAATACATGGATGTCTCCAGGACTAACACAAAGATAAGAATACATTACCGTGACATTAACATCACTGCTGTTTATCAAAAAAGGCCAGGCTAAAGAAATGAACAATAAGCTACAAATAATTAGGCATAAAATTTGTACCAAGGTACTGAATAAGAAATACTGTATATATAGAATAAAAGAAAGGATGTATGTTCCAAGAATACAAGTTGTTAGTGGCAGGAGGTCACAAAACCAATCACTTCGGTGAAATTCTTTATTTTTACTTTACCTTGTAGCAAAACATATGACCCAAAACATATGACTAGGGCAATGTAAATGCATTTACTTACTGTAGACAAGACTAAGGGCAAAAAACACCAACAAGCAGCAACTGAAAATTACAGACCCGGCAGAAAAGCAAAGGAAAACCCAGACATCTGGGAATGTATCTGATATAACAGACTCTACGCAGTCATGGACTGATAGGGATTTGCAAACCAGTAGTAGATATCAGTTTTATTCAATATTATGATCATATTGTGCAATAACCTTAAATGAAGGCTGTACATAAAAAGGTATGTGGCATAAATAGCCATGAATTGAAGATATTTTCAACTGATCATGGTTAAATATATCATAATATTTCCCTTTATGTTTGAACACATTAACTGTTACTTGAATAGACACTTTATTCATACTTTTAAGTTTAGCTGTCACATAACACTGAATCACATTTCCTAGGCTTTGCCTCAACACTATTATTATCAAATTTATGAAAGTGAGGGGATTAAAAGCTCCAGTTAAATTTTTCCACTCCTGATTCACTTTAAAAAAAATTACCATTTTGGTGTAACTGTGTTCATTAAATTGAATTTCTGGCCTTGGGGGATTGACAGCAAGCAAGGGAAGTGCTAGGGAATTTCAGCTACATTACCTATTAATGTTCTGATACCTGCAGATCAAGTCACTGATCTGATTTTAGTTCTGCTCAAGGGATTGTTGACCACACATCAAACACTAAGGTTTCAATTTGATCAATTTGGCTCACACATGCGCGCACACACCCACAGCTTTATATAATGAATAAGCGTAACTTATTAATAACATAATTGCTATTCAGTCTTAGACTGTATCATCAAGTGATTATTCAGAATTGCTGAATCCATCACATGACATTTCTTTTTTTACTACTTATATGATTACATTATTCGGGTTTTATTTATGTTCCTCTGATTTTACACCACGAATATGTATGGAAGTTAAAGCAAAGGTAAAGACATTTAAACATAGCTAAAGTTTAACAATAAAGTAAACAAGAAATCCATTTAGCATCTCGTTCTTGAAACAATCTTTACCATCTAGAAGTTATTCATTATAGATCATGAAAATTGTATGTTTTAATCCCACTCCATTTACTCAACTCTGTTACCTAACCTCATTTACCCCTATGAAATATCTGGAATATTCCACAAGTCATATGTTCAGCAGGAAGTTGCATTGTCTAGACAAAGACCATAGGAACAAGAAAAAAATCTCATCACATCCGTATGTGCTTGCTGAACATCCCATTCCAGATTGAATCCCCTTTGTTGTTACAATAACCTCCACACTAATGGAAAGGCTTTCCACTAGATTTTAGAATAATCGTGGCTGTTGGGATTTGTACCCATTTACCCACAAGAGTCTTACTGAGGTAAGGCAATGATGTGGGGTGAGAAGGCCTGGTGCCCAGTCAGCAGTGGGGTTCAGGTCAGGGCTCTGTGCAGGACACTCAAGTTCTTCCGCTCCAACCTTGGGAAATCACGTCCTCATGGATCTTGATTTCTGTAGAGCAGCATTGTCATTCTGGAACATTTTTGGTCCCCTTAGTTTCATCAAACATAGACATCCTAGTCAAATGTGTGTTTCCAACTTTGTGGCAACAGTCTGGGGAAGAACCACATATGGGTGTTATGGTCAGGTGTCCACATACGTTTGGGAGTACAATGTTTATTAAGATATTGACTGATGAGGTCACTTAGAAAGTACAATCCTGTTACCCAAATTACAGATTTAAAGTAAATTATTCATTTAGTGATAATAAATATAATTCTCTTAATAACCTCATGCCATTAGCAGGGATACTAGTCATTTAGCTTTTAATAATAGTCATCATCATTACTTTCGGATATCCCCATTAGGGGTCGCCACAGCGGATCATCGCGTTCCACTTTTTCCTGTCCTCTGCATCTATAATGCGGAGGATAATAAAAATTATTTAATCTAATAATTTTTTTGAGTGGTTGAATCTATGTGTTCTTAGAGCCATGTTTAATTTTTAAGAGTTACACATGCTAAATCACTACCTCAGAGTGATTTATTTTTCTCAGCAATGTATAGTTTAACAACATACGAAGGTTTGTGCATACAGGACAAGCCAGGACAGTCAGATGTTTCCTTTCTGGGTGTTTCCTTTTTTGTATAGAAATAAAACATGATATATTAATTGAAAATGTGATTAAAGACATGAACTGGGTTTGTAACAACACATTTTAACATTAGAAATAATAATGGCTAGTAACTTATAAGATCAAAAACCAGTTAAAGCTATGTAAGTTAACTTACATAATAAAATGATAAAATGATATTACACAGATATATTTCACTGGGCTTCCATCCACTATTTGTTCAAACATCACTGATTTTTCAAACTTTTTTAACAAAGTTGAATTGACTATAGCCATGAACTGCTTAATGCAGCTAGGCATTCAGCCTACATTAATACCATGGCTGTGCAGTCTTGTCTTTGGCCTTAAGCAGACAGTAAACTATCAAGACTGCTATTCCACCTAGGAATAGCTTACAGAAGGTGAGACTCATGGTACATTACTGGGTTTTCTCATTTTCTTGCTCATCTCTCATCAACAGTGGTACCACAATTTTTAAAAATTTAAGGAAGCAGATAGATGATCTAAATCTCATCCACGTGTGCCATGGTAACAGCTCCCTGGTAGGTTTTGGATAAGCTACATAGTTGGTTTCTTAACTAAAAAATGGCACTAAATCAGACTAAATGTATTACCATGACAGTGATATTTATGAGAAATCCTCCTCCTCCTATGCCTCTTCACCTGTCTGGACAACAGATAATGTCTCATAATGCTGTCAAGGTACTACGAATCTGGATCTGCCCTAGTGGGATTGTCATATAGAAGCAAAAGTAAAAAAAAACAAAACCGAACTACATGTCCTTAGGCATCTGAGAAAAGCAGAAGTGAATACTTCAGGCCTGACAACAATTTACCCTGGATATATTCGGCCCACACTTGAGTACACTGCCCAGCGTACCATAGAAATCTGACACAAGCCCTGTCAAACCAGACTGAGCATGTTCAGAAACATGTCTGCACAAACCAGGAAGTGTAAACAATTACAGATCTCCAAAATGAGGATTAAGAGAAACAGAATATCACCTATTCCATTTCTAAGAAGAATTGTAAATGCAAGTTGTTTTTCCTTTGTTTTAATTGTGTATCTCATAGTGCTGAATATTCATATAAAAATACAGAAAATGCATGCTATTTTGATTGTTTTGTATTCTAAAATGGATATCTCAATGCTCATTCCGTTTAGTTGAACTGCTATGCGAGCGTGTAATAGATTCAAAAGACATCTCTCCTGAGATTATTAGGAACACCTAACTACCATAATAAAACTGCGTAGGACCCCTGGTTTGCTCTCAGAACCGCCTCCGTTTTCACAGCATGGTTTCCACAAAAGCGTTCCTTTGAGATTCTGGTCCATGTTAACATGATAGCGTCACATGATTTCTACAGATTTGTCAACTGCACATTCCTGTTGTGAATCCCCTGTTCTACGACATCCCCATGGTGCTCTACTGGATTCAGATCTGGTGACTGGAGATACCATTAGAGTACACTAAACTTATTGTTATGTGCAGACAACTTGTGCTTTGTGACGTGGAACATTACTGTGTTGGAAGTAGCCATTATGAGATGGGTAAATTGTGGACAAAAAGAGATGCACATGGTCAGCCACAATACTCAGATACTCAGTACGCGGCAGTCAAACAATGCTTGATTGGTATTAAAGGGGCTGCATGTGTACCCAAGGAATCATTCCCCACACCATTACGCCACCACCACCAGCCTGATCTGTTGACAGATGGCAGGTTGTACCAAATTCCTACCATCTGCATGTTACAGCAGAAAACATGATTCATTAGACCATACAACATTTTCCCAATTTTTAACCTTCCAGTGTCAGTGAGCCTGTGCCCAATGTAGCCACAGATTCCTGTTCTTGACTGACAACATGTGATTATGCATTTTGAGATGTTTTTCTGCTCATATATGTGTAGTAACCTATAATTGTTCAATTACTTTGTTAAAATACAATTGAGATTTTCGTATAGTAGAAACAAACTATTCAGTTTTCATTGTGCTTTCTCTAAATATTTGACTTTCAGACCTTGAACTGACAAAATAGTATATGAAACATTTGTCACCTGAAGTCACATGTAAGTTATAATTTATAGCTGAATCTGTAAAAGCAGTGAGTTTGGCAATGCACAGTGGTACTGAAATGTCTGATTTCCCCCCCATGTTCATTTCCTCACACTGTGCTCTGTCACACTTGCCCTTAATAAATGACCCTCAGCATGTTCCATAGAGGTATTGGAATTTGATATATATTGAAAAAAAAATCTTGCTGTTCATAGTCGTCATTCTGAGTTTGCTCTTAGTTTACTGGCACTAAATTATCTACTACAAGGTCATGCTGATTAACATGCTTAGAACTATTCATTTAGATTTTTTTTTAATCGTGACCCCTAACTCCATGGATAAATGATTAACAGTTGAATAAGTAACCCTGAAACCAAGGACTTATCCACACTTTATTATGCTGCAGCTTTGATTAATCCAATTTGTCTTACTATAAAAAATTCTGCAGTCTTAGAAAAAAAAAAATCTAATATATTTTACTATGAAATGCTTGCCTGTATTCCAGTGACATTATGATGATATATGAGGCAGAATATAGGAGTTCAGGATACAATAACAAGAGAGAAAACCTGACACAGGCAGTTGGTCACAGTGAGAATGCTTAACGGTTCCACAATCCTTATAACTGGGCTTCAGCATGGCCCTAATTAATGTCACCAGCCAGCTCAGTGTGGCATTCTGCGATAAGAATAATCACTGCCAATGAACTCCAGCAAGTGTTTGACAGCACAGGACAACTAGTAAAACTCAGTGACAAGTTCGAAAAAATATTTTTACTATGGACAAGAAGTTCCTGCTCTCCTGAGGGAATCATGACAGGTCGCAAACAAATTCAACTAACATCAATTGCTAGCCTTCAAGCCCTGACGCATTCATTACTCATCCGGATTTAAGGTTCACTTTGGCTGACAGTTCTCCTATTTGTTGGTGTCATTTCCATCTTTGTGCCAGGTGTTGTTTATTAAAGGCATCCTATTGTGTAAGCTCTGTAAAATTGCTGTAAGATGGCAAATAGCTGAGGAGTGACTGGAGGATTAATAAGACGGCTGCCTTCTGGCTTGTATTACTGCCTCAGCTTACAGTAATGGGTCCAGAAACGCAATTGACCCCTTTTGTCCAAAAACCGCATCAGCACTATACATGTGTCAGATCTCCTTGCACTTACATTTTAAACAGGTATAACTGTGTAACCTTGTTTATGGGGGCTAATTAGAAATGCGTTTAAAATCCACTTAAAGGTCCACTATATGGGATTTAGGGAGTTCTATTATCAGAAATGAATTATAGTATTCATAATTATGATCCCAGTAGTGTATAATTACCTGTAACTACAAATTGTTGAGTTTTCATAAGCTTAGAATGAGCCCTTCATATCTACATCCTCTTTAATGGAGCCACCATGTTGTGCTGCTATGGAAGCCAAGAAGAATGAAGAAGAATCAGTTTGCTGGTGCTGGCTAACAAGTTTGAGAACCCATATTTAAAAAAATGGTGGATCATACTTATTATTTGGCACGGAAAAAGCTAAAGTAATGAACGGCCACCGCACGTTCCGACACGTGCTTAGAAAGGGAGGAGTAAGGGAGGGGCATTCAGTTGGCAGCAATCAACTGAATTCTACATAGTGCACCTTTAGAGTGAAATGTTTTGTCTGAAAAACTGCACTTTGGCTTACAGTTCCTTTAGTGCCAGAAACCAGACTAACACCTGGACGAAGATGTCATTAGCAGTCCTGAACACCTGTGAAAATTACAGTAACCCTAGTGGCGGTTTGCCAGCAGTATGCTGGAATGTTGTTTATAATAAGCTTAGTTTTTATGTCTATTATGACATAGCTCATGGCTTTTATGTCTTAATGCTCATGTCTGTTCATTATATCAGATGGGAGGGCTAGAATCTGATATCTGTGAATAGCTTAACAATGAAACTATTAAGGTTTAACAATTCAATATATCACACGGTTCCATCCGTGTGGGGCAAAATATCACACACACACACACACACACACACACACACACACACACACACACACACACACACACACACACACACAC
>JAQQZR010000005.1:1438605-1449836 GCA_030068235.1 Notoglanidium macrostoma
CACACAGAAAGGCACCCTGGGTGATCTGGGGATCGAACCCAGGACCTTCTTGCTGTGAGGCGACAGTGCTAACCACCGCACCACCGTGCCGCCCGTTTACTCATTCATTAAATATGAAATGTATTACTCAGTGTTTACCAATACGGTTGAATGCATGGTACAGTACATAAGCTTTCTGCAAACAAATAATCGGCTGTGCATATTAAATACACAATATTATATGTATTATTACAACCACAAAGTTTTCCATCTTGTCTAAAGTGATTTCTGCAGAAAAATAATTTCCGAAGTTATTCACAGGTTAAAAATTAAATGCTGCTTGAAGACGCAGACTAGAGTGAATGAAGTGCGAGAAAAACCTGTGTGTGTATGTGGGTAGGTTTTTATACCTTGGTGAGGACCAGATGTCCTTACAAGGATAGGAATATTTAACTGTTTTGGCCTTGTGGGGACATCTGGCTGGTCCTTTAATATTTTTTAGAACTGTTGGTGGAAGTACCCCCATTTTGTGTTTTTGCACTGCAGGAACTGAGAATGATTATAGTCATTAAAATGCTGTTTTTGCAGATTTTTTTAGATCCTACTTCAGGGTAGGTACTCTCCCAGCACAATAGGAACCGTAAGAGACGTATGTGTGTGGGGAATGGTCCAGACATAAGTGTAGTGAGATTTTTCAAGTCACGCAGTCGTTGTTTCTTTTGTCAGTCAGTGTGCATTACACTAACAGGATAAAACAGACAGAAAGTTACAAAAATGTGCTTGCTAAAAAACATCCATGTGACAGCATGTGCTGGTTAACAGATCAGAGAGGCTGAAACATTAGGTGGAGTAGTTGGCAAACGAAAGTGAAATTTGAAAAAAAAAAAAAAAGGCTATGAGCACTTGATTTAAACAGAAATACATGTGTCTGCTGCCTGTCTCATTATTCCAACAAATCCATTTGGTAGAAACATAAACAAAGAGGAAGCACACAGTGCGAGGGTGGAATACATGACATGATCGAAATTATCACAAATAAATCAACACCAGTGGATTTTCTAATTGGCAGATATGCTGTATATAAAAAAGATAGATATAAAAAATCTTCGTATCTTCATATTGAACAGCCGAATCCAGTACGACTGGAAAAATTCTGACTCGGGTACAGCCTTATAGCCATGTATATCATTAGCTGTATAAACAACAACTCTTAACATTAATGGTAAAAATGAAAAAAAAAAAAGGTTAAATGGACTAACAGTGAAGCCCAGACTTTATTGAGACTATATGTGACGGAGGAAATACGCGATTTTGATATTGCTTATGTCACGTCAGCGTTTCTACTGGCGGTGCGAATGCAAACAGAAAAAAGGATCTTGAAGGTGTGTAGTTCTTGGGGGTGCTCCCCAGAGGCTAGTTCCTCTCAACAGTTCCTAGAACTGTTTGAATGCACCTATAAGCTCTTGGAATAATTTACATTTACATGAACCTCTGGGTATTAGCTGCTCTGAAACACACAGAGATCTTAAAATATACTTTGTGTATAGATACACTTTCTTTTTTCAGCAACGCAAACAGTCTCTCTGGAGTATGGACACTGCCTCGGTTCTCTGGATTTATTTGTTTATTTTATTTCATTTTGTGGAATAGTAGAGATACCTGTAATGCAGGGAAGTTTTGTTGATCACAATTTAAAAGGATGAATCACCGATTGTTGGAGGTGTGATGCGAGGCTTTGTGCCATATTCCTACACACCACTCAGCAGGGGAATCTGCCTGAATCTCTCTCTCTCTCGCTCGCTGACACACACGCTTACACTTTTTCACACTGAACAGACTTGTACATTGAGAAACACAAGTGTGGCTCTCAATATTCTCCTGCCACCTCCTTGCATGTCAGTTTAAAACTGGGATTTTTTTTTATCTTCATGCTTCATAGCCCTCCAACTCAATGTTGTGTGAATTCTGTTGAAGCAACAGCCATATGACAGCAGCACAAGCTTTGAAACATTGGTCCCAAAACAATGACTACTGACACCTCACAGTAGACTGCTGCTCCATGCATGCTTCACAATGCAATCACGAAACATGGTTAACACATTAAGGGCTGTGTTCAGTGAGCTAAATGTGTGTATTAAGAATTTAATATCTAAATTGTGCATGGCAGTAATCTGACCCAATTTAAATATGAATGGGTTTCCTCCGGATGCTCAGGTTTCCTCCGACAATCCAAAGACGTGCAGGTTAGGCCAACAGGCTACTCTAAATTACCCACAGGTGTGACTGTAAGGGTGAATGTTTGTTCGTGTCCGTGTTATTCATGTGATGGATTGGAAACCTGCCCAGAGTGGTACTGGATGAAATCTCACCCAGTTTCAGCTGGGACTGGCTCCTGTGTCCCCCAACCTTTAACAGATAGGCAGTATATATAATAAATGGATGGATGAAATATGACACAATTAATTAATAATATTTATTTAAAGTCCACATAAATCTTCACATTGAGGACATCAGCATTTTAATCAGAGACACTGCTAATGGACCAGATTTCTTTTGGGCAAATTTATGAACAACACTTGCTTAAACTAAATCAAAAGCATAAGAGATGAGTATGCTTTCATTAGAGAGAATCAAATTAACAAAAACATTATTTTATTGATCTGAGAATTTTGTATGCACTGTGATTTCATGACCTAGATTTTGCATCTCATGGCTACATTTAGTTTTCACACAATGTTTAAATAATAATAATAATAATAATAATAATAGGACGTGCTGTTTTATAAGCTGCCAAATGCCACATTTATATATTATGAGTGGAATACCCAGGAAATCAACTTAAACAGCTATGTAACCTGTCTCTGAAAACACGAACAATGGCATAAGCATGTTTCTTGAGTTAAGTTCTGTATAGTTTGATATAATGGTCATGGACACACAGATACTGCTCCGTGTCAGCTGGGGTTTAATGTTATTTCAGCTATAAAAAAAAACAGTCCTCGACGACCCGCATTGAATTTATAGCCTCTTTTTTTTGGACGTTAGTGTTTGTGATTATTACTTGTCTCAGTATGCTGTCTTATTCTCTGCCTCTCCTGCCACTGACGACTGTAATGAGAGAGATGGCTGTGATCAGCCATGACATTTAGAAAGACTTTACATGGAAGCTTTTGCATCGTTAGGCACATTTCACAACTGCTGCTATCAATTATGAAAAGGCACTGACATCGATTTCAAAGAGATGATATCTCACTGTGTGGGAAGACGCATCGTGTTGCATCTTAGCAGCTTTTTTTATTTTCCTCTGGAGGGTCTCACTGAAAGTCGTCGCTGCTTTCTATAGAGTGTTTCTTCTGACATAAATGGGACACAGACATGTCCGTCTGCACTTTTGCTCTTTCATCACTGACATCTGATCCTCAGCTAGTCATTGTCAGTGTGATCTCTCTGAAATGGTGTAACTTGTAGAGATGGCAACAGTGAAACACACTTATGACAGAAGATTGAGATTGCGCTCTTTAAACAGAGATCTGGTTAATCATTCGAAAGGAAAGCTATTGCCCTACATTGTTAAATCACATGAAAAATCTGCTTATTTTAACCTTATTTTGTGGAATAAGTTGTCCCTTGGTGTGTGCATGATATAATACCAAACATGGCCAAGGCCCCCTTACATGCACGTTGCTCATTTTACCCTGTGACAATGTGAATAATTTTTCATCCAATGTCAATTTTGACCTTATTTGATTTTTGCTCATTTCCGATCAGGGCTACATGTTAAATATTTGAGTAGATAACAATAATGCTAGAAATGTTGTACGGTGAAAATTAAAGTACAGTATAGTGGTCAGGGACACATGATGCTGCAGCACCCAGTACATTTCAGGTTTGTTGATCTGAAATGGCTGTTAAAGAAAAAAAACTTCTAGTCACACCTATGGTCATTTTAGAGTAGCCGTTTGACCTAATCGGTATGTCTTTAGGAGGAAACCAGTACCCAGAGGAAACCCATGCAGGCAACGGGAGAACAATCAAGAAAAGGGGGAATCAAGAAAAATTATAATAGAGTTCAAATTAAGGTGTAGTCTTGCTATAGAGCTTAGAGCTTTAGTACTTTTTTATTTACATTTTTTATTTATAGATTTTCTAACTCTGCATTATCATACACACTGGACATTTTGTATGCTGCAATCACACTTTTTTAACTACTGTTGTTACCTGCTAGTTTTCAGAAATGGCATCATGTTGTAAAAGGGATTTTCGGATCCTGTCGAATCAGCTCTGTCCCAGTTTCCTCATTTGGCATTCCTACATATGCACAGTGACATTTTTGGGTGGTATAGAGATTCATACAAACATAAGGATATTAATCTTGAATGAAAGTCTAATTTTAGAGTCTACATAGGGCAGGCCTGAAGGGATTTTTTTAATACAATTACTTCCACCATATACTACTCATGCATACTATTTATAGCTAGCTTTATTAAACTATCCAGGTATTATAGACCACAGAGGTTGCTGTACAATGCAGAAACATTGCTGTAAACTCACTAGCAAACAGTTTTATTGGGGTTTATGTATACTTTCTTGGTGTGTTGTGTATGGCTGTTTTGTGTCTCTTTCTGCATTATATTATAAATATCATCCACTGTGATTTCAACACCCATACTCTTTCCAAACTTAGTTTAATGATAAAAAAAAGACACCCTGTGATATGACCAAAGTGAAGTGTGAAAAGGTCTATACTGACATCCTGGATTGTGCCACTGGCATAATAGTCTCCTGTTGTATAATATTTTTAACTGCAAACAATCCCCAGGCTGAATGGAAAAGGTTAGAATTTCTTCCTTTTGTGTAAGCACAGTGTAATAATGTCGGCAAGTCGCTGCTCAGAGACCACATGTGAACTTTCTATCTGGGCTCGTAAGTCGGTCAGTAGCATAAAACATTAAAACTTTATTCAAAGCAAATTACTTTGCAGCTTTCCACCATACTCAGTAAGCTTGGCCTTTGTCATACGCGCTCAGCTCAGTGTTCCGGGAGAAATCTGGTTGTTGTTTTATTTCCCACATGGATTCTTGCAAGATAATGTCTTGTCCAATTCCCCAAACAAAAAAACATGAAGCAGCTAGAGCAGGTCTGTCACATCGCAGTCCATCCCTTCTCTTGGCTGTGATTTTCAGTGCTTTACTACACCAGTCTTAACCACTAGCCCCACTAATAACTTCCCACCTGTGCTACCTGGCAATCATTGCGAAGTCTTGCCATTCTCATATTGTGGCCTGAGAAGCTTTATTCTTTCACTATAGATGTGTTTTATTCTTGGTTTTGTTAATTGATGCTCAGCATCTCTGTTCAAATCCTCGTGTCTGTGACAGAATCCCTTATCTTCTCAAGATCATGTCGGTAAGACATGTAAGATATTATAGTTAACACTACAGTTATAGTGGAGGGTTCTTGATCTACACATTAAATAATCTGGTGTCTTTTTTATTGGCCTGTTTTGCCTAGTTACATTACAAAAAAAAACAAAACTTAAAAATTAAACAAATATTATTTGGTACAGGGAATTGTCCCATGCTTTCATATGGTATGCTTGAGTATTTGACTCTCATTATGAAGTGAAAAAAGAAGTGTGTTGGTGTGCTGGTCTGGCTTTTGAAACACTATGGTAAGTTCAGAACCTTCTTGTATTCTTAGATGCATCTCAGGATGTCTTCATTTGGGGTCACAGATTACAAAACCAGATTTTTTGTGATTTTTGCTTAATTATTGATCCAAATCTACATTTTCATGATTCGATTTGATTGATGGATTTGTATTTGATACAACACAGTGACGTGCTGTCACACTGACAATATATGTCTTTCCAAACCCAGTGAAACATGCAATACTTTCGTGTGCAGGAAATATATTTATTGTATTAGTATACAGTAGTATATCTTCCAAAAAAAGTTTGGTATATGAGTTATCGAGTCACTTTCTGTTTTATTATTATTGCTGCCAAGGGACTCGTTATTACACACATACAGCAGAAGATTTAATGGTAGCAATAAACATTTTGTTGCTTTTATGAGTGAAAAGAATTTAGCTGGAAAATCTCTTCAACACTTAGGTTTTCCTGCACTAAAATGGAAAGGCTTGGGAAATTTGTTGGATGCGTTTTCCCTTGGAAATAATTCTAAGGCCGTGATCAATTTAATGTTTTTCTATTGAATGTGAATGCATACTTGAAGGAAAATTTATAGATCAGTTAATGCACATGTCCACAAGGGCGGACAAATCAGTAACATGGCATGGATTTTGTGAATTATTCATTTTTTATTCATAGTAGACAAGACAACTATGAATAATAAACATAAATCCTACTCCTTATTCCTTTTCATTTGGTATGTAGCTATGATTAAACTTAATCCAACTCCCACTGATGTGACTCACCTTGAAGCTGTAACTGTAGTGCATGCTGCTCATTCTTAATCCCAGTGCCTGCTGGATGACACACATCAGCCGAGGAGTCTGACTGGAACATGCAGGTATGTGAAAATGAAAAAACTGGCCAAACTGAACAAAATAAAGATCAGTATAACTCTCCCACTTAGTCACCCTACTGTTAAACATGTTGAGCAAAAATAAAGACCCCAACTAGAATGCATCTCATGGGCAAAATCTAGGCCAATGACATTTTTGTTGAGGGGCAAATGCAGTGTTCTACATTAGAAATGTTGTTCAATGAGAAAAATTATTATATAGTCTTTCATTTCCATTAGTCTGTATTAATTCACTTAACTAGTTAACTAGCTCGCCCCAAGTTGTTGCATTATTTGTACCACTTTTCAGGCAAGTCAGATAAGAAAAACAGTCACTTTTATCTTAGCATGTTTTATTATAATTATGAGATAGCTTTAACTATTCTCCTCCCAGTGTCAGTCACAGACAAATCACTGCACTTATCCATGTATGGATATACACTACCAGTCAAAAGTTTGGACACACCTACTCTTTTTCATAGGTTTTTCTTTACAATACAATACAATACAATACAATACAATACAATAGTTTATAGTTTACAATACAATTATTATTCAGTTTGTATCAGAGAAGGTTCTTGATCTACACATTACTTACTCTGGCAGACTTTACTGTCTTTTTTTTCTTGGTCTATTTTGCCTGGCTACTTTCTTACAAAAAATACTTATTTTATTATATGAATATTGTTTTGCATTATAAGCATTGACTGTCATCTGATATGCTAATTTATCATAAACAACAATTCAAAAAACAATTCCAAGTGTTGTAGTTACTGTTTCTGAGTTCAGCATCAAACCACAGGTGCTGTTACATACTGCATTTTGGTTAGTTGTTAGGTTATGGCAAATACAGAGACCTTGCAGCCTTGGTGATATTGTTAATTCAGGATTTTTCTGTAACTTTATATTGAGTGATGTTGTGAAGAGAGTCCTTAAGATTGCCTTATTATCTATGTGTAATTACAAAAGGGATATATATAGATAAATGAGTAGATTCATATGCTTATATTCAGAATTTATATACTTTTGTGAAGCTGCTTTGTGACAATGTCTGTTGTTAAAAGCGCTACACAAATAAAAATTGAATTGAATTAATTTGTCCACCTTTTATAGTATAGATAAATATTTGGATAAAAATTTGTAAATGCTGATAAATATGGATAGCTGACAGTTTTGCTCTATTGGGGATATTTGGCTGGTTCCTACTACTTTTTTATTCTTAAAAGAAAAACAAAGAATAAAAGCAAACACTGCATAGAAAGGCCCTGGTTGGCCAGCAGGTTCAAACCCAGAACTTTTTTGCTTTGAGACAACGCAGTTCTAATCACTGCACCACCGTTCTTCCCATCCTTGTTGATATGAATGCTAAAAACTCTGTATGATTTACCTTTTACTAGTAAATCTGCTATACAAGTCTGTACGAGATAAGGATGATGGTTAGGGGCATACATGTATCTCATTGATATGATTTGGATTATTCTCCATATCTTAGAGGTACACCGATCCCCTACATCTGTGAGCAAGAAAAACAGCAGGTGCACTGGCAAGGAATGAATGGCATGGAAGCTGCGAGACAGAATGTAAATTAGGAGTCTTGAGATTCCTGGTAAAGCCTCATCTTCTGCTCAACTGATATGCACTGTCCTTTGCTCAGTGAATGATGAGTGGGAACTGTGTGATCAGAATGTCATCTCATCTTGACTACCTGCCAGGAGGATAGGAGTAACATTACATCAAAGACTTGACCATACGGTGTCCACAAGGAGCTTACTGTACCCTATCACGTCTCAGCTTTCTGGCCTTTCTTCACTAAATGATCAGATCATAAAGGAGCTTAAGCTGCTGTTAGAAAGATATTTTGTACATGGGCGTTCATTTTAAAGAGAAGTGTCTAATTTGCACAGGCAAATAAGTGAGACCTAATTCTACTCTTGCCTTACGAATGCACTGTGCATATGAAAGATATCGTGCCACCACTAATTATCTTGGTAATTATGATCTTCATAACTAGGTAGGAAGGAATTAGAGGCTAGATGCCAATGCTGAGATGCAACTATTGAGAAACCACAAAGATTGAATCTCTCAGTGAGTCCATAAGTAAGAAAGAGTTATAATGAGAAGCTGGCAGAGAGGGCATAGAAACTTAATTTGAGTCATTTTAGAAAGTATTTTCTCAGAAGTGGAATACCGGAACCTCCGAGCATTCGAGCTGCAAAATGGGGGAAAATACATGGACAACTTCCATGTTTGTCTTTTGTTAGCAACAAGCTAGCCACCTAACTGTGTTGAATGATGTACTGTATATTTACCTCATCACACAGCAAAATATGTAAGTAATGGTGTAGGTTTAACCAGCTAAAATGTCCATATGTTGAATGATCTAAAGCAAATAAGTACTTTTATATACAGCAAAACTCACTTAAAGGTAAGAAGTGCTACTTTTTGTATTGTTGGTGCTCTGAACAGCAATGTTGAATTGCTGTCACCTACTAAGCTGGGAGTTGGGCCGAAGTCACAAACAGGAATTCTGAAGTGAGAGGCTTTTCTTTGTTTTTTCCCAGTCGGATGTAAATTTTTGAGTTACAGGTTTTAGTCAAATGCAGCATTAGTTTCTGTTATCACTTATGGTATAAACACTATAAACAATCAGTTTCAGTCTTGTTTTTTTCTCTCTCAGTGTTAAAAACAAATGACTGAAAACACATCTTTTCACGTTACCAAGAAACCACAAAGAGCAAACTCCTCTGTCCTGAACACTCAGCTACACAATTATAACAGTTAAATCCATTTATTATTTAGGCTTCAATTATGTGGAGTGTTCACCTTACAAGTCCCAGTGAACTAACTGTTACTTTCAGAAAGATAACAAGCACATTAATATGTGCTTTCTCTTACATTATTATCAGGGCTCATTTTGTAGAAAAGTAATCAACACCTCCTGATGAATCACTGTGCATTATGGTATAAACAGTACTAAGACATGGACAAATATCATATATTCTCTCATTTTGCATTGTTAATCTGACAGCAGAACTATCATAAGATTGCAGTTGTGTAATTGGAGATATGACTGCTGCACTTTCATAAAACAATTTTATTTAGCTTTAAATCTATAATATGGGCCTTTGTGGCATGGAGGCTCAGCTGGTAGTGTTAGTGCCTCACAGCTACAGGGTTAAATTTTGACCTCCAACTTGTGTACTGCCTTGACTTCTTCATTAAAACTTTAGGAACTGAAGCATTAGGTTGCTGATGAAAGGATCGCTTCACACCAAGACAGTCAGGCGTGGCAAGTGCATTTGCTGATAATATATCACCTAATGTGATGATAAATCAAGACCCCCTCCCCTTCCCCACTTTGCATAACTTTGCATTTAGGAGATTCATCATAGTGTCAAAATCTTTCACTTGACCAAGTTTCTGTAACAGAATTCTTCATGATGGACAATTTTAAACCTGAGTATTTCTATTGTCTCACTTGACTGAGAGATGTAGCTCCCCTGTGCATGATGAAGTCACTAAAAGTGACTTTTCTGTCCCGAGCGATCCAGATGTTCAGCAAAGATGAACAATTACATTGTAAAAGTCTCACTTTAAAGATTCAGTCTATTAAATTGTATTTACATCACAACCTAAGTGCATACAGTATGTCTGCCAGTCTGGGAAAACCTTTTGGATGTTGCTGTGACTGAAATCTATAAAACAGCCCAATAATATTCTTTATTAATATCTGATATTTTACTGAACTGATGTGGGAATGTTTTTATTTACTGTAAGTTAATTTCTAATGTTTAAGAGACCTGATAAAATGTATTAACAAGAAATTTAGCACACAAAACTGTATCAATTAATCAATTATTTCCTCACCTACAGACAGTGACAGATATCAGTCGAGTGAAGAGACAGCAATGAGGCTCATGTTTAGATGTAACGAATGACTTTCACCTCAGCTGATAAAGCAGTGACTAATGTGGATGATTATAATAATCAAAGTTTGAACTCATTTTCCATTGAATTTCTTATTTTTTTTGTCATGAGTAAATTAGGTTTTAAATGTAGAGGTAAGCAGGGCATCTTTGAGTGAAATTGGAATGAAATATGTAGCCAGGTTGAGATGTCACATACAGTTGCAATCAGACGTTTACAGACAGTCATCATGGACATGGATGTTATGGCAGAACTGGGTTTTCTGATTGTGCATCTTTAACAATTAGAAAAAGAATGTTTAACTCACTTTGGGTTTTCTGAAATCAAAATTATACATACAAGGTCAAAAATATAAATACAGCACACCTTATATTTGGTTAGCAAGGATATTTGACCATTCTTGACACAGACCTGACTTTTATGAACTGTCCAGATATTTTCAGTAGGGTTGAGGTCAGGACTTGCACTTGCACAACCAGATTTGATGTGTGTTTGGGGTCACTGTCCTGTTGAAACACCCAGTTGTGTCCATGTTTCAACCATCTAGCTGAGATGTATGTTGTACAATCATTCTTCCCCATAAAAAGGACAGCTGAAAGAAATCAGTGAAAACCCAATATTGCCATAACATTCATGTCCATGATGACTGTATGTAAACTGTATCTAATGTAAACTACCGGTCAAAAGTTTGGACGCACCTTCTAATTCAATTATTTCTTTCTTTTTATGACTTTAAAAGAGACTGGATAATGATGGACTGTTGTTTCTCTTTACTTAGTTGAGCGGTTGTTGACATAA
>JAQQZR010000005.1:1450944-1465872 GCA_030068235.1 Notoglanidium macrostoma
ACGTAGAAAGCAAAAAAAATAAAGAAAAACCTATGAAAAAGAGTAGGTGTGTCCAAACTTTTGACCGGTAGTGTATGTTGTATAAATAGTTGGATAATACTGTTGTGTCTTTCAGGGTGAGACAGTGCATGAAAATGACTTGGATGATAGTGTTATGTAATAAGATGGGTTTCATATACTCCCTACCAGTGGATGTGTTATTATTTTGGAAATAGCTCCTGTCAAACTAGAACAGGAGTCAGAGGCATGCTTCTCAGCAGCTGCATTACGGAATCATTTTAAAACTTGACACTCCAACATGGGGACTTGAATTTTAGTTTCTTTTCTTGGGACATGGTTTAGTGCAGCTCTGTAAACCCCTATCCTGACTGTCTAGCAGATGAAACAGTGACCCAAAGGAATATTACCTTGTCAGTGTGCTGAAACAGAGAGAGAGAGAGAGAGAGAGAGAGAGAGAGAGAGAGAGAGAGAGAGAGAGAGAGAGAGCGAGCGAGCGATGCAGAGAGGCAGGAAGTTCAGTTTCCTACAACTGTTGTGGCACTTTGCCTGCTGTTCATTGTCTGTGACTTTGACTTGGTGCATCCACATTGCTGCATGATTTATTGTCAGAAGGAATGCTGTCAAATCAAACATTGCTCTGTGGAGGGCTAGCCAAGAATTCACTGAGTGTAACATTGAGTTTTTAATGTGTGCAGCATGCATCATATGCCAGAACTGAACTAGTGATTTACTTACTACAGAGCATAATTTTTTCTATGGAGGATTGTATTTCCTCTAGGGAAAAAGGCTAGCAGCTACCAACGCACATTTTCAATCCTTTCTGTTGTCGTAACCATCATTGATATGGAAACCAAATAAATTTCCCTGTCTGGCTCACAATGCTTTCATACAAATCCCAAAAAGGGTTGTTGCCCTTTATGTTGTGTTATTTCATCAGGAACTACACTCAAGGTTTCTGTAA
The DNA here is from genome assembly GCA_030068235.1 of Notoglanidium macrostoma. NCBI lineage: Eukaryota > Metazoa > Chordata > Actinopteri > Siluriformes > Auchenoglanididae > Notoglanidium > Notoglanidium macrostoma. Next base: position 1,451,906 of record JAQQZR010000005.1, read on the forward strand.
AGTCGACTCATAACAGGATGCTCTGGGCTTGTAATTACTTCCCTTCACTGTAAAAGTAGGCTAATTGTGTGGGATGGGACCATTTGGCGACCTTGATGAAGTGCAGTTTCTGCAACCTTTTTTTCCAGCTTAGTCTTTTGCAGCATGTGAAATTTGTTATTAGCGTCTATGCTGTGACGGGGCTAAATATGAAATACATATTATGTAGAGCAGCATATTGAAGAGTGTGGTCTATGGCATGACACCAAATGTTGTGGAAAATGCTATTGCATAAATTCAATGACCTGCTGGAGGGCTGGCATGACCACATGTGGCCATGCTGACAGGCAGTCAGTGAGCTCTTAGTGGACTGTCAGGCCACCACTTGACAAATTTCTTATTTACTTTTGCGGTGCCATCTGGCCTGTTTTGCTTCTTACCCATGGAAGAGGACTAGTCACACTCTCCCATTACACACATGGCAACGATTTTCCTCTGGACCAAGAAGAAGTGAGAATAGGGAATACTGTGGTTAGAAATCATCAGAGGGACTGATTTTGGGCAGTGGATTTTATAATCATCTATTATATATAATGTTATGAAGGATACATTTTAGTAACTAATAAGCATGTCGTTGTGGCATCCTTGTGTGTCAAAAATATTTTTATTAACCTTCTTACAGGTAGAAGGAATTCTCCTGCTATCAGTTGAAGTTAGTTTAAAAAAACACTTGAGCAGAATAAAATTATATAATAAATAAATCATGATCCCACCATACTCCCATCACATAATTAATTATTTCCCATTAATAGCACATCCCTTTAATTTCCTTTAAAGACCCACTATGTAGGATTAAGGGGATTTATGAGGGGGACAGAGAAATGGTGAAGATGCAGGGAGTAGAGTTGGCAAAGGTGGACGAGTTTAAATACTTAGGATCAACAGTTCAGAGTAACGGGGAATGTGGAAGAGAGGTGAAGAAGAGAGTGCAGGCAGGGTGGAGTGGGTGGAGAAGATGGTACAATTTACTACAAGATGGTAGTGAGGCCAGCTATGGTATATGGGCTGGAGACGTTGGCATTGATAAAGAATGAGTATATTAGAGGGTCAGCGCATGTTGGACGGTTTGGAGACAAAGTCAGAGAGGCGAGATTATGTTGGTTTGGATATTTATAGAGGAGAGATGCTGAATATATTGGGAGAATGATGCTAGGGATGGAGCTGCCAGGCAAAAGAAAAAGAGGAAGGCCTAAGAGGAGATTTGTGGATGTGGTGAGAGGGGACATGCAGGTAGTTGGTGTAACAGAGCAAGTTGCGGAGGAAAGGAAAAAGTGGAAAGAGATGTTCTGCTCTGGCGACCCCTAACGAGAATAGCCGAAAGTAATGATGATTAGCAGAAATGGAATAAAATATTCATAAGCATCTTTTCATTAGTGTATAATAGTGTATAACCTGTAACTATGAATTGTTTTGACTTTGTAAGCTTAGAATGAGCCCTTTATATCTACATAGGGTGCAGATATGCCATGTTGTGCAGCTACAGTAACTCAGAAAGGACAAACCTCTAGACAGCACTTTTCACCTTTCACAATCTTGAAGGAATCTGGAAGGAAGCACCGGAAGAAAGAAGGGGAATCAATGTTTGCTGGTGCTGGCTAACAAGTTTGAGACCCCAAATTTTGAAAAATGGAGAATCAGACTTATTATTTAGCATGAGAAAAAGTAATGGAGTGTGAATGTAGGTACTTGGAAGTATGCAATGGACATCTGATGGCCACTGTACATTCTAATATGTGCTTGGAAAGGGTAGGGGAAGGGCATTCAGGTACACAAATAGTGTACCTTTAAATAACAGTAAATTGTAGAGTTATGTCGAGTTATGAATCTCGACAGTGCTGCAGTCGTCTGTGGCCAGGAGTCTTGCAAGAGAGCAAACCTGGCTGTGCTTTCTGGGTGGGAGGAAGGACACTCTCTTTTCCTTGTCAATCCCAGCGACACTAACCAATCATCGGGATCTGTGAGGTTCTGTATGTGGAAGAGGGATGATAATTCTTTCCTCAGAGTGCATTACACTGCCCTGTCCAACTGTGGAGGAAATACATGCCAACCTTTATCTATTCTGGCTGGTAGCTGTTGTATGATGGGGAGAACTGATTGGTGCGTGAGAGTTGCCCAAGATAAAAAAAAATGAGCAGCTGCTGGTATAATGAGCAATATCAGGACAAACTATGAGGATATCAAGATAAAACCATTAAAGCTGATACCATGCTTAGGCTTAGGATTCAACTTCCTGCTGCAGAGGATCATCTCAGCTGGATACCTTGGAGAATTGCATTTCTCAAAAAACTGCTTATGCTTATGATTCACCTTCGTTCTGCAGTGATTTGCTTTTCCTAGATACCCTAGAGATTTGCACCACCCAGGAACTGAGCTCAAAACTCCTATTAACACTATGCTTATCCCTGTGTACACCTTGTGTATAATTAATGCATGTAATATGTTTAGCGTCTTACAGTGTATAAATATGCACTGTAAACAATACAATTTTACTATCTGCTTTCAGCCAGGACAGCATGGGTTGCCTGTAGAGTCTCGAGATTTTCCTTGCAAGTTTCACCGCTACATATTGATTTCCGTAACAATTTATGCTATGAACATTTATACTGTAAAAAGCCTTATACAAATACAACTGAAAAAAAAAATTAAATAATACAAAAAGAAATCAATATGTGAACATAAAACCAGACATAAATAGATCTACATACAACGAACCGCAATGTAAAAGAAACTGATGAACAAAATTACACTCATCGCCTTCTCAAATTATTTCAAATCCCATCTCTGTTATAGTTCCAGTCAATTGCTCTTCTTCATACTTGGTGTGTATTGTATATTTCTCTTCCGACAAAGCTTCTCTAAGGATATGGAAAGGTGATGCTGCTGTTAGTCTGTGTAATGAAAACAAAATTACTTGCTATTTTTCTGAAAATTGTAAGGTGATGCAAGATTTCATGAAAAGAAATGTTTTGACACTACCCATGACAGTGAATTCTCTCTAGATCAAGAACCCTCTCACTTGCACAGATCAGATAAAACGTCCATAATTCTACTAGCATTAGATGTGATTTAAGGAGTTAGGAGGGAATTCTATACCTACTGTTCTGTAGGGATCAAGCAATCTTTGTAATCTCCTGGGCTGGAAAAAGCACGAAGAAATTCTACTTAAGTAGGTCACAGAAGATGACGAACTGAAATTTTTTTTTTACGCTTATGAATTGAACGCTTATGTTAAACTGAAATGTAAATAAAAAGTAGATAAAATACACAGGAGCTCATTCTATTCAAGTATAGTGTAACTAGCTTATAGACTAGTAACGTTTAAAAAACATTTTACTTTGATGATAGTAAAGTCTAAGGAGCGAAAAACCTTTTTTTCTTGAGAATATAATTAAGAATACAAGTATTCACTTTCAATAACACTCAAGTAATGGATAAACACACAAGAATGATACTAATACTTAAACCAATACTAGTACAACTCTGTGTAATCTCTGCGTCCATTCCAAGTCAACATACTTTAAATTAAAACACTTAAAACCGATGACAAGCAAATCGTGTTATTCTAAAAGTTTTAAAAATAAAATTGCAACACATTTAGGCTAGCATTTTAGCTGACCTGTTTAGTAGCCTAACTATTCTGAATCATACACAGACTATGTTTGTTTTATTTCAGCTCTCAGGCATTTTAAAATATTGATGTTGAGAACAAATATACACCAATATTCTAAATTTCCATATTAGATGCTTTCTTATTCTCAAAATTTTGAAATATTGGAGCTCAGGGAGTTTCATGGATTGTACAGGCTACATCGTTAAACACATATTGAGCCTCTTACTTAATACTCCTGCCTATAACTCGCAGTTTTCTTTTTATTAGTTTGCTGTTTATCATGCACACACTGGATACATCTGGTCAGACATGCAGTTTAAACACATGGACGTACTGTATTTTAACCTGATTAGAGATTCTCTTTTACAGGTGTTCTGATTAGGCCTGAGGAATGAGGAATAACACAATTTCAATTGCTGTCCGAATCTTAATGAATTGCCAGACCGTTTAGACTCCAGTTCATAAAAGCCTCAATAATATTAAAACAAGAATAAGTTTGTGCTTTATAGAATTGGCACTCAAACCTTAATTCATTACACACAAGAAAGGAGTGCTAATGTGCAGGAAAATTAAAGTTTACTGATCTAAAAACAATAATGTTGTGTTGAAAATGGAAGAATGCCTTCTGCATACCAAAGCACGAGAAGACATTTCAGTACAGTGAGAGAAGAGATCCAAATGAATATAATCAGGCTGTAACACTGACAACTTTTTAGTTAATTACTAGGGGTTGTATTTGTGAGAGAGCTGGACAATGTTTGGTGAACTGTGAGCTTTTTTAGTTCAGCTGTTTAACTTTAATGACAAGGAAAAAATGTGCATATCATTTACTCCAACATTTGAAACGGGACATGACCACATATTGCATCATCCTCCAAACATTTACCCCGTGTTCCTGGTGTTCTTATCATGTAGAAGAGCAGCAGAGAAGGAAGAGCTGGTTGGGTGGTTCTCTGTTATTTTGGCGCTCTGATCAAATATCCTTTCCAACACTAATCTGGCTATTCTCATTCGTTATGACTAACGATGCTGGACAGCACACTTGGATCTAATCCTGATTTCTAATAACTTCTGTACTGTTCTAACATCAGCTGCAATTAACAGCTGCAAACTCTGGGCTGGTTTCACACTTGCATTATAGTGCAACATAAAAAGTGGAAGCATTTTTCATTTCTCTACCAGTGGGCATTTTTGAGGTTGTGTTCAGTTAGTATTCTGAGTTCAGGAGAGACTAAAGAATAATATCTACCTGGGGAATAGTGGTAACAGGGAGATCTAGGTGGTAGACTCTCTCTCTGGTGACATGTTAGCCTGCCTGATTCCCTAAGGCTGTATGACGTAAAAAAAAAATAATAACCCTACCTTGTTAACAGTCATGTCATCCCACCTTGTTAGAAAGCCACTGCATTGCTTCCGCTTGCTCTGAACTTATAGTTTGAGCCTGACCAGTGGAGATTGAAATGGATTTTTTTTTTTGCTCCATGAGCACGCTCTGAGAAGCAGTCTCATCAATTTCATCTGAAATAAGACATCCCTTAAGGCTGAATATTCCAGTTAGCTCAAAACATGGGCCAAATCCCAGCAGAGGAACATTTTAGGCATCTAAAATGTGCATGTTAGATAGAATATTACATGGTAGGATCTTTAGAGTGTGGATGTCTGGGCTCCATTTTATAAAAAATGTTTTTCAACCTTAGGGGTAGAATTTTTAGGAATGTACAAAACGTAGCTATTTGTCAGAATTTTCTTCTTATAGTGTTCAGGAAATAGTGAGTTGATAATTATATGTGTATACTTATGTTATTTATTTGTCTAACAAATAAATTGTATTCACAATTTTAGATGTATGAATGGTTCCTTATCTGATTTTTTTTTGCTTTATATTTGAGGTTAAAGTCAAGTTCAGTTGAGACTAGATAAAAAAAAAATACTCTCATTTTATAAACTATATATATATATATATATATATATATATATATATGTCTGAGGACTAGTGTTGAAGTCTAGCAGCCGAGTTGAGCTCTAAAATTTAATGCAGCATTTCAAGAGGACAAGTTCATATTCATGAGAAGCATATGGGGTTATCTCAGGTACTCTCAAATGTGTTGGGAAAAAATAAAGCTGCTCACAGCAAAGTCAGAATGTGTTGGCCTTTAAAATCACCAGCCTACAATTTGACATCCCAGCACAATCTAATGATTATTCAAAAATGTCTCGACCCATCACACAAAAGTTCATTTTTAGAAGGTTTCTTTGATGAAAGTGGTCTAAAATAAATAAAATAAAATAAAATAAAATAACAGTTTTAGTGTAAAGGTAGCAAATGCTAAAATTATGGTTAAGTAGTATTATTTGTAATTGCTTTAGGACATTAAAGTAAATCATTAGGAAGTCTTCATTGTTATTTTAAAATGAACAATTTCTTCATCTATAACTTGGGTAACAGGTTGGTAACTTCGGTCATTAACATTATCACTGAAAATAAAGAACCAGGGACTGACAAAAATGGTTTACTTTCAGTGGGACACAAATGGAAAACAACCTTGCATCTTTAAACAATTTTTTATGTCCTCCTGCCTTACTTTTAAATTTGCAAGCTAATTTCTTATCCAGCCCTAGCTTATTTTGATTATGTTCCTTCGTGGATTCATTCCTCCATCCAATCATCCATCTTTAGTAAGTAACTGATTTATTTTATTCAAGTCACAATGGATACAAAGCCTGTCCCCGGAGCCCAAGGCCAGAATTCAACCTGGATAAGGACATCATTACAAGCACCATACAAACTCCCTCAAACATCTTCACACATTTCCATCTAGGGGCAATTTAGAGTATACCCATTTACTGAACCAAAAAAAAAAGGTTAAATATAAAATTTTAAGATTGGCCTTCTGGGTTAACCCTAAAAAGTGTGATGTAGAACTCAACTGAGCGTGTACCTATTTTAAAAAGTGAAGAACGCTTTATTATTCAAGGAAGCAGTGAAGAAGTCTTGTAACGACTGTAACCAATCCATGCACTACATAGAACATAGAAAAAACCGGCATGGACCCAGGAAAACGATGAAATTTGAAAGCCGGAAAGAAGGTTTTGTACTGATTTATTTTCAGTAGGTATTTATGAAGCATGCATAGTGCTTTTTTGGAAAATGAAGGGAAAGCTTATGAGTAACCACAGTTAATTTACAGTCTTAAGTACTTACAAAATACACACATATATATATATATATATCACTGTCTAGATATCAAACAGCCATCAATTACATCTTGTTCTCTCTCACTGCTCCTTGTATCTATGCCCCTATCTTTTATTTGTTGCGCTGTTGAATTTGATATACTGTGCTGTCAGCAGTATTTTCATTCATTCATTCATTCATTCATTCATTCATATTCAGCAACCACTTTATCCTGGTCAGGGTTATGGTGGATCAGGAGCTTATCTCTGGACATGAAGTGGGAATACACCAAAGGCCAGGGGCAATTCAATGCCACCAATCCACCATGTTTTTCAGATGTGGTAGGAAACCCACCCGGGGGAGGTTAAAATGCGAAATTCCATACAGAGAGTTCAGGATTAAACCAGAGATCCTGCTCCCTGCTTTGGGGAACATCCTTATTGAGGGAATGTTGGAGGGTTCAGGATTGTGTTTACACCCCTACCAAATGAATAATGCATCAGCATCCATGCCTCAAACACAGCAATGTTCAGTACGCATACCCAGAACCTCTCCAAACATAGAACCTGCTACTTCTTTTACACAGCATGGTGTCTGTTTCAATCATTAAAGTGTATGTGAAAATAGTTGTTGAAACAAGGTTCTATTTTGATTTGCATGCATTTCACTGTAATATACAGATGGATCACAAATTTAATGGTAATCTCTGTGGCTCTGGTATCCTGGGAATGTTCTGGGTGGTATTATAAGGATGACAATGATGTAGATCATATGCTGTGGTCCTTCCAGTCACTAGATCTTAACTTAATTAAACATACATGGGGAATTTTAGAGTGATATGCTAGATAGCGCTTTCCACCACCGTCATCAAAACACCACCAGAGGGAACATCTTTGGGAACATCTCTATGCTAAATTATGGTACCAGCTTTAAAGATTATATAAGGGTGAAAGTCACATGGCTACGCAACACCTACACAAGCTTTTCATGACAAATGACCTTAAGCTACATAAACATTTTAAAGCAAGGTTGAAATGACAATTTCGGTCATGTGGTTTTTTTCAGATTTTTGGATAAATTATGTCTATAACATGTCTTCTCTTACCCTGTAGTATTAGGACTGGAGCACCATAACTAAGTGATTTTTGTAGTGAGAGTGCTTGTATTATGAGCATCAGAAAAAATTTATGTTTTTCACCAACCTGCATGACTTAAAATCTTCATAGATGAGATTGAGTACTGGTTTGTAGGTATTCCTGCATGATGACATGCCTTGCATCCAAAAAACATTTTTATTTTCTGCTTGAGTTATGGTACCACAGGAGAAAACCAAACAGTAAAATCAACAAACCTAGTGCCTACCATTTTGCACAACGGTGTGCACAAAACTGACATATACAATTGTGCAATTGAGCCGAAAGGAATTCTCTTTAATGTGAATGCAAACCTACAATTATGAGCTCCACCTCCAAACTAGCCCAGAATCAGCCCAGAGTACTCAAGTATTCAGGCCAAGTGTGAAAATACCCTTACATCAACATAAACATTTACATAGTATTGGTTACATAGTGTAAAAACAAGGCCAGGTATATTTTCTTTGACTTTCAAGTAAGTCGAATTTCCATTTGTGACTATTTTTTCCTAGAAGTTTAATTTCATTTCTTATGAGATCATGTCTATCCTTATGAACGCCAAAATTGAACAAACAGCCTACCAAAATGATTAAACGATTTAAACAATTTATATGTGCCCTTGAATGAAGGCCATATATAACCGCTGGTAATGTCAAGACTGTGTTGAGATTGTATTTGTATTTGTATTGTGTAATGTGTAATGTATTTGTTTTCTGCTGAACGCTGGCCTGCTGTCTATGTGTGCATACTTCAGCATTTTAGTTTCTAATAAAGGTTTAATTAATCATGAATAATTGATGGATTTTTACCTATCATCATGAACCTTCAAATCTCCAAATCTAGTATAACACTATATTATATAATATATAGTATAATATACTATATTGAGGACTTCATCAGCTGCGCAACATTGAGACTTTGTCAGCAAGATCATTCACTACACCATATAGTGACTCTTGGGAGCTTACTGGCATCAGTTATTTGAATTCAAAGGCATGGAAGGAGCTTTGCACTATCAGAGCTAAGCTGAAAGCATGGACGTGTGCTGCATCCTCACAGCTTTATGGCTTTCTGAAGGCTCATTTACACCCTTGATAACTCCTAATGTCTTTGCTTTTAGGCTAAATTATGGTACCAGCTTTAAAGATTATATAAGGATGGAAATGGCTACACAACACATACATAACCTCCATATGCTTTTCATGATATAAAGTTACATAAACATTTTAAAGGCAAGGTAGAAATGACAATTTTGAATCATTTTTCAGATTTTTGGATAAATTACATCTACAACATATCTTCTCTAGGACTGGAGCAGCATAATTAGCTGATTTTTGTGGTGAGAGTGCTTGTATTAAGCGCAAAACAAAAAAAAAAAATGCATGCCTTGTGTCAGAATGCATGAAACAAAGAAAGTTTGGCCTGCTGTCTATATGTGCATACTTTAGAACTTTAGTTTCTAATAAAGTTTAAGATAATCATGAATACTTAATGGATTTTACCTATCGTCATGAATCTTCAAATCTCCAAATCAAGTACAACACAACAAAAGGCCTTCCATAAGGCTGGTATTTTGAGGACTTCATCAGCGTCGCAACATCGGGACTTTGTCAGCATGATCACTCACTACACCATATAATGACTGTTGGGAGCTTATTTGATAGCATGAGTTATTTGAATTCAAAGGCATGGAAGGAGCATCGCACTACCAGAGCTTCAATCAGAGCTAAGCTGAAAGCATGGGCGTGTGCTGCATCCTCACAGCTTTATGGCTTCCTGGAGGATCATTTACACCCATGATACACCATGTACTATAAACTCACTTTGATTTAAAGGAGTAACCCAAAGCATAAAATTTAAAGACAGTGCAAACATTCAAAAAATAACCATAAAAATACACTCTATAAATACTGCTAAGTGTGTCACACTATAAATGCTGATGCTAATGAAGGCAAATACCAAACAGGTGAGACTGATGAGGTGGTAACTATGGTAACAGTTCAATATTCATGGAACGGAAGCCTCTGGTGGCCATATGTGCGAATGTCAGATGGAGATGCGACAAAGTTTGTTTATCCAGTAGGTTTTATGGAATTATCTCTGAGGTAGACATTCTTATTAACTTCTTGATGAGCAAGCGTAATCTGCACACAGTTCATTCATATAAGGAACACAATAAACATATTTCAGGTCTCTCAATCGCTGGTCCTGCTTCTTAAATTTGCCAATTAAATTAGAATCCGCTATGTATTTATTGATTAATTTTCTCATCGTGCATGGCAGCAATCTGAGTAAGACATCTCTTCAAAGAACTCACAAAAGGCACTGTGACTTTTGAGATACAAACATATGAAGCAATTTTAGAGTAGGTTTTGCAAAAGAACACACCAAAGATTTATTAGCTGTTTCAGCTTTACTTTATAGATGTTTGTCTGTTCTGAATATGCCAGTTTGGACTGAGTAGCTACCAGATGTGAAAAACACAGGCAGAGCTGAGTAAGCTGGTTGGCCATCTATCCAGCTTCCTTGTTACTTGGTTAAATTGATACTTGGCTAAAGTGTTTGCAATTTTCTAACTGCCATACTGTTGTGTTTTTCTTAAAAATAACTTGGTAGCAGTAATTCATTGCATTAGTAACAGTAATTCAGAAACTTGACCAGTTCAGCCTATATTTTGTCAGCTGGTAACTCGTCAGCGGGATTTTTTCCTCTAACCCTGCATGTTGTGTTGTTGGAAGCCCTGATTCCACTTTAAGGAAGTTTCAGGCTGCTCAGAACACAAAAATAACATTCAAACTACACCAATTTCCTATGAAGTTACACGTAGACTACAAAGTCCTGCTAAAGACATTTAAAGTCGCAACTCTGATGATGAAAGATCTTTTCGTTGTATTGTTGGTTATTGTTTCTTTCTTTTAATGTGTAAAGGACACAAATATTTTGAACTCAAAATGAAAGTTTATAACATTCACTTTTATAAAGTGTCATATCAATATATAAATAGCATTATATAAATGAAAATGTTGGCGCATGCACACTATTGTTGCATTTATTTTCCTTAAAAGAAAAGAAATTATATCTAACAGGTCAAACAACAGTGTTGTCTTTAACAACCATAAGTATTCTTTTTGTAGAGGAAACATATTGTATTTGATATTTGAAACTCATATCATCTAACCACATCTTTCGAAAATATTTATGCTTCAATTTTTTATAGGATTGTTTTTGTTTATTTGTTTGTTTTTTTGTATAGCACTGGTTTATTGTTTAGATATTTAGCACATGGTTGAAGGACATTGTTGAAAATACCCAAGTTGGTAACAATATTGGTGCCTTTAGGGTGATTCTCTGACAGGATAACTGTTTATCATAGTCAAGTCTAAACTAATTACACAGCTTAATTCTTCATGTGTGGTGTTAAGTGTGATCGGTTGCTTATTCGCAGTTTGAAACACTTTGCCATTGTACGCAGATGTGACTGGGTGAACAGATGGTCAGAACATGAATTGGATATAATAATTGGATAAAGTTTATAGCCTGAAGGACACATCTTTGTCAGCTTTTGTTCATGTTTCAGAAACATCTATGTATGTACAATTTAAAAAAAAAAAAAAATAATAAATAAATAAAATTAAATGGAATATCTACACTATCTACCTCATACAACTTTTTTTTTTTGTTCAAATATGTATTTTAATAATGGACAGATGGTGAACTTGTCAGAAGGTCTGATATGCTAGGTCTGAATAACAATGTGTACTGTTGGCTTGCAAAGTACCATGTGCTTTAAATAAAATTATGATGACAGGGAAATGCTGTGCTGTAACATATTATATTTAGTTCTGGATTTTACTGGTTCAGCACTTTTAAAAGACAAAATTACAGTGCACAGAGGGGCATGTATCTAGAGGAATTTGAATTAAATTGCAGATGCATGTGACCTTGCATTTGTCTTTTCCAAGTGTTCCAGATGGTAATATAATTAATAGCTTGTTTCAATATAGAATGTATTAAGACTCGCTCTTATTGTATCAGTATTGATCTCACTGGGAGGTATAACTTTCTAAACTGGGATCACAACCATGTTTTTTGTGTGTTTAATAAAATGTTTAAGCTACAATAAAAGCATATTACTCAAGAGTAGACATAGATCTCTGTATGTTAAGGCCATTAATTCAGTTAGACAGGGTAATGTTTCTCAATGTGCAGCTACTGAGCTGATGATGAAGAAGGATATTAACTCCTCAGCCTTCACAGATGGCTTAATAAACTGTAGCCTCTGCTCTCTGAAATAGTCTCACACAGCATTTTTCTGACTCCATTGGAAAGAAAGAAAGGAAGAAAGAAAGAAAGAAAGCCAGTGTTTCCATTTGTCATTTCTTTAGCAGAGCTCATTACTGAATGCTTTACAACACGCCGTCATGCTGGCACTCCTCAGGGATCGGATGATCTGAATCAGCCTGACAGTGTGCACACTCGAGTCAGCAGAAACGGTAGAACTCCTACACTAAGTATGTGAGATATGATACTTTCTTTAGGAGCTCGTCTTGTTTAAGAATGGATGCAGTTTCTTTCTAAAATACATACACTACTTGAATTTATATTCTCTACATGCCCCAGACACCAAGCTTTTTTTTCTTCTTTCTTTCTAGTTTGTTAATAGAGATAATGCAGTGTGCACCTCAAGTAAATGGATTGCTGGGATAAATAGATTGTGGGACACTTGAAGAATGACTCTGGGGTCACAATGTGTAAGTGAGATTGAGAAATGAACAGTGACAGCAGGAGTAGTACTGAATCTGTCATGATTGAACTGTATAAATTTGGATAGACTGAAAGAGGTTAGGGGAACGGAATCTCAGATCAAAGGTGGTCAGGAGGAATTGGTGGGACACCTGCAAATGTGTTTTATGAAACATTTTATTTGGTCTCATCCATTCAACAAGGGAGAAGCTGTATCCGAAAATACTTCTCATATAGTACTAAATGATATTTGTGAAGACGTCTACTGATTTCTTATTCAGCAATTGATTTATTTAAAATATATTCATTCATCTTCTGTTAACATTGTATCCTGGTCAGGGATGTGATGGATCCAGAGCTGCTGCTTCTTCCTGTTGCATTATATTTATGTCCTGTCATCACTCTATATACAGTATCATACATATATGTTGCACCTAGGGCCCAGAAAAAAATGTTATTTCTTCTTACTGTTTACATTGTATATGGTTGTGATGACTTTAAAGATTTACTTGACATGAATTGACTTGACTAATTTTTTTTGTTTTCCAAAAAAGGGGTACATTTATGGCATGGTTGTTGATCAGAAGAGGACATCCGGTATTGCCAGGCATGTGCTTTTTTAATCAGGGAAAACATCTGCAGATTAAGAGTCATATTATGCACAAGTATTTGCACACCTGACCATCACACCCACATGTACTTGTTGAACATCTCATTTCCAAAATCATGGGCATTAATATGAAGTTGGTCCGTCTCCATGCAGCTGTAATAGCCTCCAATCATCTGGGAAGGCTTTCCAATATATTTTGTAGCATGGTTGTAGGGATTTACCCATTCCACCGCAAGAGTATTAGTAAGGTCACGCAGTGATGTCGGCGAAAAAAACCTGGTATGCAATCTACATTCCAATTCATCCCAAAGGTGTTCAGTGGGGTTGAGGTCAGGGCTCAGTGCAGGCCTCTCGAGTTCGTCCACATCAGCCTTGCCATACCATGTCTTCATGGACCTGACTTTGTGCACAGGGGAATTTTATCTAGGGAAAGATCCCAGTGCAAGTGAAGGGAAATCGTAATGCTATGGCATACAAAGACATTCTTGACAATTGTGTGACTCCAATTTTGTTGAAACGGTTTGGGGAAGGTCCACGTATGGTTTTGCTGGTTAGGGCCACATACACTACATGAATAAAAGTACACTACCGGTCAAAAGTTTGGGGTCACCTTCTAATTCAATTATTTCTTTATTTTTATGACTTTAAAAGAGACTG
>JAQQZR010000005.1:1475304-1493113 GCA_030068235.1 Notoglanidium macrostoma
CTCGCCCGAAGATGCTGGGATTGGCTCCAGCTTCCCCGCGACCCAGATGGATAAAGCGCTATAGATAATGGATGGATATAATAAAATTAATTTGATGCAATATCTCCAAATGTATAACATGAGAAACCCAGATCCAAAATGCAGCTGTACAATACTTTTTTTTCAATTTCCCAAAAAGTTTTCCTACATCACCCTCCTCTGTGCTCCCTACACTGGCTTCCTGCATCTCTGGCATCAAACTTAAAATACTGCTGCTTGCCTAAAAAGCAAAACTGGGTCTCTATTTACCTGACTCAGCATCACTTTTCCTTTGAGCCTTGAGCACAGCTTGACATAACCCACCATCTTTCAAGATACAAGGAAGACATGCATATCACTTCTCTGTCTGAACTATCTGGCTCTCCTAAAAAACTGAGTTATCTAAAAGACTGGCTATCTTTAAACTGATGATCTACCTCTGCCAAACACCCAAATGAGTTTAAAAACCTTCAACTTGTACTGATTTTGTTGCTATTCTTACTCATTTTACCAATGCCTTTCTAACACCATTTTAGCTTGATCTCAGACCTTGACCTGTTTGTATGAACATGAGACTATGTTTTTGTCTGAGACATCTGAATCAGTTTTCCAAGCCCACACTCTCGCAGTCAAACTCCCTTTTTTATATTCATTACTTCCACCTACCATATTTGAAATCGTTTTCTATTCAAACTTTTAATTTGCTGCTGTAAGGTCATTGTGTTACGAAAAGTCTTCTGCTTTCAAAGTCTCTGCTTAATTAATGTTCGAATTAAACATGCATCCATCTTTTTCCTCTCACATCAGAGTACTCCTCATAAATTAGAGTACTCCATAAATCCGCAGCTTCTTTCTGCCGAGGTTAAACCAGGGACAACGGCACATCAGTCATCGTTATGAAGATGATAGACATGAGGTCCTCTCCTTGGCCTATGCCCTATAGTCTTTTTTTTTCTTAAACAAAGCATCTCTTGGTTCTAAGAGTAGTCTGCAGCTCTCATGAGAAGCTGTGATGAGCTCTGTGATGTTTCCAACTAGAGATGTAGGCAACAAAACATTTAATAATTCATTTATTTATCTTCAGTAACCACTTTATTCTAGTCAGCGCAGCACTGGATCCAGAGCCTAGCCCAGGAGGAATACATTTGGATGCACATTGGGGCACCATGCACAGTCACGTTCACACACACTCTCACAAGTAGGGGCGCTTCAGCGTAGCTGGCCGACCTTCATGCAAAACTGCAGAACCCAGAGGTAACCCACAAAGGGACAAATGGAGAACTTGCAAAACCTCATGCAAACAATAACCTGAACCAGAAACTCTGAAGCTGTGTGATGGCAAGCAATAAAATGTATCACTAATTACTAATTCTTTGAGCATTTTTCACTGTTCAACTATGTCTCTTTGTTATAATCTGAAAACAATGTAAAAATGTTTTATTTCCTTATTAATCTTGCCTACGCTTTCTTCTGAATGTAAGGTTTGTGAGGCAAGCAAGCTATTACTATTAGATTAACTATTAGAAATGATTATTTTTAATAATAATTCAACGAAATGGGGCACCATTTCCAACATTCTCCGTTTTAGGGGCTTGAAAACATCGAAAGAGTGTATTATGGACGCCAGGTGTCCATACAATGTCCAAACATTCTCATGCATCTTTGCCTTGCAGTGATGGAAATCAGTTAGATGCCTAAGTACAACTCTGGAGTTGATTAAAAATCCAGTTGAATGGAAATCTAATGCCTAACCCACAGATGTTTGAGTTTACTGCTCATAAAATGCCTAGATCAGTGCACAGTTATGCATTCAAGGAATTTACTCTAAAGTGAAAAGTGTGATTTTAGAATGCAAGGTGACATCACCTAGGTTTCCTTTGAGTTTGAGAAAAAGCAAGGGGTTACACATGCATGGAACGGGCAATTATCACACAGCCAACAGAATATGAGCTTATGAGTGTCCTGAGCAATTTCCTGATTTGATGTTTTTTTTTTGGTGATATAATACAATATGTTTGGATAACTTTTTGTCATGCTGTCTTCCTAGAGACAGTTTTATTTTTCCTGGCTCTGCCCTTCCTTGGAGTGGAGTGGCCTGGATTCACTGGTCATCCTGGTTGTTGGCTATTTTGCAGATAACCTCATTGATGACCTTCAATGTGCACTTTATGACCATCCCAGGCAGGAAGAAAGTACAGTTTATATAAACAAGAAGTTTTCTTCCTGACTACATGTCAAGCTGTTTTAGGATGATTTATGGTTAGATAGGATGGGACATAATTTGTAGTCTCGCACTGTATAGATCATTGTGAGTCAATTTAACAAACAGAGTGGTAAATACAGTGTTCCTAATGATGTCTAAAACCTTGCTAGCTAAGAATAATTTCCTCAGACAGTTAATTTCATTCTTTGATACATAACTATAATGAAAAAATTGCATGTCATTCAATACTGACTAATGCTGTTCCCATCACAAAGTTATTATTTGTTAATGCTTCTTGTATTGCAGTTGGAAATAAAAACTGTGTGGCTACTGGTGTAGTAGTGCTTGCTTTGGGTATTGACTCGAATCCTCATGCAAGTCATCCACTCACCTTGTGCTTATGCATTTGCTCAGATTCTCCTTCAAAATAATTTCCCAGATAGCCATTTTGGCATGCCAAGAATTCAAGCAGTGAGATAATTACAATTCGGCAAGATGACGTTGGCAATCAGAGCAACACCAGCTGCACCTGCTCATTTCATATCCACAACATGACATGGAGGAATAATTCTTTGCCACTCTCAAGACCCCTTCTCTCTCATTGAAGGTTGTGAGTGAAATCCTGTCTTTGATTTCATGTCAAGAATCAGTTTGCTGTTTTCTTTCTTCAGCGCCTGCTTTACATATCTGCGTTTGATATTTCTGGAGACTGCACAAAGACACGCGTCGTGAGCTCATACGGTGATTTGGTGAAAATGTCATGTTTGTCATGTCTCTATCTAAAAGCTGCAGAGATGTGCAAAGAAAATAAGATGGAGTTCTCTGTAGCGGCACAGAAAGTATAGAAAATTGGCCAGTAATTCATTGAGACAAGCAATCAAAGTGCTAAGGAAGGTTATAAATTATACCACGAATATGGTTTGAGTATGAGATGAGGCATTTATATACTTTATATATTTATATACTGCACAAATAGAAGTTTTTCCAAAGACACTGCAGGAGCAGGAGATGAACTATACAGCTTGAAATTCTGTAATACTCCATGTTCTGCTTCGAGTTCAGCAGGAGAGCATTTGACTGTGGAATAGCAGGGGTTTAGAAAATAAAGCACGTAACATTCCCATCAATATTCTTGCCTCTCTCATCCCCCATGCTGGAATGAGCTTATTCACTGCATGTCATTTTTCAAGCTTTAAATGGTTTATACAGGGCTGGTGGAAGTGTGTTTGTGTGTGCGTGCGCGTGCTAGGAGGGTGCTAATAGACTTGAAAAGGCTTTGTTAAGAAAAAAACATATTTCATAAATGTCTTAAATGTTACATGCGGTGAAAACATAAAGCCTATCCTGTTTGCATGCTCACATGATTGTTTTTGTGTTTGTTGCCTTCAGAGTGACATAAATCCAGGGGCTAGGCAATGTTCCCTATCATGTTAATAACTAATGTATCTATTTGAAGATTTTTACTGAAAATATGGTATGTCACAGCAATAGTATCTAATGATGATGAGGCCTACAATGAAAATCATTTCGCTCATCTTAAACAATACTGCTCAAGCCTTTTTACAAGTGTCCTACACACTGAAAATGGCCCCCAGCACAGTGTCAAGTAAAGTCATGATGTCTGATGATAATGTTGTTGTGGAAGCTTGGGAAAACCCGTCACTTTTCCTCATATATGTCTTAGGACATCACAGTTAGCAAGCTAGAAATTACAAAAAAACATGACAGGCTTTACGGCCTCATTTGCTATAGCAACATTAGCTTTATATGATTTAAACATCCGCAGACATTTTGTACTACTTGCTGAAAACGGACATATTCAAGACTCTATTACTTGAGTATTGACAGCCTGTGCTGTTTATCTGGGGTGCGTTCAATGGCACTACCATTATGTTAGCCTAGCAAAAGCTAAAAGAAACAAGTTAGACTTTGTTAGCACAGCGTGTTAGCTAACAGAACCAGAACACTCGAGACGTAGCTAGCCAGTAACACACAAGATGGTGGACAAAGAAGTAATGCTGCCTTCACGTGCTCGAGGTTACAAGTTGAGGAAGGCGTTCGTGAGCAACTCGTATTTACCAGAATTCTGAGAGTATGTGAAGGCAGCATCATTTTCATCAATTTGACTGAAACTAGCATGGGAACGTTTTCAACTTTAGATGCTTGCACTATATTGCATTCCCTGAACGCTACAAGTTTCAATCCCATGTTAATATAAATTAGATTTGTTACAAAAACCTTTCAAGAAATCCACCAAGCTCCAGTGTTTGCCACAGGAGTGAGAGGGGGTTGCACAGCACATATGCAGGAAGTTTTGCGAGTAACAAGGCATTCAATAAACACTATTTTAGCTAACAAATCGTTAGCAAACATAACGTAACAGAAAATGCATCCTGAACATAGCCCAGTTATGGTGCTACAGCCGTGTCAGCAAAGAAAACAATTACATTGTTAAGCTCTCACAAAGCTATTATTTGTTTTCTTGCATTTTCTTCATAGGTTTTAGCAGTTCTCGCGAACACCCTGCATTTCATGAAACCTGATTCTGACCTTTATTTAAACTGATTTAAATAAATTGTGTAAACGGCTCCACTAGCACGGAAAAAAAAACTAAACATTTTTACAGACCCAGTCTCACTGGAAGAGACGATAGACAAGGTATTTAACACATCAAACCCTCTCAATTTGTGAGGACCAGATAAGTGGACAGGTATTGAACTGCAGAGCAAGGATCACATAAAAGCAACATGGAGTAATATGATAAGCCCTTATCTTGGGGTACTTGAGCTTTTCCTATTAAAAGTTGTAATTACAAATCTCCTCAGGATGAACCACAGAGGCGAAGTGATGACTTAAAATACATCTAATTTTAATGTCATCACTGTGACATGCTTCTCGAGGTCAGATACTAGAGGTACTTTTTGGAGTGTCTTGTGAGAATCATAGCTATGTGATTGTGGCAGTAGGGGGTGTGGACCAGTGCTGGCTATGAATGGGAGGAAGAATCACAGAGAAGTGGTTAATGAGCGAGTACACCTGTGTGTAATGAATAGGATGCATCCTGTGTGTTTCACAAGAAAGAGAGCCGGCTCTTAGCACAAAATGACCACATTTTGTAAAGCCTGCTTGGCAAGTGTGCAGTTTTTGAGTTCTGTTCTGTTTAAATTTCATCCTGAAATGCAGCTACATGTGCTGAAACTCATGGAGCAATAAATAAATAAATAAATCATCATGCTCTTTCCAGTGTCCTCAACTATTTTAGCCCTGAGGTTTCACCAGAACATACAGTGTATGCATTGTCTTTATCTGGAAATGCTTAAAATATACAGTTATCAGTAAGTAAAAAATAAAACATGACCAGGCTTTCTCTTATATGACACTTATCAGTGATGGGATGGAATGGTGTGATTTTATTCCTATAACAACACATCCCAAAGTGTTTCATCCTATGTAACAGCGATTTGGCATTGATTACATTTTTTAAACAGTGACATACTTTTTTCTCTCTCTTGACATCAATAGGATAAAAAGCAACATCTCATGTTACCAAGAATCTGGTAAGTTCAGAGTCGCCTGTCTTGATTACTTTCCTCAGATGGAACTTGGCTGACTGTGACAAAGCACTGACATTAGACACACTAATTGCCTGAAATCAGCTGGGATTGGTTCCAGCTCACCAACGACCCTGACGGATAAGCGGTATAGATAATGGATGGATGGATAGAAGACAAAATATGTAGTCATGAAATTTTAGACTGTAACTGAAAGTCCTTCTTCAGCTTTATATGTTTCAGCCTCAGAAGTTAGGGTTAGGGTTAGAGATGGGGTTAGGGTTGTGGTTAAAGTTAATTAGTAAACATATTGACAGTAAAGCTGGACATTTCACTAGAATATATTTCTTGGGCCAATTTTGAATATTTAGATATATTTCAAATGTAAATTTTTTTCTGTATGGATTATGTGGGATGTCTACAAGTCCCTGAGAAGGAAGAAGCTGTCATTAAACAAGTGATGCCATATTTGAATGACTGCTTTAATATAAGCCTGTGTGTTGCGTTACAGCTGGCATTTCTGTCTCAGCCTTAATATTAAAGAAAATTAATCAACACCTTCTAACCTATTAGCTTTGAGGGTTCGATGCCACTGTGGTAGAAACGTTATTTGTTACAATTGTCTTGAGAATTATTAAATCTCAAGACTCTAAGCGCGGTTCGAATGTTTATAGTTTGGTTTGTTTGGAAAGTAGGTCACTGTGCTGCATTACAGGAAAAAAGAACCATTCAAAAAATGATTTATTTTTTTAACTTAATATTTGGTGTGATGTAAAAGTAAAGACAGCTCCTTTTTCCCAATTCAGTCAAAAGTAATTGAGTTGACACAGAGTCAGCTCAGATTCTCTTGCTGATAAGAATGGACTTGAGGTTTGTGTGTGGACCACACAGCTCCTATGTGGTGTTTAAATCTCAGTGCACCTCAAGCTCCAGAAATGTGGACTCTAATAACATGCTTGCTCACACCGTCTGGGATTGAGTCTATTTGATGACAGTTTTTTCACTGCAGATTCAGGATATTTTCCTCAATGGTCTATTTTGACAAAAAAAAAAAACCAGTTCTTGCAATATCCATTACTCATTTAAAATGCCTTCAGATTTGTGTGCCATTAATTGATTTAACTTTTTTGTTAGTTCTCCCAAGGCTTCGGGCTTGTTTATCTAAAATTTAAATGTCACAGACTGCCAGTAAAAAAAAAAAAAAAAAAAAATGTTACGCTCATTGATCTCTTCAGAGTCATTAAAAAGGTCAGTGTCCTCAAATAGATTCGATTCTTCTAGTTCTATCCCTCCTAGCAGTTATCTGTTTATTCATCTATACACATTCAACTTCATTCAGAAGCATTTTATGAAACTAAATATTTATTTTGGTGTTTTATACAGCTGTACAAACATATTACATATTTCTCCATCCAGAGATGTGAAAGTCAATTCCATTTCAATATTTCAAATTATAACCACCCATCTGATATAGGCTTAAGGATAAGGACCAAAAGCCTCATTTATAAACACTGCATATACACAAAACATGCCATGGAAAGTGTGTGCGTCATCTACCACACACACATCGGGATTTATAAATAATTATACGACTGTTCCGTTGAGTGCTCAATTACGATTGATCAGAAGGTGTTGGTTAATTTTCTATAACAAGGTTAGGGTTAGTAGAGCTATTAGTAGGGTTAGGGTTAGGAGATCTATGATTAGGTGGTGCAGTGGTTAGCACCGTCGTCTCACAGCAAGAAGGTCCTGGGTTCGAGCCAGTGCGGAGTTTGCATGTTCTCCCCGTGTATGCGTGGGTTTCCTCCGGGTGCTCCGGTTTCCTCCCACAGTCCAAAGACATGCAGATTAGGTCAGCTGGCTACTCTAAATTGCCCATAGGTGTGAATTTTGGTGTGAACACACTACACGTGTGTGGTTGTTTGTCTGTGTTGGCCCTGTGGTGGACTGGCGACCTGCCCAAGGTGTACGTATCTCTCGCCCGAAGATGCTGAGATTGGCTCCGGCTTCCCCACGATCCAGATGGATAAAGCGGTATAGATAATGGATGGATGGATGGATATTATAGAGAAAAAAGGGCTGTTGAGTGTTTAATAAAGTAAAGAGAAACAATGGTTCATCATTACTTTAAGACATGAAGTGTTTGACTGGTACTGTAAGTCATAACAGGAATGAACTTGTTTCACCTTTAATATAACTATACAATGTTCAATAAGAAATTAAAAAAAAATTTAATTGGTGGAAAATTGCTGTAATATTCATAGAAATAAAGCATTTTTGGTCATGCTGTTATTCAAATCAACTTTGGGGTTGTAACGGTAAGTCTACTTTGCCTCAGATCACATTACACTTCCTAATTGCTGATTATTTTCCCCTAACAGCACTTGTGTATTGTGTATTATTCATTACTTTGTACTAATCATACTATACTATAGACTTGGTTCTTATACTTTACCTCTTTCATTTTCATGTTTATAGCTCTTGATGTTAAATACCAATTAATGACAATCAGCTTGTCCCTAGTTTCAAATTTAGTTCACCTGGACTCTGTTGACTGAATTAAAAGGTAAGTAAACATCATTTTGATATGTTGGGAATCAGTTGATAGCCTGCTTCATGGCAGTCCATAGATTTGTAGAGTGTAAAAATCAATTTGTAAGTAGAGCTCTGCTTCAAATTTCATGCAGGTGAAAAACAAGGAGATGAAGAGAACCAAATAGATATAGGATATACTGATATCTGACTCATCATTTTGCCTTATTATTATGGACAATCAAGTTATTTTAATTGCATTTTAAATGTTTCTGAATACATAATGTATTCATGTCACGTATTTTTTACTGTTTCAAGTTTATCAAGTTTATGCTTTTCAAGTTAAAAGCGCATGCATATGCTCAGAATCCTGAAGCTGGGTTAGGAAATATGTCATTTTTCTTTTATTTGTTTTTTTCCTTTAATTTGTACTCGTCTGGATGGTATTTCCCCCCAGTACCTCTGCAGTATGACTTGGAAGCACATAGAGATGTTTGCAATGGGAAATCTAATTTATTTTTTTATATTGTTTCAAAGATTGAATTCCGCATTCAGTGTCATGCCAAGTTGCTATTTCTCACCACTTCTCGCATTCAATTGACAAAAGATGAAAGGACAGAGATGAAGATGGACAGACAGGGGCAGCCAAATCTGCTGCCAACAAGACAGTGTTGACTGAGTCATTCTGTCAGCCTTGACTGCTAATTTTTGCTAGACCTCACACACTCTCTCTCTCTCTCTCTCTCTCTCTCTCTCTCTCTCTCTCTCTCTCTCTCTCTCTCGCTCTCACTCTCTTCTGTACATGCCTGTGCAATAAAAGGGCCAAATCCAAAATTGCAAAACATTAAGCTTTTAATGGTTTCAACAATTGTTCAGGAAATTTGTACGAATTAAACAGATAGATAAATTAACTTAGTATGGAATAGCTTCTTAATTTGAATTCCTTTAACGTTTAAGTCTGGTTGGTAATAAACAGACAGTTTTTACAGAATTATGTTTATGTTGTTCTACTCAATGTTAATGGCTACAAACAGAAGATATTTTGGAAAGTTTATAGTAAAAATCAATAGTTTGAATTTTATATATCAAACATTACATCTTTTCATGATTTTATCTTTGCATACTAGAACAATATGCAAGTGAATTTCCCTGTTTCCAAGTTTTTCTCTCAACAGTTCACTTTCAGCAATGAGCATTGATGAGCAAATGGTAGCACAGGTAGCTCAGGAGTGACTCTTAGAGCTGATTTTCTGGTATTAAGTGTTAAATATAGAGTTACCTATGACTCACAGTAAAAATAAGGTTTGTCACTTAAGGAATCAACTGCGTAAGAGATTTTGTGTCATTGAGAAGTGTTGGAGATTCAACTCCTACAGAGTTATGAAACCATGTGCTAAGTTAAGCAGAGTTCATTTTTAACTATGCATAGAGTTATTTTAACTCTGTGTCTGAGATGTATTATAAACACTTAAGCAAATGATTAACATTACAAATATACATCAGCATAGTGTTAAAATGTCCTCTGAGTGGATTTAACACTACAGAATGTACATATCTATATAGCCAAATAGGCTATATTAGGCAAATCTATACAGTAGGCCTAATGTGCAAAAACTTGAGCCTATTTTTTAGTACAAACTTTTTTATAAATATTTATTTTATGAATTCCGCCTCATTGAGTCAGTACAAAAACATTTTAGATTTCCAAACCTTACTTTTCCCAAAAAATAAATTGCATTTGAAAAACATTTGTATGCCAGTAAAGAAAACAAAATATTACATAAGAGACCACTTTTCAGACAAAAAAAAAAACAAAAACAAATAAACACAATGAAGGCTCCTGGATTTTGCTACAAAAAAAGAAGCAAGTGCAACAGTCAAAGTTTGTCAGATTCTCCAAGATGCTCAGTAAATCTTATCAGCTCATTTCCTTATAAAACTGGTACTACTATTTACAAAAAAGGGTTTTCACACCAAATATTGTCTTTATTTAATTTATTCTTGAAGTCATATTTACTATACAAAAAAAATAGGGTTGCTACATAGGCCTGAAGCCCCTCAGCCACATCATAACAAAGAGTGGATATGGAAACAAGGTCAGAAGTGTAGCCACCTCCTGTATATGGATAACATCAAGCTGTATGCTAAAAGTGAGCGAGACATCGACTCACTGATCCACCTCACCAGAATCTACAGTGAGGACAATGGGATGTTCAGACTGGATAAATGTGGATGCATGGTGGCCAAGAGAGGGAAGCAGTGAAGTGGAATAAAACATTACATTAGAAATGTAAGTTCCAAGCCATCAACATGTATATCCTAAAAACCATCAGATACCTAGCCGGAATAGTGAACTGACCACAGGAGGAAATAGATGCCACTGATGTCAAGACACAAATTCCTCATGATGCATGGGGTGTTCCCCATGAAGTCCAGCTCCCTGAGACTCTACGAGCAATGAAGAGAAGGGGAGTAAGGGTTAGTGAGTGTCAGAGCCACTATCCAGAATGAAACAAGGAACATCCGTGAATATATCAAGAAGATGGCCCCTCAGGACGAACTGATGAAAGAGTACCTCAGGCAGCAGAAAGCAGAGGATGGCAAGGAGGAAGAAAAAGCATCGTGGAAGACCAAGCTCCTCCATTGGCTGTACTACAGGGAAATCCTACCAGTGGCTAGGAAAAGCACAGGCTCTGATCATGGCAGTGCAAGAACAGGCCCTAATTACCAGATCTGTAGAGGTAGGGGTCTACCACTGTAGGCAGGACCCAAGGTGCAGACTGTGCAAACATGCCCCTGAGACTGTAATGGCACATAATAGCTGGGTGCAAGATGCAAGCTGGAACAGCATATAATGAAAGGCATAACCAACTGGCAGGGATAGTGTACAGAAACATCTGCGCCAAGTATGGGCTATAAGTTCCCAAGTCCCGATGGGAGACACCACCAAAAGTTGTTTGAGAACAACAGAGCTAAGATCCTGTGGGATTTCAAGTTCAGATAAGCAGCTGCTGGCCGACCAACCAGACATAGTGGTGGATGTTAAGGAGCAGAAAACAGCAGTAGTGATAGATGTGGCAATCCCAGCTGACAGTAACATCAGGAAGAAGGAGCATGAGGAGATAGAAAAGTACAAAGGCCTAAAGGAACAGCTGGAACAGATGTGGAAGATGAAGTCCAAAGTGGTTCCAGTAGTAACAGGAGCATTATGGGCTGTGACTCCCAAACTTGGAGAGTAGCTCCAACAGATTCCAGGTACTACAACTGAGGTCTCTGTCCAGAAATGTGCAGTTCTAGGAACAGCTAAGATACAGGGAAAGGAGAATTTATATAGAGATTGCTGAAACTACTAAAATTGGGTCAAGAACTGTCCAACGCATTATTAAAAACTAGAAGGATAGTGGGGAACCATCATCTTCATGGAAGAAATGTGGTTGGAAAAAAATCTTTAATGATCGTGTTCGGCGATCACTGAAACGTTTGGTGAAATCAAATCGTAAAAAAATCAACAGCTGAACTCACGGCTATGTTCAATAGTGACAGTAAGAGCATTTCCACACGCACAATGCGAAGGGAACTCAAGGGATTGGGACTGAACAGCTGTGTATCCTTAAGAAAACCACTGATCAGTGAGGCTTATCGGAAAATAAGACTTCAATTTGCTGGGGAGCATAAAGATTGGACTCTGTAGCAATGGAAGAAGGTCATGTGGTCTGATGAGTCCAGGTTTACCCTGTTCCAGAGTGATGGGCATCTCAGGGTAAGAAGAGAGGTGCATGAAGCCATGCAGCCATCATGCCTAGTGCCTACTGTACAAGCCTATGGAGGCAGTGCTATGATCTGGGGTTACTGCAGTTGATCAGGTCTAGGTTCAGCAACGTTATGTGCCCAAAGAATGAGGTCAGCTGACTACCTCAGAGTCCAGACCTTAACCCCATTGAGAATCTTTTGGATGTTCTGGAAAAGAATTTGCGCAGCGGTCCGACTGTCCCATCATCTCTACAAGATCTTGGCAAAAAATTAATGCAACTCTGGATGGAAATAAATATTGTGACATTGCAGAAGCTCATCAAAACGATGCCACAGCGAATGCGTGCCATAATCAAAGGTAAAGGCAATCCAAGGAAATATTAGTGACTTTTTTTGGACAGGCAGTGTGTATATATATATATATATATATACTTGTGTGTGTGTGTGTGAAGTGAGGCAAATGTTGGCACAGGAAAAATTGAAAAATGTTTAGTTTTTTTTTATTTATCCTTTAATGTGACTTTTAAGTGGTGTTTTACAGTATTTCTAAAGGTCAACCATTTAGCAATGTGCAACAGACCATAATCATTCATATGACTGTTTACCCTTCAGGAAATAAAATAAAGTTCCAGTAAATTAAAGAATGTTTCCTTGTGTACATTTTATACCCTTCAGTTATTAATGTCAAGTGAGAATGTACAGGAAAAATCTGAGTGAAAAGAATCAATAGTAATATCTAGAAGCCACATACAACATGACACATTCAGAAATCCAATAAGTTCAAACCTGTGGTATTAAACGAGGTGTGTTTTCGGGTACTCGGTGGAATGACATACCACATATAATGGCTGTCGTAACTATGAATATTTGTTTTGCGGGTGTGTGGAAGTCATCTCAGCTTCCATGGTTTGCTTGGATTTGTATGGTGGCTTATTGAGTGTGTGGCAGCTAAAGTATAGTGGCTTATCATGTGTATGTTGACTTGTACAGTTTACCTAAAAAAATCAGATTTGCAGAAAGCAAATATCCACATATTACTCTATGCACCATACTTCAAAATCAATAAAAACATAGATCACAGTTGACCATTATAGATCACTGTAACTTCTAAAAGGAGTAGAATGTCCTACCTGTGTCTTATGTACTGTATATCCTTTGTGTTAATAGCATGACATGGCAATAGGGGTTTGAGGGCCACTGAGATGTTGTCATAGATAGATCTGTACTATACTTTACATTCTGCTAGTATTATTCCCTTAGGCAGTCACAGTCTTAGCTCCATTTGATCCCTGTTCTCCTTCGCCTTCCCAGCTCCTCTAAAATCTGCTCATCTTTATGTTTCAACTTCTATCACTACTCCTGTAGAGACCTTAGGAAGTGATTTCCTATATCCAAATATCTCTTAATTAAAAGCCATTTTATAATACATTTACATTCAGAGCTTAATGAAGCATTGTGTTGTTGTTTGTTAATCAATTCTGACAATTTATATGCTAGAGAATAAATGGTTCAAGCTCATTGAAGCAGTAATGAGATCAAGTTCATACAGTGTATTAGCATTCATCTCATTTTGATATATGCATGAATATCTAAAGCCTCTATTATTCACAGATTAGCAATTTTCATCCTTGTATTATTTTTAAGCTTGGGTATTACAACAAATCACAGGTTGAAATTTCCTGTAACTGGATTCACAAGACATAAAAGGGCCTCTGTCATACCTCAATAGGATTTCATCAATCATTACTAGGGGATTGCGCAGTTTTTGAGTGATTTATATTACAATTAATCACTTATAGAAGACCTGCCATTTTTAATCCTTCTAAAAACAGAGCCAATGTTATTTAAATGACTGTGCAACTGTTTCAAAAGTGGGACATGTTTTTTCACTGCACTGTGCTCAGTGTAACAAAAATTCCTGAGCAGGAAGCAGCACTGATCTAGCAAAAAGCTGCTTAAGTTTTCTGTCTCTGGGAATCAACATGACAAAACCATGAGCGTGGAACTAATACACTAAAAATGCAGCAGCAACAGCCTCGACTCTTACAGGAAACTTTCTGTTGCTGAAATAAATTATACACAAATTTGAATACTTTGTTTCTTCGGTCCTGTGTTTCAGTGCTCTTATTTTATGCGATTCACTTTCAATACTGAAATGCTATATAATTGTCAAGTATATTAATGCATTAATCCTTGTGAAGGTGTGTGTTCTTCAGCAATTAATTGTGCGGCAGTAAGATCCAGAATTCACCAAATGTGTTTGATACAAGTATAAAGCAATGGAGCCAATATTTTGCAATCAGATTAAAATGTCGTAACTTGGCATAACTGAGTTATTTTTTATATTTAACTTAAGTCAATGGATGTTGTGTTACATGCTCTATGGGCTGCATTCAGTGTAGAGAGGATTTAACACAGCTCCTCGCTTGAGTGATATCGGCTCGTTCAAGGAGCTGTCAAGTTAAATTCTGCTATCTGATCATTTGTTGTAACTTCAGTATGTCAAGGTAAAATGTATGCTTTCACCTGAGAATATACAAAAAGTCAGTATTATATACATAAATATGACGTTAATAATCACCCAAGATAGCTAATTAAGTAGCCAATTAAAAGCGGAATAAAAAAACCTACATCCTGTGCACAATTTCATGATATTGATTTAGTAACTTGTGGCTTCATTAAGTTTTACGCACATAAGTAACTGTCAATAAATGTGCAAAATGGAAAAAAAAGCTAAATAATAGGATGCACTGGATGGATCAAGTGCTATTTTATAAGCTAATGAGGGTTGAAGCCATATAGTTAAATGAAACCACAATTAGAAGTGATTAATCTGTTAAATACAACTAGGAATGCTCATACTGAAATATACTGGCAAACTGGATGCTACTGGATGCTAAGATGCTAAAATCTTGGAGTGAACTATATGCAGGACATTTGTATAAATTGAGCATGGAGACCAGAAAATTGACTTAGGCAGCTGCATAACCCATCTCAACACTTTCTGGACAAAGTCATCAACTCTGAATATAACCTGAAAACCTGAAAAGGTTTTTTTTTAAAGATACCTGGTATGACATCTCTCTGCACACACACACACACACACACACACTTGGAAGTCATATACACATACATGTAAGTCAGGTGCTGTTTTTAATGACGCAGATGCTGGAGATGTACAGAAAGTGATGAATGGAATGTGTTAGGACTGGCTGACATGCATAAAGACATGCTCTTGAGTTCAGGTGGCAGCCATAAATCACACTGTTTTAGAGTACACTGCAGTCTCTTTAAAAAGAGAGGCCTTTTCACAGGTCTCCCTATGTTAGCTTTGCAAAAATATTGGACCAAGCACATACTCCATCGTTCCCTTACTGAGCACTGCCTCTTCCTGAGAGTGCTTCTCTAACATTCTTCTGCTGATTTCAGTGCTTTCTCTCCACTTTGTTCTCAAACGGATACAAACTCTTCATGTCGAGGCCTCTCTGCAGGCACTGTGTAGGAAGCAAGTGCTGAGCTGATGCCTGGTACTTTCTGATAAGAGCAGAACCTGGGTGAGGGGGCGGTTGTAGGACTAAATTAGAGCCCTTCCATTGCAGCCTATAGGATCTTTCAAAAAATGAGAGTGAGATAGGAAATAGACTGTAGTTGTAATTGTAAAACGGTGACCCAGGTTCTGTAATCTTTAACACACTTCAGCATGGTATAAATGTGCTACATGATGTGGATGGATGTTTACTGACTGAATTACTTTAGCCAAATAATGCCAGAAATACACCCCATACACCATTCATTCATGAGGCGAAAATTCATTTCTCAGAGAATGATCTATTTTTATTTATTTCCGCATATATATATAAACTTCATTATTACCATTGCAATTCAGTAACTGTGAGGTTTATAACTTACTTAAATTAACTAAGCCTATAAACCCAGGGCAAGAGTCAGCTAATAGAGCCAGCCAATAGAGACAGATAATAATGCTAATTGTGAGTAATGCCTTCCTAGAGAGACTCACTACAGAGGCATTGTAGGTCACTAATTAATCCATGTAGAGCAGTTAACAGTGAGCTTGAGGAAATTGAGCTGTTTTGTGGCCATGTGTGACCTGCCTTCTTCATATCTCCTGATTCTTAAATAATAACTGGCTGAATCTTAATATCAAGAAGGGCTATTTTCATTAATGCGTGAGAATAAACTTTCTTGAGCCAACTGGACGCATGTCACACAGTAGCTGAATACTATAGAAACGATCACACTGAAACCGAATACAATTATAATATTTGGATTGAACAATAATGTGTTTTACATTTTTCTCATAGTTACACCCATGAGGGAAAAAAACAGTATTTTTAGTTGACTACACCATAATCAGTGCATGACAAAATAGCACAGAACAACATCTTAATTACCTAGACGTCATCACAACACCACCATCATTAATTAAATTGCTGGCAGATTTGATTGATCACTACATAATTAGTCTACATGATGTGTATATACATAGGTCATTGGTTCAATTAAACAGTGACTACAATCTGTATAATATGTAGCAGCCTGCCAATTTCAAACATAATAAATTGCAAGCTGATCCATTCACTAAAAATGAGCTGAAACCAATGAATAGGTTGAATCACAGAGTGGTAATGGCTACAAATGAAAAAGTTCAGCGAGCTTCACATTGCAATAAAGTTATGTCAATATTTTTTTTCTACAATAAGAGGAGACCTGGCTGATGCCAATAAATTTGTAATCAGAAAACGCTGCAAGTGGCTAAAATGAAACCCGGCGCATTGCAGGATCTTGGACCTTTGAACGGTGCTGTGGTGTTCATTCAACTGTCTCTGATAAAGCTCATGCACTGAAGATCACAGGCAAGTGTGGCATATTTTCAGATGAAGTGTGAGACTGGAAGAAAAGACCAGTCGATTATGCCAAACAGGAATTAAAATCTATCCATTCAAGCCAATAGTCCTAAAAATGTGCTCGCATTAATGTTTCTTAATATTTATTTTGAAGGCACTTCAAATCATGTGGCTGTGGTGCTTTGGCTCCTTGGTTGTCACTCTGTCTGTCACTCAGATGTTTATGTTAAGCATGAGTTGTCTGCCACCCTTCACATCTCTGCCCTTTTATGCTCCAGAGGTTCGGCAGATGTTTCCAAAAGCTCACTCATGTGAAGTGATGTACATTGTGGATTGCACACCAATTGGAAATCTATATGAATATTCCACAGGGGTGCCACAAAGAAACAACCTACTTCCTGACTTTATGCTTCTGCCGACCATGGATCAGATTTCATGTTGAAAATGAAAATGTTTAAGTTCATAATTATTAAGAGAATAAAACACATCCGGACATGCTGTTGTAAGTAAATAATGAACTAAGTGGTGATGTGATGTGTGCCTTATAGCAAAGCGTTACTGTTAACTGCACATCCTGAAGTGTTTTATTTCTCTTATACTACAACCCTGTTTTTAAAAAAAATTGGGGACGTTGTGTAAAATGTAAAAAACAGAATGCGGTGATATACAAAGCATTTAAAACTATATTTAATTCAAAATAGAACAAAGACAACATATCAGATGTTGAAACTGTTATACATAAGCATCCATCCATCCATCCATTATCTGTACCGCTTTATCCGTCTGGGTTGCGGGGAAGCTGGAGCCAATCATTTTCGGGTGAGAGGCGGGGTACACCCTGGGCAGGTCGCCAGTCCACCACAGGGCCAACACAGACAAACAACCACACA
>JAQQZR010000005.1:1499364-1551234 GCA_030068235.1 Notoglanidium macrostoma
CATGTCTTTGGACTGTGGGAGGAAACCGGAGCACCCAGAGGAAACCCACGCATGCACAGGGAGAACATGCAAACTCCGCACAGAAACGCACCCTGGGTGACCCGGGGATCGAACCCAGGACCTTCTTGCTGTGATGCGACAATGTATGTAGTATGTCAACTATCTAGTATTGATCATACAAGAAAAGGCTGAAAGCTTACTGATTAATTGTTCGTGTTCATTTTTGGCAGGTGAAAAGCTTAATGGGCTGCAAGAGTATTAAAATTATGCATAATAGTTCCTGATTGTTCTTCAGGAGAGACCACCTATGCAGAGTGTAAACAGTGTTTTTCTATCAGAAATAGAGAGTAAAACCCTTTTCTAGGCTGAGAAGCATTAATGATCTAATGCACCCTTAAAGAACCATTGATTAACCATTGATAATTTATTTTAAGAGTATAAACATAGTTAAAAAAAGAATTTTATGGAGAAATGTGTTCCTGACAATACCGTGGGCATGAAAAGAGTCTCACACAATTTCCAAAATCACAAAAATGTCTTCCATATATTAATACAAACCTTGGTGTAAATGCTTTGTTAAATAATTTTGTTACATAATGGCAGCTTGTATTGTTATGAACTGGTGGCGTATTGGATATCGTTCCTAACAACTTGCCAAGCAAATAGTATTATTTGTAGATGTTCTCTTTCTTTGTCAATACAACTTGGTTCTACTTGAGGTGGCACTTTGTCTGGGGAAAAATCAATCCTATTGTGGACTGCAAATCTTTCATACACCATGTGTGATGGGATAAGTAAACAGGCAGGATAAGACAGGTCTAATATTCAGATGTTAGTATTACTCACACACCACCTAATTATCAGTCAGCTCTGTGTTCTCAGCAGTCAGTGTGCGCTTGCACCCATCGTCTTACTGCCATTGCTGTTTTCACATTCATTATATGTGTATATTACCATTTTGCTTCCATTAACAATACAAGGGAGTGTGAAGTCAGACTGCATCATTGCAGGTGTTCAGTATTCTTTCCTCTGCCTGCTGATATTAAACCCTTTCCCTCCCCCTTTTCCCCTAATAAACAGTAATTCTGTTTGAATAGGTGGATGGATCCATTCAGAATGTCCCAAAGGCAGCTGTGATTTCTTCAGTTTGTTCAGAGCTTGGTCAGATAATTATCTTCAAGTGGCTGCACAAATACCTAGATCTTTGTAAGGAGAATAAAACACACAAAAATATGCTACAAAAGGCTTTTAGGAAATGATACAAAAATGTCAAAATTTCAATTGGCTGTTTCTTTTCCTACATAGATTTCATGGGACTCCATCCACTGGCTTCTGTGAACCTCACACCAGCTCCCTTAAACAAACCAACCAGACCACCAGAGATCCAACTCTCCTAAATTTTAGTTGTGTGTCATTCCCTTTAATATTATTTTCCTTGCCATCCTCCCTTTCCTTGCTTCACATCCATGCTTCTTAGCTCCTACCTCCAAGGAAGCTGAGAAAGGATACAAAGAAAGAGATCCAGGGAGTATTCCAGAAAGTGGGTTTGTGAAAACTGAGTTTGTTAACTGCTGGGTTTTCTGTTCCAAAGAGAGGTAACTAAAACTATAGGTTGGTTTCTACGGTAACTGACTCTATGGATTTAACCTGCTCACTGGCAGGTTTTCTTTCTCCGAGTTTCCCACTCTTCCCTCCTGCTGAGCCAGAAACATCTGTCGGACATTGGGTTTTCCTTTCCTTGTTAATCCGATCGATGTTGAAGCCAAATTAATTCACATAGCTTTACGCCGGGAGAGAATTTTGAGACCCCAAATAGATGTGCTATGCAATCATTAAAGTCTAAAATGTCATCAAATTTCAATTTACTGTAGTCTAATCATTAGACTACAGTACATTGAAATTTTAAGGTATTTTAAATACATGCAAAATAAAAAACACTTTAACCAGTTTATTTTAGATTTTTTTAAAAAGATTATTTTTGGTCTTGCACACCCATTGGGAGACCTGGAAGTAGGACACCCTTTTTTTGTATCGGGTTACCATGATGAATTGTTGTATTGGAGTGCCATTGGTGATGGCTTTTTAAATTCATCAGTCATGCGCTTAACACTGTAATGTTTGTTGGGTTGGTCGGAACACATGCGCAGGTAGACAGGAGATGGCAGGTGAAACTCAGCTTGAGTTTATTACATACACTATAATACACTATATACACACGGAGCAGAGGTACAAAAACGGCATGCAGAGAGAGTAATCAAAACCAAGCAGGGGTCGAGCAATGGACAAACAGAGTCAGAAGGGGCAATCCAAAAGAGTAGTCAAACAACACAAAACTGAGTCAAACACAGATAATCAAAACACGGGTAATATACGCTGGGCAGGAAAACACAGTGGCTAACCTAATGCTTTGTAAGCAAGAAGCGCAAATGCAGTCCTTAAAAACACGGAACAATTAGTCCATGAATGAGAGCCACCTGCTCCCCGCTGATTGGCCTACTGGCTGGGAGCAGGTGCTCATGGGAACTGTAGTCCGTGTAGTTCGGGTGTTCTCCGTTCATATGCGGAAGCGCGTGCTTCCGCAACGAGATGAAGCGCCCGCTGTGAGCGTGGCCGAGATTTCTCCGCGCGCTGAGCGCAGAACAAGGAGCAGGATATTACAGAACCCCCCCCCAAAGGCGCTACTCCTGGCGCCAAACGAAATCGTCATGTGGAGGTCCCGGACCTGTAGGGGCAGGCGTGTCACTAGGGGCCCCCACCAGGGACTTTGGCCTCGGCCGGAACTCAGGGAGATGCGCTGAGGCTTTGACAGGCTCAGAGTGATGCGCTGAGGCTTGAGCTGGCTCGGAGAGGCTCGCTGAGGCTTTAGTAGGCACGGAGAGGCGCGCTGAGGCTTGAGCTGGCTCGGTGAGGCGCGCTGAGGCTTGAGCTGGCTCGGTGAGGCGCGCTGAGGCTTGAGCGACGGCCGTGACAGGAGCGGGCTCTGTGACCTGGGCCGGAGCCGTGACAGGAGCGGGCTCTTTGACTTGAGCGCTCACAGGAACAGGCGGTGCAATTGAGAGAAGCACAGGCTCTCTCACTTGTGCTTGCACTCGAACAAGCTCCGTGATGTGGGCTCTTACAGGGACAGGTTCAGGAACATGTACAGTGGCTGTTACATGTACAGGGACTGGCTCTGTGAAGAGTACGGGAACAGTAATGGGTGCTGGAACAGGCTCCCTGACTTGTGCTCTTGTTAGAGCTAGCGCCGTGACTCGTGGCTTTGTTGGAGCAGGCATAGGTTCCAATATTTTCACAGTCTCTATGATGTTTACAGGAACGAGTTTAGCGACTCGAGCCAGCACAGGTGCTTTAGCCCATACTGGAACATGGACGAGCGCTGGAACTGTCTCTGTAGCCATGAAGTGGGTAGTCTCCGTGGCCATTAAGTGAACTGACTCCACGTGAGTGACCTTGGCTGGAACGGGAGCGGCGCTAAGAACTGGCACAGACGTAGACTCTGACTTGGACTCAGACTTGGACTTGCGCTTTGACCTCCTTCTGGACTTGGGCGTTGAGATGGGTTCCGGAGCAGTAGCCTCCCTGTCAGCCTCCTTTTTTGCCACTGGAGGGGGCTCTGGAACGATGGTCTCTTTTTTGCCACTGGAGGGGACTCTGGAGCAGTAGCCTTCTTTTTGCCACTGGAGGGAGCTCTGGAACGGTTGCCTACCTTTTTAGCCATTGGAGTGAGCTCCGGAGCGGTTGCCTCCTTTTTGCCACTGGAGGGGACTCTGAAGTGGACCTCTTCGCTGCCTTTACCTGGGTTAGTACGCTGGGGCAGCTCCTCAGCATAGTCAGCCCCCCAAAATTCCTCTGCCAAGCTTTTTGCCTCGAAAAACCCCTTGAGTGCCTCCCCGAAGTCCTCGGGGGACTTTAGGCATGGGTACGCCATGCCGATGAGGCTCTCAGCAAATATGCGGGCTTGTCCAGTTAGCCAGAATATCATGCACTGTACCCGAATGTCGTCAGCAGGCTTTGGCTCCAGCAGATCCTCGAAAAACTGGGAGATGAAGCACCCGCTGTGCGCGTGGCCGAGATTACTCCACGCGCTGAGCGCAGAACAAGGAGCAGGGTATTACAAACACAGAATGAACATACTGAGAGTTGGTTGAACTACCTCAGATCAGCTCTTTTGGAACCGAAAATATGGAG
Source organism: Notoglanidium macrostoma (assembly GCA_030068235.1). Taxonomy (NCBI): domain Eukaryota; kingdom Metazoa; phylum Chordata; class Actinopteri; order Siluriformes; family Auchenoglanididae; genus Notoglanidium; species Notoglanidium macrostoma. The sequence continues at coordinate 1,503,553 of JAQQZR010000005.1, forward strand.
AAAAAAAATGGAGAAAAAATTATTTCCCATCTCAGAGTTTATCAACTTTTGAAATCAATTTTGTTAAACCTGCTTTCTGGAATACTCTCCATGACAGAAGGAACTTAGTACAAACATATTTTCTAAATGAGATGATAAATGAGGTTCTTGCTAATTGAAGCATTCACTTTAAAGTAACTTTAGTTTCCCAGTTGTGTTAAGTGTATAACAGATCTACATATACAGAACAGTGATTACACATTACATTACCTTTAATTAACTCATTCTTGTACAATATACCATCAATTTCCACATCAGGGTGATGAAATCAGGAAGAAGCAGTGAAATAGGCAGCAATTAGAATTTTGAGTCGTAGCCTTTGTTTCCTTGCAAAGTGTAATCCAGAGATTTTTTCTGTACACATTTCTGGATTGTTTGCATGCATCTTTTTTTGGGTTTGTCCCCTGCTGACTTTTGCTAAAATGAAAACAAAAAAAACAACAACAGCAACAAAAAACCTGTATGAACACACAATGTTTTGACCTTGAGGATTTATCCTTTGGACTTTTTAATAAAACCTCTGCACACAAAGCCAAATAATTCCCCTGAGTTCCCTGTATTACAGACACAGAGATTATCCTATAGTGTTTTTTTCTATATTCTTTTATTAGCTTCTTATGGAGATTATACAAATGTGAAATCTGAAATTCTACTGAGTACAGCTCAGGCACAGTTAAATACAAGATCTTGCTCATTCACAGTTGTTTGGCCCTTGGGGCTGTCCTTTATCTAATGACTAATTGATAAGCTCTAGGGAGTCTTCCAACATTGAACAATGATTTTGTTTTAAATCATTGTAAAGCAGATGTAGGACAGGCTCCAAGGATTTGTTTAGTGGTCAACATTAATCAGCCCTGGATGATGGATTGGTGCTTTTTGAGGGGGCCTTCAATTATCATTAGAAAAGTAAGTGGGTGTGATGGTTTTATAAGATCTGGTTCATTAGCAGTTAGGTGAGTCGGTGTTCAGAGGAGTTAGATATATAAGATTTCATCTAAAATTGCATCAATCCTTGTATTCCTTTAGGTGCACTGCCACTGGCTGACTTTTTTCCTGGTCATGACATAGACATGTCTTTGTAAGTTAAATGTTGGTTAATTTTTGCACTTTTCCTACAACAGTAAACAAACTAAACATATAAAGCAGGGGTGTCCAGGCCCAGGGCCAAATACAGCCCATAATATAATATACAACACAACACCCCATAATGACAATGTGAAAAAAGTTTACTTGAGATTTTTGCTAATTTATTAAAAATAAAAAAAAACTGAGAAAGCACATGTACGTAAGTATTCAGAGCCTTTGCTCAATACTTTGTCGATGCACCTTTGGCAGCAATTACAGCCTCAAGTCTTTGTGAATATGATGCCACAAGCTTGGCACACCTATCCTTGGGCAGTTTCGCAATTTTTCTGTAACCTTCCCCAGATTTGTGCCTCGAGACAATCCTGTTTCAGAGGTCTACAGACAATTCCTTTGTCATGCACTGTCAACTGTGGGACCTTATATAGACAGGTGTGTGCCTTTCCAAATCATGTCCAATCAGCTAAATTTACCACAGGTGGACTCCAATTAAGCTGTGGAAACAGGATGCACATGAGCTGAATTTTGAGCTTCATGGCAAAGGGTGTGAACAGTTATGTACATGTGCTTTCTCAGTTTTTTTTATTTTTAATAAATTTGCAAAAACCTCAAGCAAACTTTTTTCACATTGTCATTATGGGCTGTTGTGTGTAGAATTCTGAGGGAAAAAATGAATTCAATCCATTTTGGAATAAGGCTGTAACATAAAATGTGGAAAAAGTGATGCGCTGTGAATACTTTCCAGATACATGTATATATATGTATGACCAGCCCTCAGCTATTTTTATGAGATCTAATTTGTAAATCTAAACCCTTTGTATAAAGTTTAGACACCCTTGATCTAATATATAGTATATTACAGAAAATCATTCCTGCACAGGGCATGGCAGTGGTTAGTACTGTCGCCTAACAGCAAGAACGTTCTGGGTTTGAACCTGCTGGCCGACTGGGACCTTTCTGTGTGGTGTTTGCAAGCCTCTGTGCCAGTGTGGGTTTCCTCCCACAGCCCAAAGACATGCAGATTAGGTCAACTGGCTACTCTAAATTCCCCATAGGTGTGAATGTGAGTGTGAATGGTTGTTCGTCTCTGTGTTAGCCCTGTAATAGATTAGCGACCTGCCGAGCGTGTACCCTGGGATTGGCTCCAGCATCCCCTGCAACCCTTAACAGATAAGTAGTATAGATAATTAAGTAATGGATGGATGTTCTGTAAAACAGAACTATCTTATAGTTTTTTTCTTTTTAAACACTTTCTGTAAAACAGCATGCAATTTAACTTCTGTTTGAAATAAAAATGCATATCAGAAAACACGTCTTGTTGTGTTAGCATACTATACCTATTTTCCCTTCAGGACTCTATGATAAAAATTCATATTCATACACAAATGCCTAGGGTTTTTATGATAATTAGGCAAACATGACCACTTTTATTCTCCTTTCTTGAACGGTTGCTCGTTCGCATGTTCCTGTGATAGCTTTGATACTCCACTGCAAGTGACTGTCAGACACTTCATCTATCTGTGGTAAACTAAAACCTCATAAACACAGTTCTGCCACTTGTGAGAGTGACAGTGTGATACAAGATGAAAAGTGTTGAGAGGGTTTCATCTCTGCGGACTATTCACTGTGGAAAGCACTCGTCTTGTTGAGCTGATCTGTTTTCTCTGAAGGAAGTTGTCATCTTGATTTTGTAACGGGCTGAAAACAAAACTGCTAATTTTAATAAATGGAGGACTCTTTTTTTGGCATTGGAAGTATCTTCCATTCTTATGTTTTTCTGATCTGAAGTTAGATATCTCAAGCAGCTCAGTATGTGTAGCTTTAACTGTAAAAACACTTTTAAGATGCTAAAAAAAAAAAGGCAAAAAGAACACCTAGGCATTAGAGACAGTTAAAAAATGATTGGCCACATTCCTGACTCTATTTCATGTCAAATTTGTTTTAGTAAGAATCTGCCATTTTAAGGTTTCTGAAACTAATAATATGTCGAGACAAGTATGAAATGAAATAAATAATGATAAAAAAATGCATGCCTGAGAATACTTCCTTGAAAGCAAAGTTAATTCATTAGAGATCTTGAAAATGAGTTTTTACTGTCAAGCATAAAATGAAAATATCAGGTAGCATACCTGGTAAAGGTAAATACCTCAGGTAAGTATGTTGTTACAAATTATAAATAATTCTGGTATACACAGTGTCCCAAAAGTCTGGATCTGCAGGAATTTATATGAAATTGAATATTTTTCTTTTTATTTCAGCTTTGAAACTAACAATAGAAGATCAAATTCAACATATACACAAGTGTCACCAGATTTGAGCACTTCTTGTAATATCGGTAATGCCTTTATATAAGGTACTGCTTATGGATTCAGTCTTTTGCAACACCCTGTAGGTTAATCGTTGATTATTTTCCAAAAATAGAGCAATATGAGATATTCTTTACAAACTGTATGAGAGGTAAATAAAGCAGAATTACAGTTCATTTGCACACACATTCCTGTCTGACTGTAAATTTGAGCCAAGATGTCAGATTTCCACTCCGATATTAGGGTTGCAGTTGCATACGAATTCCGCAGTAGAGTGTCTATTTAGGCAATATCTGATTACAGCTTTAAAATCTTTTAAAGGCAGTAGATTTTCAGATTCTATGTGATCAGGAATATTTTTTCAAAGTGGCTTCTTGTTGTTAAAAAGACCTTGCTTGCTAGAATATTTCCTTTTTCACTTTTTTTGTAATACAAAGTCTGCCTGTCTTTACTTCTTAGAGATTATACAGCTATAACTTAAAACTGTCTCTCAGTAACTGAGTTAAATGCCATATAGATGGATCTTTCAGAGTGTAATCATGATAAAATGTGCATTGTTTCACTTTGGTGGCTGATGTCATACCTGGTCAGACTCTTTCTACACCTTTGCATCAGACTACGTGTTAATGTTGCATTTACAGAAGCACAAAGGACTGACCTTCAAGCACATACCCATGTCTTATTTAATTAGTGTTCAGCCTTTTTTTACTGTAATCCATTACAGCTGGGTGACTCATTTTTATGGAAAATAATGCAACATTTTTTCAGTAGATAAGCAGGCAAGCAATTTACTGTTGAGACTTTTATCTTTTTTTTATATTACACAGTCAGTACATTTATTGACACCAACCTAATGTTTAATAAGGAAGCGTTTTTAAGACTGGTTTGAAGATCCTTATAGAAAAAACTCCAGCTTCCTTTTTTTCCTGTTGTTGCTCACTCTGTGGTCAAATGGAGCCAGGTAACAAAAATAGTGATAAATGCAGTCAGTCTGCATAAATATGTCTATAACCTTGCAAGCTAACTGTATAATCCATACATGAGAAATGTCATGCCTACATCAAGTTGTTGGATAGCTATGTACCATAATGTAATGTACACCCCTATTCAATTTCCTTTGTAATCTTATACTGACTCCCACAATATCTGTGATGTTCCTGCAATGGCACATTATGAAATCAGAAACTGCTTACACACTTTGTAGGAATGACAACAGGCAAACAGACAATAATTTATTCAACCGAACAGAACCCTACTTAATGGGCTGGACTTCTGAAAAGTTTATCAGTTGTTATTAGGATAAGTGTAGAGTTTTCTAAAAAGATCATATGTTTTCTTGGTAAGACTGTATTTCTAAATCTTATTTGTTACATCTGTACATCCGTTATCTACACTGCTCATCCAGAAGCTGCAGCCAATCCCAGCAGACTCAGGGCGAGAGACGAACAGCCATTCACACCTACGGGCAATTTAGAGTAATCAATTGACCTAATCTTCATGTCTTTGGGCTGTGGGAGGAAAGCCATGCACCCAGAGGAAACACATACAGGCTGGAAAGAACATGCAATCTCTGAAAAGAAGGCCCCAGTTGGCTGCAAGGTTCAAACCCAAAACCTTTTTTTTTGAAGGTTTTTTGGCTGTGAGGTGGCAGTGCTAACCACTGCATCATCATGCCATTCCTATTTGTTACAGTTGTTTGTTGCAGTTGCTTTGGGCAATCACTGCTGATGTCTTTTAGTGGGATCATTACATGTAATTGCTTCCTTTTTACTTTTGAAGGTAACCAGAATTTGAAATGCCGTAACTTTACTTGTGACTGAGGTATGTGCAATTAAGACTAGTGTTGGGTAGATAAGTTTGTTTTAGATGCACAATCACAAAGAAGCCTTTTGACAGGGTGTCAGAATCAGATAATCTATTCTGCTTGATTCCTGTTCAAGGTCAAGCTATGACTTTTTTTTTTCTAAACAAAAAACATACTATCAGCAAAATATCACTTTTTATGTAAGTCAGAAATTAACAAAAGATTTACGATGCAGTTTATGATCATGATTTTGATACATTGTTCATGAAGCTTTCCAGAGTTGCTCTCTGAGAACATGTGAGACTCATGCAGTTAATGGCAATAGATGCCAGTAGATACCCTGGTGGCCTGTAGGCTACTGCTGCCAGCTCAGACATAATTACATTTAGAAACATTTTTGCTCATATGGTGAATGCCGTTCATTTAATAAACAATTCATTTAGCTGGAATACTAGTCTCAAGCTATCAAGTTATCGTGCACATTTATGACTATATTCATGCAATAAAGTGGAAGATTAAACACATGCCATCCCTTCTGAAAGGATTGGAAAGGAAAGGGTGATTCTTTTGTTTTTGCTATACACTGATTACATTTGGGCTTGAGATCAAAAGCTGAATATGAGAAGATCAGAATTTCAGTTTTCGTTAATTAATATTTATATCTAGATGTATTAAATAGCTTAGAACATGGAACTTTTGGTGGCAGACCACCCAGTTTTTATGTGAGCAAAAGTATAGGAACTGTTAGTGTTATAGAAAATGAACACTTGATATTTGGCTGCATATCCCTTACTTGTAATAGCATCAAGCCGGAGACCTATTGTCTTCACCAAACTGTTGTATTCTTCTCTTGTGATGCTTTTCCAGGCTTGTACCATAGTGTCTTTCAGTTGTTATTTGTTTTAGGGGGTTTCTCCCTTACGTCTCCCCTTCAGGAAGAAAATGCATACAATGCAAAAAATGCAAAATTGGGTTAAGGATAATTTTGTTAAGCTTAGATATTCATATGGTGACTTAACTTTTGTGCATCAGACTTATTAGCAACAAGGCAGGGTCCATAACCTACTGTAAACCTACTCTACCCTATCACTTTTGTTTTCTCCTTTAATTATCTGTGTAACTGGTTACCTTATATATAGCTCAGCAGAATTTACACTGCTTTGTAAAAACGAATGTGGGCTGAGATTTTAATTTCATCAGAAATTTTCGTTTCCTTTGCATAAAAATGGTGACACTTCTTCAATGGGCTAGAAGGGATACACTTTGTACCTTTGAACCTTTTTTATGGATAGTAAATCCATCTTTTTTTCCAAAGCAACACAGACACACACATTATAGGATAATATTTGCATATTAATTTTTTAATGAGACATCAATTGCATATGGTAGAACTATGCATGACTTACACCAAAGGATTCATGATTTACAGATTCTTTTTTTTTCCCTCAGAACTTTGTCTCATCTGACAGGGTGCCTGATGAGTTACACCCAATAAGAAATAATTCTTTTGCAAAATATTTTGGCAGTCCTCAATATGGGAAGCTGCCTTTTTTATTTATTTTTTAGTACAAAGCCACAACATCATAATGCTTTTCTATCTCGGAACTATCAGATGAGTATAGAGACACTTTTCAGATTTGGGTATTTTAAGAAAGGAGCCATGCTGTTTCTTCTCAGGTGTTTCTCTACACAGAGCCTCCCACTGGGTCTGTCTGCAGATCTGTATCAGTTGGAAGTTGAACATGAAACAGAGGTGGGGCTAATTACAGTCACCTGCAGGCTGTGTCAGGCCAAAATCACCAGTTGGAGGGTAGTTTTCTAATGAAAAGTCCCGAAGATATATATATCCAGAACAATATATAATTGTGTTGATGTATATTCAGGCCTGTATCCTCTTCATTTTTTTGGCCTGTATAATCAGGGTTTGATATTTTTATTATGATGAAAGACAAAAGCACAACAAAGGTTCATGACAAAATCTAAGGAACTGTCTAGCTTTAATGGGACAGATAAAGCTTATCATAAGAGCCACTGGTCAAGACACGCTTTTGCTCAACATTAAAACCAATCAGAAAAGTGAGTTTTCCAACTAAAGTTATTAGTTAACTGCTACAGTGAAACAGAATGTTAGAGACGTACCATGAGTACTGACCTCAGTACTGCAAGGGAAAGAGAAATGATCTGCCCTGAAAAATCCTCATGTTGACTAGGAATGTTTGAACTTATAACTGAGCTACCATTAAGTGTCAGTGTATGCTGTGGAGATCTTGTAAACATCTCACTGGTAAAGTCAGAGTACATTAGATTCAAAGACACCAAAATGCTTTGCTGGCATGGCATATTCAGGAAAAAGTTGCACTCTATTATGCCCATAGATTAATGTTACACAATCTCCATGTACCATGTTGATGCCTGTTGAATCTGCTGCTCTGAATTTCCTCTCGTCATTTCGTTTCACTGTGGTTAGATCTGTCGTCACAGGTTCTGTTGGTTTCTCTCTGTATTCTCAGTCTGCTAGCAGCAATGCTACCTGCAACAAGGTGTTTCGAGAGGGACTGTTTAATGTAGTACTAAAATGAGTTGTTGACTCTGAATTCTTTGGTGCCTCCGTCAATTCTGCAAACAATGTGGAAATCCAGACTCAGACTATGAATAACATTTATGTGACACAATAAAGATCTAAGAGTTAAAGCCACAAATACAAAGCATACAATACACCACCAAATCATTTTTTTCCACAATGGTTGGAAGTGTCCAACCGTAGCCTAGTGTGCTTATCTGGGTACGCAACATCTGCATGAAATTATGGAAGTCCATTTTTTTATCTTTAATGTGACATAGTTAAGACTGTAATATGTAATCATTTTAGACACAGAATTTAAAAGTGGTTGAAGGAATTCATGTAGATTAAAACTTATTACAATAAGTCACACCCTTTTTGCGAGAAGCTGAGTTGATACATTAATTTCTTTGGCCTTGGCACTACTTCTTTCAATTGCAATCTTTTAACTTCATTACATTTGGCAAATTGGCAGACGTGACTCAAGTTAACTGCTGAAATGTGGAAAGCAGAGTAATTTTGCTAATTACACAGTGAATTTGCTTGATACTGGCATGGCATAGACGGATGGACAATGTCGCGATTGCCACTCTCAGAGATAATTAAGACTTACTGCCAAAGTTGAAGACAAAACTTGTATGTTGTTGCTAGCTAGCATACACAATTAGCTATTAAGCTTGTTTCCTAGTCACATTAGCAGTGCTGTAGCTCTTCCTTGCGTTTTAGCTAGGTTTCAACCCATCTACTAAAGGTTTTTTTCTATAATATATTGTAAGTGAGAAGAGAATGAGAATGCTTTTTATTGTCACTATACGCATGTACAATGAGATTAAAAGCAACTCCTTCATTGCACACATATATGTAGAACACAAAGACAGTTGAAAAAACAAGTAAATAAACAGATAAACAAATGTGCAAAAAATTTCAAAAGTTGCAAAGAAATTGCAATGCTATATACATGTATGGAAGGAAATAAATAATTATTTCACAATTGGAGTATTGCGCACAATTGAAATATTGCATGATAAAAGTGATCATGTGCAGTAGATAGTGGATGTTGAACCCTGAGAGTAATGATATTGTGCAGGATGTTGATCGAAAGAAGGAAGTCCAGGGGTTAAGGGGTTAGATTGTGTAGTCAGTGCATGTGTGAGTTTAGAGTGGTTATGGCTTTTGGGAAAAAACTGTTCTTGAATCTGTTTGTCCTTGTTGTGATGCACCTGTAGCGCCTCCCTGAGGGCAACAGGTCAAACAAATCAGAGCCAGGGTGGGAACTGTCCTTGATAATGTTTTTTGCTCTGCTGAGGCAGTGGGAGATGTAAATGTCCATAATGGAGGGGAGAGGGCAGCCGATGATCTTCTGTGCTGCCTTTACTACTCTCTGAAGCATCACCCTGTCTGCCATGGTACAGCTGCTGTACCATACTGTGATACAGTACGTCAGCATGCTCTCGATGATCGATCGGTAGAAGTCTAGTGGCAGGTTGGAGCCCAGGTTGAGCTTTCTGAGGAAGAGCTTTCTTGGTGACTGCTGTGATGTTGTCTGTCCAGGAGATGTCAGCGGAGATAAGGACACCAAGAAACCGGAAGGTATGGACCCTCTCCACACATTCGCCATTGTTGTAAAGGGGGGCTAAGTCAGTGCTGTGCCTCCTGAAGTCGACAATGATCTCCTTGGTTTTCTTGGGGTTCACTGTCAGGAGCACCCATCTGACATCGTACCCCTTCACAGTGAGTGGAGTTGTGCAGGAACCCGTTGAGGGTGAGGGTGGGAACAGGGCTGGAGCAGGTGAGTGCTGCTGTTGTGATGATTCAAAGCGAGCAAAAAAGCAGTTTAGCTCCTCTGCTAGCTGTGCACTCAGATCTCCTGTTGTTGCATCACAACCTCTATAGTTTGTGATGGTTTGTATTCCTTGCCACACCTCCCGTGTGTCATGGCTGGACAGATGGCACTCAATGCTTCTCTTTTGGTCCGTCTTGGGTTTTTTAATTCCACTTTTCAGAGCCGCTCGGGCAGCCCTATACAGATCTCTGTCACCTGACCTGAAAGCAGCGTCACGGGCTCTGAGGAGTGTACGGACCTGGATGGTCATCCAGGGTTTCTGGTTTAGGAAAACCCGAATGCTTTTAACCACAGTCACATTTCCGATGCAGAACCTGATATAGTCCATTACCGTTCCTGTGAATGTTTCCAGCTCTTGGTGTTCAAATAAGTCCCAGTCTATCTGTTCAAAGCAGTCTTGTAGTTTGGAGAGTGCATTTTCAGGCCAGGTTGCAACAGTCTTTATGGTGGGCCTGGCACTGCGTCTGAGGGGCGTGTAGGTTGGAAAGAGCATTAGAGAAAGATGGTCGGACTGTCTGAGTTCGGGGATGGGTATTGCTCTGAACGCGTGCTTGATGTTAGTGTAGACATGGTCCAGAGTGTTCTCCCCTCTAGTAAAGCACTTAACATGTTGATAAAACTTCGGGAGTACAGTCTGTAAGTTTTCTTTGTTAAAGTCTCCTGCAATTATATGAGCATAAGTAATATTAGAAAAGATGTGCTGCGTACTCTCTCCTTAGATAACATTAGGGAGCTCTTCCCTGCTGGAGAAGATTTCCTGCACTGTAGGGATATATGGCTCCAGACTCATGTTGAGGAAATGGGAAGTTAGCTAGCATGGTACCAGTAACTTTAGAATAGCTTTATATTGTTAAGGGCAGTGGCACAGACTCAAATGCAGACCAGATGTAATCAGGTTCCAAGAAACTTTACTGAAAAGGGAAATTGCAGGGCAGGTTCGTAATGACAAAACAAGCAGGGTCAAACCCAATAAGGTAGGCCGAAACAGAAACATGCAAAAGAGCAGGGAACAAAACCAGGAGTAGGCAGGCAGATCAGGCAACCAAGGAAGGACAGGGATAAAGTCGGAAATCGGGCGAAAGTCAGAACAGGACAAACACAAACGAATGATAAGGCAGGCACAAAACAGGCAGACAGATGTAATGAACTGGCAAACGAGACAGAGGCAAGCAGGGCTAGATGAAGGCAGGGCTGACAAGGAGATGGAATGCAGGTGGGCAGACAGACAGGTAGAGATGATCAGAAATTCAGGTGGGTGGGTACAGAACGATGTGGGGCGGCAACATGATGGATATGTAAACAAAAGCACATGGATGAGACTGTGAGACAGGGAGAGACAAAAAAACATCTGTTAGGGAACTGAAGTACTGACTTATACCTTGTACATTTAATAACAACATTGCATGTATTTTTGGAGTGTATATTTAGAAGTTACTATGGATACTCAGTATAGTAAATATATTTTAATATATAAATGTCTTCACTGATTTGTGTTAGAACATAATCTCAAAGCCAGTGACAGCATGGGTGCATGTCAAGGATTTAAACAGATCACTAACTTTAAAACTACTGTTTCAATGGTCAACGATGACCCCAAGCTGCCTGCCTGACAGTCTCAATAAATGTTATTGTCGCTTTGATAACAATCAAAGCCTTATTAGGCAGCCAATAGTGGCCAGTTCCCGGACTCCCTCCTCTGTTATAGAGGAGAATGAGGTGAGGAACCTGTGGTGAAGATAGAAAAGTAGGAAAGCTATGGGCTTTGTATCCTCTGCCATCCTAAAATGTTGTAAAGATGAACTTTGATACAGTCTTCACAGATTTTTAACATGGCCCTCAATGAATGTTTTAAGTCTGCCATCATAATCCCTGTGCATAAGAAAGCCAACATTAGTTTCCTAAATGATTACAGACCTTTCTCATTAACATCTGTAATAATGAAAATGTTTGATCACCTAGTATGTAAACACCATTGCAGTCAGCTTAGACCACTACCAGTTTGCATGCAGGGTAAATAGGTCTTAAGAGGATGCTGTGTCCCTCTGTCTCCATTCCATCCTACAGCACTTATGCATGGATTTTTTTTGTGGACTACAGCTCCACTTGTAAAACTTGTAAAATCTTACTTATAAAATGCATGGCAACTGGGAGTCAATCACTTTTTATGTCATTGGATTTTAAACATTCTACAGCATAGAACACGGGTAGTCGAAATTAACAACAGAATCTTTAAAACTAGGTACTTAAACACTGGTGCCCCTCAAGGTTGCATACTATCACCTCTTTTGTATTCAATGTATACAGATGACTGCATTTCACATTGTAACTCTGTTAAATATGCTAATATGCTTGTTTTTTCGGTACAACAATATCTTCCTCTCTGGATTCAATTTGCATAATCAAAAAAGGCCACCATAGACTTTTTTTCCTGCGTCAGCTGAAAAAGTTTGGACCATCCAGAAAGGGGATGCTGTATTTCTATAGCTGCAATTGAATTGCGGTTTTTCCATATCTGTGTGGTATGGCAACTCTACAGATCAGCAGAGAAAGCAGGTGGGTAGTATTGTTTGCTCTGCCTCAAAAACTATGCAAAAAAAAAAGAACAAAATGCAAACGGTCCCTCATCTCTGACATCAGTGAGAGCTGTAGCACATAGGTCTAAAAATATTACAGGACTCCACACAACTTCCTTTTATTAACTCTTCCCTCAGGGAAAAGACTCAGGGCCACCAAAACTAAGCCATGCAGTTTTCCCAACAGCACTTAGTGCAGAACGATCAAATCACTATATAGCGCCCCAATTCTGCATCTGCACCTTACAAACTCAAAGCAAAAAATACTACTGTACAATAATTAGCATTTTCTGTACTCCAAAGCATGTGATATTTTATCCTTATTTTGGACTAGAACATTCTGTTTTTATTGTTTTCACTGTATTTTATGTCATGTGTAGTGTGTTCTTATTTCTTATTATGTGTTATGCTGTGATTGGTTGTTGTCCTGACATGAGCTCTCTGAGGCAGATTCCTAACAGCTAAGTTGTATAGCTATAAAGTATTGAATCTTGAATTTTAGGGGGAGGTACATCCTACTGAAATGTCAAGGCCATCAATGACTGGAATTGGTGACCATGTAAAGTCAGATGAGCCTCAAGTTCCTGAAATGATCCAGTATGGAATATATTATCTTCACTGACAGTGAGCTGGAGTAGATGAGGCACTCATACTTTGAGGAACAAGGGCTTGACTTTCACTTTATCCAAAAAGCTTTTCTGCTTTCTCATCCAAAATACAATGACAAATATGATCATCATTGCATGAGCCTCTAAGGTCTGCTGATATCCAACAAAAGACAAAGTAATCTCCATGGCAAAGGGCTTAGTTGAATACTACCTGATGATCAAGGACATGTCATCTATGAGAGAGAGGGTTTTGTCAATGTACATTTGAGGTTTATGGTGAAACCTTGTTCCTGTTCATTTTTAAATGCTTTTTTCTTTGTACCCTGAAGTAGCATATTTCTAAGAAGCTGTTAAAGAGACTCTCAAATGTGAAAGTCCTGTGAAACCCAAGGGTCCTCCTGGCAAAATACAACATCGGGATCTAGATGCAGATGTAATTGCTTATTTTGCTACAAGTGATGATGCTGATTCCAGTGCATCAACTGTTATTCTGGAAAACTCACCAGTTAGGACAAGCACCCAAAAACGGCTGATGGACAACAGTGATGAAACATGCACCAGTATATTACACACTGTACTGTACATGCAGCACTTTGAACAGAAGTGATTTTTGGGAAAATAGAAAAAAACCCAGCATTTTTTAAATAAAAATTATGGCATTATTGCTTTAACCTAATATAACATTTGTTTTGTCTACACTGAAGGTTCAAGAGACATCTTGGACAGCGAGAAAACCCAGCTAAGACACTACCAGTTTCTCCAAGACGTACAAATCTAAGAAGACAAACAAAGCTGCAGTTTCTCACCTTCGGGACCTGGATTTCCAGTCCAGAAGACACTTCATTGTTTCAGATTATTGTGATACAGACCGACCGCGATTCTAGAGGCTTGGCCGTGTTTCAGAGAAGTGGATCATGTAATTAATTTTACCAGAATGGTTTCCCCTTAAAAACACTCTGCTGTCATCACATTATCAGCTTTCCTCAGAATTCATTTAACACCATGTTTATTTTATTCACTGAGCTTTACAGAACTCTATTTAAACAGGAGGTCACTCATCAGTTGTTTGACTAGCAGGTGTTTCTGCTGATTTTTTAAAATATGTCTGGATATGTTTTTCAGATTATGAATGAGCTGCACGGGATGATAAATCCCAAGAATACCCATTACATTGCTGACATGAAGGATAGATGGGAAATCTTCTACAGTAAAGTGCAGTTTTACGGTGTAATGAAAAAAGTCATGAAGCCTCCAAGGACTTTGGATGGATGAGTTCACAATACATACATTCTAAACTTAATAGTTTGAGATCTCACACTGAGAGTTTATTAATGCATTGCCTTTGTGTATTTTCTTCTAAATCAGCATGCCATGGCAGATTTCACTGTAGTCCTCAAGACGTTGTGCTCAAGCAGCGAGGCGTTTTTGCCACTTTGACAGTGAGACTTAAAGCAGAAATGACAATATTACAGCTGTTTATGCAAAAGTGCTTATATATGAAATTTGTATATGAAACAGATCGTTACAGTTTAGTCAAGTACAGTGATTGGCTGGGATACGTTAAGAGAGGGTCAGCATTCATATTATAGGCCCACCTATGATGTTTTTAATTGGTTACTTAAAATATTAACGTGTGTTGCATAGCAACCTCACCCTACCTACCTACTCACCTTACCTGCATACTCTCCCAGTTGCCTTTGCCAGTAGCTCAGCTAAGTTTATTGTTAAATCAGGACTGTTCAGAGTTAAAAGCAATGTGAAATTGGGCCCTACAGCTGTTATTCGCTCTCGACCGATGGCTAACGTTAGGGTCATACATTCAGTCTAGATAACTGGAAATTAGGACATGCTTGTTTTGGTCTGTAGAATTAATAGAATTAATGACCCCTTGTATTTCTTAGCAATTAAAATTGTTTTAATTTTACAGTGGATAAAGATAGGGCCATTATTAAAGGCATTTTTGCACAGAAAATCATTATTATGGGCTTAAATGCAATGAGTACTTGCAACAGTTTTATCAAAACAATATAACCCTCGAGACACAGGTCACACTATGGTTGTTGTGGTTAAAAAAGTGTTGAAGAGCCGGGTAATTATCCACTCTACTCCTGCCTTTTGGCCCTATATTGCTTAAGTGCTGGTCTTTAATTTTCTTCATTTGCTTACCATGTTTTCTAGGCTTACTGTGTTTTTAGCCTTTCTAGCCTGATTCTTTCCTCCACAACCAATCACTGGGCTGTCCAGTTGTGCTGTTGGGCGAGGAGAACTGCCTGCTGACAACTGACTTAACTCCTATCTCAACATTTACCAGAAATCTCTTCCACGAGTGACTCTAATATCTAATGGGGGTGCTATTGGACATTTCAATTGACATGCCAAAAATGTATTTCCACACTGCTCTCTGTCCTTCAGACTGGAATACTGAGTGATGCGAGGGATGCAACTCCCTCATACAAGAAAGCAATTTCAGATTGGAAATCATTCATGAAGTAACAGCCTACAAACTGCTATACAGAATTGAGAACCCAGACAATCAATATAACTGTATAAGTCTTTGTTTTTTTTTAAATTCACTTTTCCATTTCTCAACAGTGAGTCCTATAGTCACGCTGATCAGCTATTTTCTGCTTTTGTCTCCTCCTCTTTGTTGGCATCTTAAGTGATATCAAGTTAGCCCAATTTGCCAGAGTGAACCCAGACAGTCATTCTAAGAACTGTATTATTCTGTTTTGTTTTTGTATTCTTTTTTCTTTTACTCGACAGTGAGTTTCTTTTACTCATCCTCTTTGCCGTCCTGCTTTGCCAAAGTGAATGCGTAGGCTATCATTCATATAGAAATAGAAATAGGGTGAGTAAGTGCTTTATGTATTTACAGAAGATTAGCCTGTTGCTGAATTTACAGGGGATTAGCCTATTAAGCACACGTACCATGGATATCATGGATATCAGGTAAAGTGGTTTGGAGGCCACCTTGTTCTTATAGGTGACAGTGGGATGTAACTATGATGTAAGGTGGGTGTGCGTGTGTGATAACAAGAATAAAAAAGTAAGTATAAAAATACTTACCTTCAGATGAAAAAATTTTTACCCAATTTAAGCAAGTTTACCCAAAACTCTCACGTTGTAGTTGCTTCTAAGTAGCCTAATTGCCATTTTAGTTAGAATGTCTGTTCATTTTGTTTAGAATGTTATGCTAGTTTCAAAAATTATCAAGAAAAATAAGCTAACACTGGCAGATTTTTTTTTTGCTTGAAACAAGTGACTTTTACCACATTAAAGAAAATGTGACTTCTTTCTAGTAGTGCATTTTTCCAGTTTATTATCTAAAATTTTTTAAATGCATTTGTGCCTTTTTTTCCACTCAATCCTTTCCTTCTGCATTTGCTGCTGGGGAACGGGGTGGCTACAGGTTGTGACGGTCACTTCAGACTTCTTTATCTCCAACCACAGATTCCAGCTCCTACTGGGGAATCCCCAGACATTCACAAGCCAGCTGTGACATATAATCTCTCCAGTTGATCATGGGTCTATTCATGGTCTCCATGTCTGAGTCATGTCTGATAAAGTTCTAGCGGAAATGATCCGGAGACATCCTTGTAAGGTGCCCTAATCACCTCAACTGTCTTCTTTCAATTTTGAGGAGCAGCAGGTCTAACCCAAGGCTCTCTTGGATTTTTACGTTCCTCACCCTATCCAGCAACCCTACAGAGGAACCTCATTTCTGCTGCACAAACGCCATTCAGTAGTACCTGTGAAAATAAATGTTAAGGCCTTATATAATCTATAAACCATACTGTATGTAGATTGGACTAGTATACCCCCATACAAAGCTGTGAGAGATTGAGAAATTGATAGGTAAATATTCATTTAGATTTAATAAACTTAAATCCAGAGTAAGCTACTAGACTAAAACAGGCTTTTGTCATTCATAAAGGCATCTTGTCACATGCTATGTCCACACTGATACATTTTAGTTTTAAAACGCATCACCTTTGCTTTGTTTACACCTGGCGTACATACTACTTCTGAATTTTCCATTCCCTAAAACGGGTGTTTTGGAAACGCTGCTTTCCTCATTTTAGTTAGAAAATGTTTTAATGTGGGCAGCCAGAAATGGAGGCTTTTGGAAACGATGCCAACACCCTATACACTTCCTGATTGGATCTTATCAGTCATGATAGATCTTTCCCTGATAGCTGTAGTGCAGGAAAATACTGCATTTTATAATGCTACAACTGCCTACATATGCAGGAGGCAAATTATTATTTGAGCAATCTACAATTAGGCAACCAACTGCAGAGTAGACAATCTGCTTCCTGTTTATACCGGTATGTGCATGCCCAGTGTATGGAAATGGTAATGTAATATGAAATATAAAAAAAAATTATTTTACAGCAGGTCTTTATTAATGTGTGTAAAATTGTGTGGAACAGTTTCACATTCTCTATCAGTAGACATAAGTAAAAGTCAGTAAAAAGCAGAAAAAAGATGAACAGTGGCTTGCAGTGAATGGCATCAACAGGAGTTCCTCATTTGGAGAAATAAATCACAGCTATTGATTGAGTGTAGTTGAGACAGATGTTAGAGCTCCTGACTTTCATGTCCAGTTTTGGCTACTGTCAATGCATACAAATATACAGTGCTTTCCTGTGGACTATGAGTAGAAGAAGGGCATTTACATTTTTTGTACCACGAACGCTAGCCATTCTTCTCCACAGTGACTTTCTAAACAAAAGGTTATCATGTTGAGTTTTGCATATTTATATTATTCATATTAATTTTCCTTCAAATTCCCATTAACATGCTGGTAGGTGGACTGGCTGCTCTAGACTGTCCCAGTTATGAATGAGTCTGTGAGTGTGGGAATGAATGTGCATGGTGCTATGATATAGGCAAAGCATTTTAAGCCTTGTGTTGTTTCAAAGGATTTTAAACCACTGTGTTTATTTCATCAATATCAAAAGATGCTTAATGTTTAGTCAGTAATGGACCAGTGACTTCAGAACATTATTTAGATCTGCTGTTCACAAAGTTCATAAAAAAGGTAACAGATGTGGAAAGGTGGGAAGAAGCTATCCAAAATAAGGACACCCTCAAACATTATGCACACAGTGACTTGGGCTACGTTCACACCGCAAGTCTCATTGCTCAATTCCGATTTTTTCTCAGAT
Source organism: Notoglanidium macrostoma (assembly GCA_030068235.1). Classification (NCBI taxonomy): domain Eukaryota; kingdom Metazoa; phylum Chordata; class Actinopteri; order Siluriformes; family Auchenoglanididae; genus Notoglanidium; species Notoglanidium macrostoma. Next base: position 1,521,540 of record JAQQZR010000005.1, read on the forward strand.
CGGATTTGCCTATCATGACGTTTCACATTCATAATTACAAGTGACCTGTATCTGAATTTTATGAGAATGCACTTGTCCTCCAAAACGGGACGCATGTGCACAGTGATACGATTAAGCACGAGTCCTGTGTCACCAACAACAAAAACATATTTGAGAGATGACTCATGGTATTAAAACTGATGAAATGGATGCACTATTAGCTAATGTATGCATAGCATTTTGCTCTGGAGGACGGTAAACAGTTCATCAGCTGTAGCTGATTGATTTGCTGCACTCCCGGTGTTCTGATTATTTGTGCTAGCTAACCCTAACCCTACCATAGCACGAATAAATGCTGCCCATAGCGGAGAATAAACTCGACTTTAGCCGAGGCCCTTAACTAAACCCTATCCTCAACTCTAACAGTTAAAGCTTAAAGTTAACCCTAAAACCTTAACTTTAAACCGAACATGCATCCGCTAAAGAGCATATCTCAATAGATAGCACAAATCGGCAGAACACTGTGCTGGCTGATGACGATGCGCACAGCGCACAGCGCATACGTATAAGCAAAAAGCCGCATGAATTCTGATCCGAGTGTTCGCATAGCCGTAAATCGGATACGTATCGGATTTAGGACCGCATATGTAAATGACTCATCTGATCGGAAAAGATCAGATTTGCATGTCCATACAGCCCTGAAAAGATCAGATCTGTGTCACATTTAGGCAAAAAATCAGATTTGAGGCACTTCAGCATGGCAGTGTGAACGTAGCCTTGAGTTTAGGATTGAACCAGGGACCCTGGAAGTGTGAGGGGACCCTGGAAGTCACATAAAATGTAGCTTTGGAGCATTGTGGTAATAAATATTAAATAATAATATAAAATAAAGAAAGAATATAGAATTTGGCTAGAGCTGAAACAGAAACCTCAAGGCAGACTACAATGCTTTAGCATCACTCATTGCCAGGATGTGCTAATTGTGTTATCGATTAGAGATTTTATGGTGCAACCACTGATAAACCCATTAGGCAGGGAGATGTTGGCCTCCTTTTCCTACAAAGATCTTGTTGCACAAGCTGGTACACAGTAGTTCAAGGAACTTCTTTGGTGTTGGTTTGCTACAGATCATGAATCTTAACAAGGAGGAAATTGAGAGAAGGCTGTGTTGCCACAGCTATCAGCACATTTAACAAGTCACTAGGAGCAGATATGTGAGAGGAGATAAAAGCCCGGGAGATGCTGAAAGCCTATTTGTCATTCAGTCAGTGGCAGTTTTTTTGTAAAATTGCCACATGAACAGAGCCATTGGTAGTGATTTGTTTACTGACTTGGCATGTGACATCTGTGCAGTTGTATTCAACATCTCTGCAATTTTGTGCTACTATCACAAATCTATCTAGACATTTTTGGAATATAAATATAACAAAATTGTGAATCAGGAAATTGTAGGTTTAGTTAATGTAGTCAGTAATACAGCATTAAAACACATTTTTACATTCAATTATTAAACCTCTATATTGAACAGAAACAGCAACATCATCGATCGACTGAGAACTGATTTTAGACTTATTTTTTTAAACCCACAAAACCATGCAACATAAATGGAAAACCAACAGTCCAGGAAAATGGCAAAACTCAGCAAAGGGACGTGAACAACCTGAAAACACAATCCAACTGAGGCAAATGGCCTGTGAAAAACCTTGCAGAAACTGATGATAGGAATGTGATTAACCTCCAGGCCTTTGTAGAAATTATTCACTGCTACAAAGATATTAGTGTGGCCATTTGAAAGTCATAAATTGAAGAATAAAATCAGTGGAGACATGAGACCGGGGCCTATTTAGTAGGCTGTAATTTACCATCTGGTGACATGAATAGGACTTTAACCTAAGCACCAAGAGAACATTCTTGGCACGTGGGTGTTCCATGGGGCCTGAAACCGGACAGTCTTATTTTCATCACTGACTTTCCAAAATATTGGGACTAAAATGCAGGATGAATGAGCTGTCAGAGCTGCTCTTACTATGCTGAAAACTTAAAGAAGCACTGAAGGTTATTTCTTATAAAAAGTTAGAACCGGACTCACAAACATCGTCCTGCTGATAATGCCAAAAATGGAACACAATATCAAAAGACATTTCTTTGGTTTTGAGTATTTTCTAGGCTACAAAGAACTTCAGACAGGAAAATATCTGACAGACAGGAAAATATCTGTATAAACAGAGATCACTGTATATTTGATCAGAGCATCTATCATATAAGTGTATTTTATAGATAGACAATTACAGACTTTGGTCAGTTTTGCTAAGCACAGGTTGTTGTCCTTATTTTGGACATCCATTAGTGGTGAGCAACTGCTAATGGACCACTGACCAGATATTATTTAGCTCGCAGTGGATCATTCTCCGTACATCAATCACATTAATAATATTGCTCAACAATAATAAACCAATTTTCTTTTCTACAAGTATCTCATTCATTAATGAAGTTAGAAAAAATCCAAGGTGCATTGTTTAGTCCATATGGCATTTCCTGATATACCTAATGAGCTGAGGCAGTGGAAAAGTCTCCATTTATCTAGATTCCAATAATACCAGTTGCTATAGACATCTGTCTGTTTCCTTGACTCTTTCTGTCTCTTGCCTCTTAAAAGCTAGACGCAGTGTAAGTATATAAAGCTCAGCAGTTTTCCCTGGTACAGACCCAGAATCAACTCAGACAGTATGAAGGTGGATACACATTCTCCCATTAAAAGGTAATAATGCTGATGGATGAGAAAAGCTAAATAAAGTGTGAACTTACTTTACTGTGACTGACTGAGGCACAGAAACAGTAAAGTTGGGTCTTGGTTCTATTTGGCTTTACTTAGCATGTGTTTATTTGTATTTTTTTAAACTTTTATTCTAACGTTTATATAAAAGGAACCCCAACAATGATGAATGAAACATGTGATCAGGTGACTTCCATCATGTCAGCCACAAAATGGCTAGGACTCTATTTCCCAGCCACATGTCATGTAATCACGTGCACCCGGTTTATGTTTTCCCTAACCCTACGTTTCACCCTATTTAAGTTCTCTGGTTTCTGTATCGTTGGTTAGCTTCTGTTGTGTTTAACTTGTATTGCCAGTAGTGTGTACAGTATGTGTTTCTTGCTTTCTGTCCATAGATCATTTCTATATATTTATGTTTCATGTTCAACTGTTTGCTTCGTTCATGTTTTGTTTTACTAAACCCGCTGCACTTGCGTCCACCTCAACTATTTGACAACTACTTCACAGCAAAATATGCACCTTAGCAAGTTAAAATATGTTAAATATAGTCTAAACGATCTAGCATTTCCAATCATAAGATTACAAGACACCAAATCTGTGATTATTAAACCTAACCTAGACTGGAACCAACTTATTGCAAGATGTCTTGTCAAGTAAAATTATCCGTCCATGCAGCAATATAATTTCACTATTATTAAGTGATTTTCTCCTCAAATTAAGTTTTCAGTTTTTTTGCAGTGTTCATGCCAGTTAATGTCGTCACAGAATTATATTCTCAAATGAATAAACAGATAAACAACAAATACGTTTTTAAAAAGTCTGCATTAGCAGAGCATTGTCGGTTGGGTTTTTTTAGTTTGTTTTGTTTTTGTTTTTTTACGCTAACCCTACAGAGAAAGACTACAAGGTCAAGCAATTATCTTCTCCCTGACTTTAGGGTTACCATGGTTACAAATGGATTGAAAATTGTCATAACTTGGGAAAAATTATGTACAATTTCTCTCCAATCATCATCATCATTATTACCTCTCCCATACATTTTATAAAAATAGTGTCGAACTTTTGAATAGAAAAAAAACACCTAGATATCCCTGGTTGGTCATGTCACGATTAGAAACTCAATCTTCTTATCAATCAGCACATCTTTTAAGCATCTATTCCAAACCTTCACATTAGGATTACTTATGTGAGGTAAAATGGATTTCCAAGCCACATATTAGGTTGGTGTTGTCTCAGGGCTCCTGAGTGACACGACAGAAAAGTCAGATCGCTGGGAATTCATGAGTTTGAATCCGACATTGCCACAGGCATACATAGCTGGGAGGCCTAGGGAGCAATGATGGCCATGTTCTCTGGATGTGAGAAATGGTATTACACTATGTCCTGTCAATCAGAGCAAGAGTAGCCAATTGCAGGTGTCCGTGTGCAGAAGAGGGTAGTTAGTGCTTTCCTCTGAGTGTGTTCAGCTGTCCTGTGACATGGCATGCACAACAGTTTAAAAATATGCAGTGGCTGGCTTAATATGTCTTGGAGGAAACTTATTAACCTTCACCCAGCACCGCTGGAATCTGTCATGTGATAGGGAAGTGCTAGTTAGTGGAGAGAAAATATGGGAAAAATCAATCAGTATCAAGACAAATGAACAGCCCTTTTTTTGTGTATGTAAACAGTGATGACTGTATGATGTTTTGTGGTGGCAGAATGTGACAGTTAAAAGTGTCAGGTGTCAATTTTCAACATAGGAATATGAATCATCTGGGCGCTTTCTCCAAGTATTTTAATGGTTTGCCAACAGAAGACAGGTTGTCTTACATTAATAAGCTAACCCTTAGCAATGGGGTGAGGTTTCCTGACCCATGACTCAATTCTACTTCTGCTTATACACTAATGTTGCTTTACATTTTTTTAATTGTGTTTACTGTATATCTCAATGGAGAAAACCTTGCCTGATATGAAATTTCATACTGATTTCATGGTTCTGGTTATTTGTGCTACGTTTCTACATAGCGGTTCCAACAACATCACCAGTCCAGTCTGTCCGTTTAATGGTTTGCAACTTTGAATGTCTATATTAAGCTTCAAAGGGCATCTTTGATGAAGGTTTTCAATAAAAAAATTTATAGTAATCTTTTTTTCATTCCTATTCTGACATCTAACAGCACAAGTAGATTTTTTTTCTTTATTCTAGGGATCTCGCCCATTTCCCTCGACTTGTATTGTAGAATGTGCCTTGTAAGGCAACCTGACTGTAACTTGTGCTCACGTTATGATTTTGTACAATTTTGTGACAACAAGTGGACAACATTTATAGTGGACATTTGTTTTAAGGTCTGAGAATACAGACATTACAGTGAAAGATAAAAACCTTTCATTGGACTATTTTATATCTGGTGTTTGCAAGATTTCCCAAAAATTAACTGCAACGGAATTCATAATATATGTAAGAACACTTGCCAAGCCCCTTTTAGTAGGTTGGAGAAAGGCATCAGACTGTATGTTTGACATATAAACAATTATTAAGTTATGAAAATACTGATTAGAAAAATGAACACCAAAGCTAAAGTTAGTCCAACACTGACTTTACTGTAAGACTAAAAAAAACAAACCAAATGTTATACACTGCTGTCTCTCTGTACTGCTGAATGTAAATAATGCAAGAGAAATGACATAGCCCTGAGTGTAAATGTATTGCATATTCAGTTGCATATTTACCTAAGAAGTTTACTTTATTATTAATTCTCATGTGTCATCTTGAGTCCTACTGTGATTGTCATAATGTTGAATTGTTGACTACTGTTGCTGTTTTTATCTGCAGTTAAAAAAATAATAAACTTGTCTTTCTTTGAATACAGTTTCACAGTGAAAGGCAGAAAGTAATTTTTCAGAAACACTGATAAAATCATCCAGTGGGAAGTTCCGAAGATGAGAATGAGAAATAAGACAGTACACACGTTCAGGATGTTTTGTGTTGGAGGAGTACGGAGGGAGAAGTATCTGTGTTGGTGAGGCTCTGAGCTCCTTTTCCACCAGCTGCTGAAAGTCAGACGTGTTTGGAATATCAAGCGAAATCAAACTCTCTGAATTTGTGAGGAGAATTGGAGCGCTACTCTCATCAACTTGCAATCATGGCTTTGTTTCAGTCCACTCTTTAATTATTGTAGAAGGCTGCACTTAACAAGCAACATGATCAACAAGGAAATGAATAATGATGTTAGGAAATAAGACATTCCCCAAAGTGGCTAATCAATAGTCGATAAGCGTGAAGCATGCTAAAGAGCCTCGGCAAAGAATTTCCTGAAAATGTTTGGTTTTAAGTCCTGATCCTTTAGCAATATTATCAATCAATCAGTCAATCATTCAATCTCTCTATCTACCAATCTATCTATTAAATATATTGTGTAATGTACCAATAAATAATAATGCAGTGGAAATTAGGCATTACTAATTACATTAATAAAAATCTGTATGTAATTAATTATTTCTTTATCACATATTTGTTTAAAGGTCCACTATGTAGGATTTTTGAGTATCCATTAGCAGAAATGTATATTTTCCAAAATATATGGAATTCATAAGTATGTTTTCATTAGTGTATAATTATCCATAACTAGGAATTTTTGTAAGCTTTGTAAGAACAAAGACCCTTTATGTCTACATAGCGCGTGGGTCCACCTCTACAGAGCCGCCATGTTGCGCCACTACAGTAGCACAAAACGGACAAACCTCTATAGAACGCCTTCCGCATTTTGTATTATTACAAGTGGCAGAGTGAAACTGGAACAAAGCACTGAAAGGACAACAAAGAAGATGAATGAAATACAAGGAAAAAGAAAGAAGAGGAATCAATGTTTGCTGGTGCTAACAAGTTTGAGAACCCAAAATTGAAAATTGAGGATTATACTTATTATTTAGCATGGAAAATGCAAAGGAATGTGAATGTAAGTACTTGGAAATAAGCTATGAGCACAGGACAGCCACTGTATGTTCTAATACCTTTGTTAACGGAGGGGTAAGAGAGGGGCATTCAGGTAGTTGAATCCTACATGGTGGATCTTTAAATATTTATTTATTTAAGTCAATTATGACCTGAGATAAACTTTGAAATAATGTCACTTTTATCCATTGTTTTTTGTTGTGCAGTCTATAATAATTCAGCAATGTATGATTGGCTTGCCAAGGTGAGTTAGTCATTGCCATGGCTAACTGCCATAGAGTCAGTCAAAAAATGTATACACAAAAGAAAAAATATTATATAAATATTTTAATACTAATTTATTCAGACATCACAAGATTAATGCGAGCTACCTTTGGCTTCCACAATTACAAGAGGTGCTCAAAGCGGTGGACATTAGCTTCCAGACATTTGTGTGTAGAAGTGTGTATACATTTTCTTTTGGCTGACTCTGTATGGACATGTAAAGGAATATAAATTTATGAATTAATAAATATTACTGGGTTAGAAATAAATCTAGACATGTCTTGATCTGTGAGCCCAAGTGTGTATCCTTTAGGATTAAATCTCATTTTTCATCAGTGAAATGTTTGCAGTACATATTCTTTTTTTATATTAGTTTATTACTTAGCCCTGTTCTATTTGCCTCTGAGGCATGCTGATGTTGCGTAATTACACGTTGCCCTCAGCATGCCTGAAAACTCCACCATGCTGACTTATGGAGGAAGAACATAGGAAAAATGCATTTCTGGCCTGACTACAGAGATTACTGGAAATAAGTTTGAAGTCTTTGACAAACATCTATTGACCTTGTGTCAAGTTGCCTTGTCATGTTAGACTTCATTTGATTTACCCAGTTATTAAAAAAGGGCTCTCATGAATTAGGACTGAGATTAGCACTTGTGCTTTGCTATACCTCCCTTGAATACCCCTTTGATTATTGCTTATTCACATTAAACAATATGAAAATGTGTAGTTCTCGGCATCACTGCAAGATGGCAGCTTTAGCTTGATTTCTATTTTTTTTTCTTTCATTCATACAGAATGCTGTCCAGTGCACAACTTGTTAAGGCAATCACAGTCATGTTATGCTGACCTGAAATGTATCTCCTCTGTCAGGATAATAACGTATATGCAAGCATTCAGCACTACACAAAGGGCCTTCCTTCAGCAGTCATGTGATAGTATCGATATTCATTTACAAACTGACAGGTCTAGGTTAATGTTCAGAATGGGGGAAAAATGATGAGCTTAACCATGGCATGGTTGTTCGTTCAGGTTTGCTTTAGAAATTGATGATCTCCTGGGATTGTGGGGACACACACAACACAGAATGGTGCAAAAAACAAAAAAGTATCCTGTGTTTGGAAGGTCTGCAGGCTGAAACACCTTGTTGATGAGAGATACCAGAGGAGAATGACCCGACTAGTTTGAGCTAACAGGATGTCTATATTGATTCAAATAATCACTCTTTACAACCCGTGGTGAGCAGAAAAGCATCTCGGAATGCACAACAACACAAACTTGAGATGGATGGGCTACAATAGCAAAAGACCACATCGGGTTCCAATCCTGTCAGCCAAGAAATGAACCTGAGGCGATCATGAGCATAGACTCAATGAAACTGTACCGTGAAGGCTAGGAAAAGACCAGGTGATTGCTTGTGCCTTCTTTTTCATTCCCAGAGTCCTGTTTTAAGACCTGATGAGAAAAGGCCATCCTAACAAAGTGAAGTGGAGTCTGCTGCCAAGACCACATTCTACTGCTTATAAACCTGAACTTCAGCTGGGTCTTAACCCTGTTATTCACCCTGCACTCGACCACAGGGAAGGCCATGGTGAATCAGTAGACTCTAGTCATCAAGTGAACAGTGGAGGATTTATGACGCTATCTGTCCAGCTGGCCCTTTCCCTTTGTTATTGAACACACACCTCTTCACTTAACATCACCGGTGAAGGACACCAACCCCTAGTCAAATCATGGTGGTTTCTATTCCGAAATGACTTCTCTCACTGTGATCGATCTGCCCTGATACCCCAGGCAGGCTTAGGGGTCAGTAATAAGTGGTTAGAGATAGCAATTTGTTTTTGTTAAATCAGGGATCTGTTCATCTGAATAGGGTTATTAGATAAAAAAATCTGCCAAACATAGTTTGACAGTTCAAGTCAATAGCCATCCTATTTGGGTTAAGAATTCCCAGTGAAACAGTGGAACACTGCATTTACTGAGGTTACGTTCGAAAACTGTTCTATTTTGTAATATTTAACAAACACATGCAAATGAAGGTGTTGGCGAATCAATATACAGGTTTCAGAAGCAAGACGTGAAGCAGCTATAACATAATAAAACACAATAAAGTAACAGTTTTAGGATACACATTTAGGCTGAATAAATATCAAGCTTCAGCAAATTAATTTATCTCTAGTAATGCTTTACATATAAATACACATCACAAAGCAGTTTCCAGGAGCTTTCAGGAAAATTGCACTGCTTTTACTAGGAGTTTCTCCACCCTACAATTCAACAGCAGGTTCCCTCTAAAGATAAGGGGACTTTATGCCTTACATTCAGGAAACCTCTATTCTAGTAGAAGCTGAATGCATTCCAGGTTAATACATAGTCAGTTCTGTTGGAAAGGGAAAAAAATATTAGAGAAGAAAAATTGGTATTGTTATTGTGTCTTTGCTTTTGTCTAGATTGCTTTTGGGTGGGAAATTATTACTTGCACTTCCGTGATACTCATATGTATGAAGATTTACTATTTGTACGTTCTCAGGCTTAATCCCCAAAGTGATACAACTTCAGAGAACATGTGTTTTGCTAGACTAGGACAGTCCATGGGAAAACTGCAGACATAAGGAACACTTCTCACAGCAATTGTCTCTCATGCATTTTTAATAAGTCTTCTGGTAGTATAAGCAGAGTCTTACTGTACATTGTGTCTTACTGTTGGACTACACAAGCTCATTACAAGTGCGCATTGCAATCTATGAGCATTTTGTTCTTGGGTGACCTACCGGGTGAATTGGGTGAATCTCCCATATTAGATGCGAAGTACTCTGTAAACTGTGAGTGTGTAGCACCTTAACATTGGAAGTTTTCGAATGGTTAATTATTTGACCAGTTTAGATTAAGCATCTTTGCATTTATTCGTTTGTTCATTTTCAGTAAGCGCTGTATCCTGGTCAGGTTTGCATTGGTTGCAAACATTAAATACAATGTGGTAGAATTCACACCTGATGGGTTACCAATCCATTGCTGGGTACCATGCAAACACACACATATACACACACAGAAATATTAATGTAGCCAATCCACCAACCTGCCTGTTTTTTCAAGTTGGGAGAAAGCCAGCGAAACTGCAGGAAAGCCACTTGAACATGGGCAGAATATGCAACTTACTTCACAGACTTCACTGTTGCCACAAAGTTGGAAGCATACAGTGGTATATGATGTCTTTGTTTGCTGTTGCATTACAATTTCCTTTCATTGGAGCAAAGAGGCCAAAATGAGTCCAGCATGACAATGCTCCTGTGCACAATGTGAGGTCCATAAAGATATGGTTTTCCAATGTTGGTGTGGAACAACTCTACTGACCTCAACCCCACTGAATAACTTTGGTATGAAATGCTGACTGCATTCCAGGCCTTCTCTCCCAACATCAGTGCCTGACTTCACTAATGATTTAGTTGCTGAGTTGGCAAATCCCAACAGCCATGTTCCAAAATCTAGTGGAAAACCTTCCCAGAAGAATGATGGATATTATAACAACAAATGGGGGACTAAATCTGGAATGTGATGTTCAAAAAGCACATATGAGTGTGATGGTCAGGTGTTCGCACACATTTGGCCATATAGTGTATTTACTGTATTTCTTAAATTAAATAATCATTCCCTGCTATGGTTTTACTGTTGATTGTTGTTTGCCATTAATTTATCTGCTATTTGTATGGCTTTGAGAGCTACTCAAACCAGGGTCACATTCCTTGTGTTTTCTGGAATACCTGGTCAATAAAACTGATTCTGACCCTGATTGTGAATGATACATGCAGATTTATTCACTGATTTGCTCATTTGCATGGTTTGCCTAAATATGTAGATTGATCATTTAGCCATTCAAGACAGACAACAAACAGACTAATGAGTAATGTTGAACTAGCTAATAATCATTATTTTGTTATGTGCTTGTATGACAATGTCACACCCAGCCTAACACTGACTACATTGAAACAATGAAAATATCCAGCTCAAATCAAATTAGCTTAAACAGGCCCTATTGAACTTGCTGGCTAAACTAATTTGCTAAATGAGACGGGATCAAATCTTGGTCATGACAGAAAGACTCGCCGATACAAAAACTGACCTTTTGAACAAGAGAGTAGCAAATCTTGGTCATGACCAAAGGATTCACTGACTCTGAATGGCACCTACGTCAGATTATTAGATCATAAGCTTTTGTTGGAGCAAGAGACACCTGACACTGTGAAAAGCAACTGATCCCTAAAACTGCAGCTGTTTACACCTGTCACATCAGCACTGCCACCTGCTTCTCTGTCTCGGCGCTCCACAGACTCGGTTTTGTAGCAGTCTTGGTGGCCTCCAAACATGGCCACTGAGGTCTGTAACTCCCAGCACTCCTCTGCACTTCCTTTCTCACAGTTCCCTGATTATTGATTGTTAATTTATTTCTGTGGTTTGTTGTGAAGCGTAACATGTGTCCACAGTTATTGCCAAGTGTTTTTCATGCTCTTGCTTGCCTGGTTTTTGATCTGTGTTTGGACTTTGACCTTACCATAGCCTTGCCTTTGATATACCTGCCTGTCTAGTGTTTTTGACCTTTACCTGTTTTTCGGACCTTACCTTTGCCTTACGTGATTTAGACTTTGTTTGCCTGCCTGCTCTAATGAAACTTACCTGCTTTTACATCCACAGCCTGCCTGTTTACCTGACAACACCTACCCGAATTTCCCCAAACCTATTCATTCCATCTGCAAAATAATCCTAGGCTTTGTCCAACAGCAAATTTAACTACAACTTCAACAAATCCAAAATTTAAATCCAAAATTAGACTGTCGTCAGTCTAGAATGTACAACCTCGTAAGTATGAGTTTTACAGTTGCTGAAATATTTCCTGTAGTTCAGTGTATTAAGCATCAGCCAATCTCAATGCTATGGTTTCAATTCTCCCATGCTGTGCAAATAAATACTCATTTATTTATTTATTTATTTATTTATTACTGTTTTTTTTGTCTAAGTGGATAAATCCTTTTGAATTAATTAGGCAAATGCTTTAGTCCTTGAACCCTATTTTTTTTTTAATAGTATTTATAGTATGTATTATGTATCATTTCTTATCACTGATTATACAATTCAATTCAATTCATCATATCTTATCATATATCATATCACATTGGGGTTACTGAACAGAAGGTCAGGGGTTCAAGCCCCAGCCCCTTGAGCAAGGCCGTTAACCTTATCTGCTCCAGGTGCCATATCATGCCTGACACTCTGCTCTGACCTCAGCTACCTAACAAGCGGAGATATGCAAAGAAAACCATTTCTCAGTTCTGTAACATATATGTGACAAATGAAGGCTTCTTTTTGTATTCTATTCTACTACTATATTATGTTACATTATATTGTTCCCACTCTAAGATATTCCCACTCACCGCAATTAAATGCTAACTATTTAACTAATAAATAGTTTATGAAGTGATTTTATGAAGTGCTGACTGAGAATCTGCTCATATATTTTGACCTTTCTATTCAGGATATATAAATGACCACCATCACCATCAGTTCTGTATGTTAAATTTTAAACGCAATAAATTTCAGTTCATTTTATTAGCATTTTATTAAAATATAACATGGAGATGGAGGTCACTGCAATCACTTGGCTTTGCTTCACCATTAATATTTACAACTTGTATATGTTTCCCATGTGAGATTAATGTGACCTGTGATGCAGAAATTTCAGGGGCCAAAAAGCACATCTGCAATTATTTCTTACACCCTGTGATGTATGGTTTTCAATTATTGTCCATACCTGACACATTATATACAGTGAATCAGAAGACTGTCTTTAGTATCCATGGGCATATTTAGCACCATAGTCCTAGTTTTTAGTATTTTTAGACTAAAGGATATGCAAAGCAAAGCTTAGAGCTCTGATTAATGATATGCAATAGCATCTTAATTGAGAAATAAACTTTCACCCTGATGTTGACAAGACTGCTTGCCATTCCTGCTGCTCAACAGTGCATGCTGTGCGTGATTAAACCTAGGCCCATGTCCCAAATGACATGCTCTAGTAACACTCTCTTTATGCATAATGGCCTCAGTGCTGTATACTAGGCCTCTCGGAACAGATCAGAGTTTATTCCCTGATCCCAGTCAAGCTGGCATGAAATATCATGACCTGAGAACAGCTGCATGAAACCTGATTTTTCCCCCCTAATGTTTTCAATTCTCCAGGTTCTTCTTTGAACATCTCATTTTGCAGTATGTATATTGCACCTTCGGGGACGTGTATTCTCTACACATTTCTTGAGAAAGGCTTTGAATGAATGCAAGGACTGGCATTTAAGAAGTCCCTTGCACTCTGCTGGTAATGCATGCTGGATCCCAGGATAGCTTAGCAGGTGAGAAAGAAGAAAATTATACAACCGCAGAGCCTCATCACAGTGTATAATCCCTTACCTCTGTTTTCAATACCCACTGGTTGCTTCTCCAACTCATTCACCAACCGTTGTCCATACACAGTGAGACAGTCTTGGCACAGTTACATTTGTGCTTTTGTTTGCATTCTGGCATGTGTACAGCACATCATACTCAGAGGTAAACCCTCCTTGAGCCCATACCAGCAGGGAGGCCTGTTCCATATTTTATGAGCGCTGAGTTTTGCCTACACATCCAATTCTGTCCTTGGAGAGTCACTCAAGGTCCAACACGCAATTTATCTCCAGGTCACTGGAGAGCTCCATAGGAGTAGAAATAAATGAAGACATGCTATGCAAACTTCTATGCTGTTTGGGCAGCTTCCTGAGCCTGGAATATGAGAAGATTTTCTAATAATCCCAGTAAAGAGATTAATAATTATAGCATATAAGACCTATTTCCTAATGTAGGCAGTAGCATTTTTCCATAGCCTCCGCATGACTCTTCCCCTTGTTGCAAATCACATTACGCTGCAGTCTGGGCAAACTGGGTTAGTGCTTCACAAAGATCCTCTGGTCTCAGGCAATATCTGGACATTAGTCATGTCCATCATCCAACTCCACCAGGACTTGGCAGGACAATCAACACACCATTGGGGAAGGCTGGAAAAAATTTCCACACTTCACAAGACGTTAGAGTTTATGAACGTTAAAAGTTTAGTATTAATATCTCTGCATCCGCAGCCTCACTCCACTGCAAGTCAACACAAATATTAAGCCCTGCTCTCTGAGTCAGTGGTGAATATGAATAAATCAATAATAAAGTTCATGCAGGGTTCAGGTCAATGAAGTCTCCTTCATGGTGCAGATTTTACCATAATTTTCTGCAATCTTATGTCTGAGTGCTTTCTTATAGCATCTTGTGTTTGCTTCTTCTTTTTATAGGCTACATGATTTCCTGAACTGTTTAAGTTTTTCCTGTTGAATATATCTCAATGACAAGTAAAGCAAAAGCGTTTTAAACTCTGGTTACGTCTAAAAGTTAAAAGCAAGAATTTTAAAGTTCAATTTCGACTCTCCTGAAAGGCACCACAATGCTGTCTGTCTAAAAGCAGCTATTATATACTGACTTAATATGCAATTAATCAAAATGTAATTAATGAAATGTAAACTAGTAAATATAACCATGAAAACTCCCTCATTAACAGCCTACAGGCTAATAGACAATTCACCACCATGTGTAATAAATTACCCTATGTAATACAGAGTAATATCGTCTTTTATTTATTCATTTATTTATTTAATCCTGTCCTTTGTCATTTTATAAAATCATTTATTAATAAATTTATATATTATTAATTATGGCAGGACAGGTCCCTCATCACTGCACCTTTAAGAATAAAGATAAATGTGAAGTATTATATGGGAGCAAAGTGTTTCCCCTCTCCAACTCAAAAATCTTTTCCCACAGGTGCTCCTGTATTGCTTACAGCTGTCCGAGTTAGAGCAGCAGCAGCAGTTCACTGAAATACACAATACTCAGACAAGTAATATTTTTATCTTTATGTACAGTTACAATTCTTTTGTAGTTTAACATGTTTAAAAAGACAGGCAGATATACAGTTATACAGTTGAAGGCTATGACAACTAGCTCCAGCTAGCAGTTAGCCTTAAGATTAGTCTACCAATACCAAATGAAGCTGAGATGTAGAGAATAGCAACCACTTTTATTGGCATATTGCTCAAGGATTATGCCATCCTGTGGGCTTTTAACACCCATTTCTTGCTAAAATAAGTTAGCAAGATTAGTTCAGCTTAGCTCAGCCCAAATTTTAACAAGCACGAGCTTTACACGGACATCTATTTTAGCGTTTTTCATGACATTTGTTGTCTACATATGTATTTGTGGTCTTGATAAAATATAGCTTATTGTTTGAAGTTGTAAAAGGCTTTAAATAATTTGTTATTGTATATTCTTTTCATAAATTCTCAGTGAACATGTTCATACTAGGTTACTTGGCGAGTCGCACAAAACGGTGGCAGTTCGACAAAATGATAGTTACACAAGATGCTGAAAAACAGATGAATGTAAATACAGCAGACAGAGAATAGAGTGTATGACTGCTGAATGAGGACAATGAATTGAATATTCTTGTTGTTTTGTTTTTTTTCCTCAGTAAAAAGGCACATTTTTTTGCTGATAGGGAAACTGATGACGAGGCGATCTCCTCACTTCCAGCAGCTACAGAGGTGCAAACAGGGACCAAAATAGAGAATATGTGTGATTCATGCAAATCTGAGTTAAGATTTTGGGTTGCGGGGGATGAGGGTGGGGTGTCTGCGAGGAAGCACATGCTGTGTCTCAATTCAGATACTTCTGTTAGGGCATCTTGTAGTACACTGTGCACACTATGTACTTACTTGTGTAGATGGCAGGTTTGGGGAGTTGGAGGCAAGAACGTGGCCTTGGAGAAGTGAGGGCTGTAGACGGGGATAGACGGCAATGCAGACGGCTGGGGGAGAGAGTGCGGCTGACAGGACTGAGGAACAGATTATGGCAGATTAAGTGCTTCTGTGGAAAGGGGGCATATCTCTAGTGAGACATCGAGACAAATGCTTTCTTAAAATAAGTGAAAAAATCAGTTAATGCAGAAGAGGGGTAACTAGTAGCTAAACAAATGTAGTAGTTTAGTAAAAAGTACAGTATTTCTCTCCGAAATGTAGTGAAGTAGAAGTAGCGTAGTACATGTATCTCAAAAGTGTCAAAATCAAAATCCTAATGCATCCCCGACAAGAACGTAACAAGAAAACTGACATAGGCAGTAACGACATCTGAACACAAGTGGACAGCCGAGACACCTTGCCATTTACATCTGTCATCTACAATGCGTAGAGCTGACCACTTGTGTTCAGATGTCGTTACTGCCTATGTCAGTTTTCTTGTTACGTTCTTGTCGGGGATGCATTAGGACACATTAGTGTTTACACTACAAATGGAATGCGGTCTAAAAGCGTATTGAATGCGTCTTGCTGTTCATTTGTGCTTGAATTTAGTACTGTCCACTTGTGGCCAAGTCTCATTTTAATACCCAGCGTAAACAGGGACTCAGATCCTGTGACAAAAAGCAGCCAGACCACAGCACCCCAAGTGAGAGCTGCAATTAAAACATGGCTCCACAGTGTTAGAGACTGGGGTGGGGAAGGAGCAGAAGGACCAGTAGATAAAATGGCAGACATCCACTGGTGCCCGTGAGGGGCTTGATTTATTATGTACCTGTTGTGTTCTGATGTGGTTCTGTGTGGTCATTGTTCTGTTTTACAAAAAGCATTTTATTCAGTATTCAACCCACATGCTCAGTTTTGTACTCAATGTTCAAAATATATTTTCTTAATGTTGTGACATAATGCAGGTATAGGACCAAACTAATTTTCTTATTTGTTAAGGACCCACACACCCACTTAAAAACTGAAGCATTGTGCTCATGTGTTCCCACAGTATAGTCTCTAGCATATGCTAACAGTTTTCCTCCAGTATGCGCTATGTGCCCACAGTGTGCCCACAGTACTATGGGCCCTGTTACCAGTGTGAAAAGCGAGGCACGTGTGGATCCCACTGGGATAGCTTTGGGGCCTGTGTGGGGCCACTGCAGGCAGCCCAGTGGCATGAAACATGGGGCATGTGTGGGCTCCACAATATAGGGCCCAGAAGAGGCCTCATTGGGACAGGCTACACCCAGCCCAAAGTGTGGGCATACTGTGGACATGTTGCAAGCTCTGCTTAGTGTGGGCAGCCCACAATCAGCCCACACTTTGGGCTGCCCTACATAGTGTGGGGCTCACACGTGCCCTGCATTTCACTCTTGTAACAGAGGCCATAGTGCACTGCCCACTGTGGGCTCAATTGTCTGCCTGCAGAGGCACCACACTAGCATGTTTGCTAGGATGCTGGTGTCAGATGTATCCATTGGCAGGTGGGCATATTGCTGAAGATTGCATGGCTCATTTTAGTGTTGTAAGTAATTGAGAATAAGCGGTTTAATAAACAATATTTATATAATATGTTAAAGCTATTTCACACATTTAAAGTTAATGAATGAGTGATAATTCAAATCTCAGCTTGTTTTCTTTCATTCGGTTGAAAGGCTGGGTTATGCCGCACTAGGCCGATACCTATTTTACGCACACTGGCCCTGTGTGTGTTTTCTGTGGGCAGTCCACTCTATGGCATACCCACACAAACCCCATGTGGGAACACTGTGCGCTAGCCCACATTGGGCCAATACCTATTTTGCCCACATTAGCCCAACACAGGTTGTTTGTGAGAAGCCTACACTTTCTTCTTATAGGATTTACTCGAGACAGAAGAAAAAGCAGCCTCCCACGCAAAATTCACAACACTATTAGAGAATATGTGCCTGACAGAAGTTTCTGACGAATTAAAACACAGCCTAGGAGGCAATGGATTAGGTCTGGCTCTGCCCCCAGCGTGTCTTTTTTCTTTCACAGCGATGTCACAGTTAAGCTAAAAATAGGCCTTTTAACAACACCAAAGACTTCACTAACAGCATATCCATACACAAAGTATTCACAGTGGTGACAAAAACATAATGCTGAATAAAATCAACCAGTTTCACATGAAATAGCGGAGAAGCTTAAAATCAGGGGCATTGTGCAGAGAATGACAGGCATGCGCTGTGTGAGACTACACGTCGACGCCATCGTTGGCCTGTCATCCAATGCTGCAGGTTTGCCCATTAACCACAAGAGATAGGTCTCAATGCTAATAACTTATATTAGCTATTAACAGTTTATTTATAAGACGCAGTTATGATCACTTGGATGGTGACATCATTTGAACGTGCAAATCTTTCAATTTTGGGATGAAACCTTAGACATCCGTTAGGGACTTAAGACTTACTTTTATTGTATATTTAATGTTTATAGTAACAGTTCATGTTAGAGTTGCTTTAAATTTATCGTGTCATGATATTTATAAGCAGCTGTGTCTCCTGTTTATCCTGACAGTCATGCTAGTAGATGCCCTGTTTAACTCACACCATCAACACCGTACATAAATATTTTTGGTTACGTCTGTCTCTCTGTTTCTTTCTCAGCAGGCTTCTGGTCTTCTCTTGGAGAAAAGAAGGATGATCAGACTTCCAGCCAGCAGAAGGCAGATTCGTCTGTTTTCCTTCTCCAACAAGACTGGCCAGCCGGAGCCAGCGGATGAGCTGAATTAACAATTAACACTCACATTTAACTTTCACAGTCACAAATAGCACCACTGTCATTGACATAGTAGGATATCAGCTACAAGGGATTTTATGGCACTGGCTCATAAGAATCGGAATAAGCAAAAATGAT
This sequence comes from Notoglanidium macrostoma, assembly GCA_030068235.1. Taxonomy (NCBI): domain Eukaryota; kingdom Metazoa; phylum Chordata; class Actinopteri; order Siluriformes; family Auchenoglanididae; genus Notoglanidium; species Notoglanidium macrostoma. The sequence goes on from JAQQZR010000005.1 coordinate 1,540,267, forward strand.
TATAATGCAAAATAGTGCAAGTATTAAAAATATATTACAATATATGCAACATTTTGACTGAATTTAGTGATCAATTAACTCATGCAGGTCATTTTGCTTTTAATGTGTTGTCTTTCCCTTTCACTTTCACACACACTTATTTTTCTCCATTTTCCCTTTTTGTTAATTCCAGTGCTGCAAGTTTAACGAGTTGCTAGTAGCTATAAGCAGGTGAGAGTGAGCGGGACGCCATGGCCTTTCAGGGCAGCAAGGAGATGCTGTCACTCCAGCATATTGTCAGAGTTGTGCCAGAGAGTGGAGCACAGGTCAAGGATGTGCTGTTAGCCGAGGGAGAGACAACATCTACTCAGCCTCCCATATGAACAAAGCTGTGGTAGTGTTTATGAAAAAACAAAACACTGTTAACACGCTGATTGAGAGCAGAATATGGATGAAAGGAGTAATGGTTCCAGTGTGCCCTCTATCTGCCCCTGCGACGTGATTAGTGATCACAAACATGCCTCCATTTATTGAAAATGAAGTGATAATGAAGGAGCTGGCCTGCTTTGGGAAATTTGTCAGTGCAATAAATATGATTCCACTGTAAGAATTGGCTGGCTGTAAGAATTCAGAAGTGAAGCATGTCTTGTCATTATTTTCTTTTTAAATGTTTTTGAATGTGAGGGCAAAAACGTTCAGCTGCTCGTGTGGGTAGCTCAGGGAGTGAAACAGCCAGGTTACAGCAGCAGCAACGCAGGGACAGTTAGCAGGAGAGGACCCGAGGCCCGGATCCTGGAGTGAACGACACGCAGAGCATCAACTCAATGGAGCCCGAGATGTAAGTGGACAGTGACACAACAGTAACAACGAGGCAAACACTGTACTTATGCTAGCTAATGCTAACTCTCATCTTGATGCTGATACTGAAATTAACGTAGCTGAAGCCAAAGCTAGTCTTGGCCCTAAACCCGATGCTACTGAAAGCCTTAGCGCGACCCCGGCCATAACATCTGTTCTGGGTATGAACCTGATCCTGTGAAACAGCAGAAGGAGAACTCCCAGAGCACACACAGGAACACACTGACACTGAGAAACACTGCCAAGGTGAAGAACAATACAGCCAAGCTGAGAATAGAAAGAAAGAACAGGATGAACCAAGTTGTTGAATTGTTAACAAAATAAAAACAGTAGTGAAGTAGTGAATGTTACGATGCAGGAGAGTGAAGGCCCAGTGTGTAGTACTGGTGTTATGGATGGAGAAAAGCTCATACCCATGGAGGAGGGAAAGATCAGTTCAGATGAGTCAAGATTTTCTGACAGATTAGAAACACCGAACCAAACCAATAGCCTCAAGACATGTACACCACAGCACAGATAAGCCATTTTTTTTTTTCAGAACTGACAAAAGGTAAAAGGAATTACTTCATGGATAAACCAAAATTGGTAAAATCAGCATGACATACTACAAAAAAACATCAAATTTTCAGTGTTCTCACCTCTCAGAAGAGCTAGAGTAAGAAACTGGACATCAGCAGAATGAAGGACTCTTTCTTAAACTAGACTATGGACTTTCAGTTGGATTGATGGATTAAAACTGGATTAAGACTGGGGGGTTTGGGGGGTTTTGAGTGGGAGGATGTGGGTTCATCTTAAAAGTCAAAGTCTCTCCGACGCTCCCTTTGTCTTTCACACATGAGCTGGAGGGTGTGCAGAGCTCTTTGGCATTTTCCAATTTTCTTCTTTATTTTTACTTTAACTAAGCAGTGATTTTATATATATATATATATACAGTATATACTGTATATGTTCAGTTCATGTCAACGTTCAGTTATAAGTATACAAGCTGTGGAAAAGCAGGAGGGAGCGAGTGTGACGCTATGGACTCTGAGGCTGTCAGAGAGACTCTTTTCCTCCAGCACTGTGTCAGGTGTGTGCCGGAGAGTGGAACACAGGTGGAAGACATGTTGTTGGCGGTGGGAGAGAAAATGTGGAGTGAAAATATCTACTTTGCCTCCTGAATGAATAAAGCTGTGGTGATGTTCCTGAAGAGAAAGTCACACGGATCGGAACCAGAATATGGTTAAAAGGAGGCCTAGTCGAAGTTCTCCTCTGTCTACCCCTCCAACCTGAGTTATGATTTCAAACATGCCGCCATTCATAAGACATGAAGTTATAATGAAGAAGCTGGACCACTTTGGTCAGTTCACCAGCCCCATGAAAACATTTCTACATGGCTCCACAGTGACGCAGTCTTTCCGAAGAAGTTTTTTACCAGCTTGGATGAGACCCTGGGCTCACAGCTCAGTGTCTCAGTGGAGGTAGAGCTCAAAGAGTTCACTGATGAACACAAAGGTTCTGATAACACTGATTCTACCACTTAGACCAACACTAAAACTGACAATCATGCTGACGCCGGGCTTACACCAATTAACATCACAGACACCGTAGCTGGTGCTAGCGCCAAACCCGAGGCACCTACAGGTGTTAGCACTGGCAGCAACCCTGACTGATAATGTCACTGACACTATAAAGCAAGAGCAAATGGAGAAACCACAGAGCACATGCAGGAGCATACTGAGAACAAGAAACACTGCAGAGGTGAAGGAGAATATAGCAGAGCTGGTAACAGGAGAGATAATATGAATAAGGTTTCAAAATTGTCCAAAAAGCCACATAACAGTTAAGTGGTAAATATCGAGATGGAGTATGAAGGCTCTGAGTGAAGTGCTAGAGCTACAGGCAGAGAATATTTTACACCCATGGAAAAGGAAGAGATTTGCTCAGATCAACCAAAACATTTTCACTGTTCAGAACAGCCTGAGGACGTGTACACTGTAGGACAGATGAACCATTTTTTAACATCTGACTAAAGGAAAAAGGAACCACTCACCAACAAGCTACTTTACAGATAACAAGTAATTTGTCACATAAGACTGAGAAAGTGTTTAGTCTGAGAAAATGGACATATGAATTTATGGATTAAACCTGAATTAAGACTTGAAAGGATTTGGGAGGTTTTTAGGATGAGAGTGTGGGTGGGGTGTCTGATGGGGTTAAAAAATATATAAATATGCAAAAAGAAAAGCCTTACAAAGTTAAAGTCTGCAAGTTAGTTATTGTTGGCTGGTAATAGTTGCGCGAGAGTGAGAGTGAAAGGATGTGAAACACTAAGTCTCTCACTCTGTCTTTCTCTCACTCACACTTTCCCAGGCACAGGAAGTCCCAGGAGTTCACTCAGGATGATTTGGTCGCAGATGATGCCATGCTTCTATACCTCTGCACATATCATTGAATCTCTACTTCTGTATCTTGGTCACTTCGGTGATATATCCCCAAGTACACCACTTCCTGTATTAATAACACAGCATGCAGGTTTTGAATGTGCAGAATGTTCTGTCCTTTTCCTCTTTTCTCAGATCTTCCTCTGGATTGGTAACGAGGCCAAAGAAGTGGAGAGGAGCAGATCAGCTAATATACAGTAGGTACTGCTGAAAAAATGCTTCACGGAATTGTCAAATACCATCAAATTCCATATTGCCATCTCAGTTATTAGCAATATAAGCAAATTGTGTAGAAATACATACTGTTTAAAGAAAAACAAATAAAAAAAACCAATACATCTCAAAGACTGCCTATTACAGTTTGATCAAAATAATAATTGCCAATACATTTTAACAATTTGTAATTAATAATAATAAGAACTTTTAAAAACAGCTTAAATGTTTAACAGAGCAACAATAACATATAAAAAAATGAAATAAGGAGTTGTGGCAAAAGTCTAAAATGTAATGTGAAAAAATACATTTATAAATTTAAATAAAGAGTTAAAAAATAGGCCCAATCCAAAATTAATACGATCCTATGTAAACCATGTCACAGCTTTTTTTTAATTCTTTTCAAAATTGCTGAGGGTGTGAGAAGCTCACAGATTTCCGGGTAGAGAGATCTGCACAGAGTTTGTGACTGTATAGGTGTATAGATGTTCCTAATAAAGTGGCCGGTGAGTGCACACACACCTCCACCTCCCTTTAGTGTCAGTCAGGTCAGGTAATGATGCAACCAGGGTTTTCCTGTCAGATTTCAGCCACCGGTCTATTGCCTGTGGTGTTTCACAAGTTCCAAATAATCCCGCACTGCTTCTATGGGATTGAGGTCTGGTGATTTTGCAGACCAGACTAACTCTCCTAGTGCGCCTTACTTGAGTGCATCACAAACAGGTTAGGTCCAGTGCATGCTACAGTTATGTATAGGCCATGGGAATAGTGTTGCTACCCATCTCTTATAATATGGGATCGTCCCATAGTAAAAAATACAATGCTTACTGAGTCTATAATAATAATAAATATATCTGTTATTTTTATATTTTAAAAAATAATCAATGTTTGGGAAATTTTTAGCTTGAAAAGCGTGCCTGTGGTGACTGTCTTCAAAATAAATGCCACTCAGTTTGAGATATTGAATTGTAATGCAGCGAAGTTCATACAGCTGTAAGTCAGGCCTAAGTGGACACACATTTATATGGCCACTCTGTGTTCTAGGTAATGAAGTAGCCATGGAGATTGTTCACCATTATAATTGTAGAGAATGATTCCAAACCTGCATTCCACCACACGAACTCTGACAAGAAGACACACTACATCTCTGTCTGCTGTTTACCACATCTCAGATTGTCGAACGCTACAACTCAGTTTGCGTACTCTGCAACTGAGTTTGCTGAACATTGTGACGCAGTCTGTTACAAACGTCATACTACTCACCTGTGATTCACCTGTAAACTTATTTTGTTCTAACACGTTGTTGGATAAGTAAAAAGATACCTTAACAAATATTTATTTTTGCTTTTGAACAAATACGGTGTCTGAAATGTGTGTTTGTGACTGAAGAAATCAGTCCTCAAAATCCAATGAATTATTATTACTTATCATCTTAATTCATTTTGAGTCCGTTTCTCCTCTCCTGCTTTTCATTTTAGCCTGGTGTGGGTTTTTACAGAGCAACACGGGGGTCATTTAGGCTATTTGAAATTTTATATACAAACTTATGACTGATGTTAAGCTTAAATTGGGCACTTTTCAAAGTGTTTTTCACTGTGTATCCAATGTTTTAGTCTTTATACATAAAGACTAAAAGAGTACCAACACTATATATAAAATACTAATAACAAATACTAAATTTATTGTGTGAAAATTACAATTAATTGTATTATTAGTTGTGATAATGCACAACTGACACATTATTTTCATTAGGTCATGTTGACTCTTTTGGGTTTAGATGAGTATAGTTTTATACTTTGACTATAATAGGAATAGGAGATAATAGTTGCTTTATTCATAGGAATATTAATATGTATTTTTTTGAGTTATGTGACTAATTTATTTATGTAGCGTTCCCACAGTTCACAGCCCATCTTCCCTGAACAGAATGAACAAGAATGAACAGAATGAATACTTTACCATCTTGGATGAGGGAATCATCATCCTGTTTTCTTGAAGGGTTTAACAAATCTGCAAGAATTTGTTTGTATTTTTGCTTAAAAAATACAGTTTGAACATCGAACTCATGTTAGGGCACACTATTTGCACACAATTATTTGTTAGTTTTATTATTTTGTTGAATCGCTGTTGTTTCCATAGATTTATTATTATTATCCATATTATTATTATTATTTATTAACCTATGTGGTACAGATTTCTAAGAATAATTCAGACACACATAAAGCAGAAGCTGTAATATTTGTGTGTGATTCATTGTCCCCAAAGCCCAATCTTTATATTTTAGCCTTAGATATAATGAGAAGAATTTATTAAAAACTTAAGTAGTTGTTGAATCTTGTTCCTCTGATTTATCAATTGCCAAAGGATCTTGTAGAAGAGCTAAGGAAACCATGAGCGACAAGCAAGAAGACTGCTACTTTCCCTACAACTCCACATGCACCAAGGTAGTGTAGCTTTTTTTAATATATGAGTTTTAAAACTTTTGAATTCTTTTGCCTCTGCTGAAATACCTCTGTCTGTGACTGTTATGGAAAAGGTTTTGATATGTTCTTGTTTCTTTAGCAAGGGGGATCGCTGCCCTTTGATAATTGGACCCTAATCGACAAAAGCTTTAAAGAGATTCTTTATGCACCTTCTTCTTCTAGCTAAAATATAAAATATATTCTTCTAGCTAAAAGATATGTACTAAAGGTACAAAACATGTATACTTTTCCATTCCTTATCCAGTGGCACAGAACGTACAATATTAGCATAACATTTTCCAAGAATGTAATTATTCTTCAATCTTTAAAGCAGTCAGGTATTTTCTCACTTTTCTGACACACAGAAAAATTGTTTAGAAATCCCAGACCATGGGGAAAACCAGCCAGGCGAGTACCCAAAACAGGATGCCAACATCAAGTCTCAGACGCCACGCATCATCAGACGGCATGCTGTTCTTCAGGAAAAAGGTAAAAATCCAAGGGAAGATTATATAAATGTCAATGTTTTTCAAAGCCCTAAATGCCCTGTATGAACTTAAACATAAATGCTTGTTTGTAGGTCAGCTTCCTCACGTGCAGGAGAAAAGCATCAGGTGCCTCCCTGAGGAAACCACAGCGCACCAGGACGGGTAGTGATTCTTGCATCTGATGTTGAAAAAGCAAGTAAATGATTACTACTACTATTAGCAGTAGACGTGTAGGAGAAAGCAAGGAAAAGAATTCCATCAGCAACATTTGAATACCTCTGTTGGCCTGCCTGACTAAACAATCTTAGTCTAGAAACTCATCTGCAGGAATTTCCATACAATAAAATGTCATGCTTTGGAAGCCTTCTGCGTCAAAGCTAACCTGCAGTCCTTCACTCAGACAAGCTCAGAATCAGTCCAGGGTGCAGACTTTAGCATTTGAGCTCAGTGTAAAAACACTCTTAGTAATCTGCAACGCATTCTCAATATTGCATTTGAGTCCCGTTTTATAGTCTCCTGCTTCTGAGGCTTTGGTTGAAAATCCAGCACCTACTGGTGTGAAGCCTGCCTGGAAGAGAAAACGCACATGGGCTACTGCTGAGCAACCCCACAGCGAACTTGTTAAGGTGAAACATTGAGCACTACTACATGTTTATCCTGAGAGAAGATGTCACTGTTTTTCTAATTCCTGGTATATTCACCTTTGGAGAACAAACGATTGAAAACAATTAAATCTGAATAGATAAAGTCTTAGGCTGATATAGCTTATAATTAATTTACAGAAAGAAGAGGACATCATTCTGGTCCTACTTACACTTTATGTTGGCTTTATGTGTGAGGTTTTAAATAGTGTCTGTTTCTGTTGGTTCAAGATGTATTTTAGAATTGTGCTATATAGAATTGCATTGTTTCAAAGCCATTTTCAGAGCATCGACTAGAGCAGTAGTCAAAAGTGCCAACAAACATCATCACAAAGCAGCTTTCCAGAAATACAGATGTGGACTATTAAGCAAGGGGGTGAAAGTGGCAATAAAAACCTGCCTGAGACATCATGAGGAAAGGAATCAGAGTCAAAAGGGAACCCATCCTTTTCAGAGTGACAGCAGATAATGGCATTATAAATTATTACCCTTATTAATCATTCACCTGGATACGTATGTGGATTTACTGCTGTACTCTCCATGTAACTTTCAAGGTATAAGATATGTACTAAAGGTACAAACTGTGTATTCTTGAGGGAACCAGTCCACTGACATTCTTGCATCTCATAGTAAGAACAAAACAAATTTGAAGGAATTCAATCAATAGTAGAGATGTAGGAGAAAGCAAGGAAAACAATTCCATTAGCAGCATTTAAATAACTCATGCCAGCCTGCATAACTAAAAATCTTATAAGAGCCGCTCGTTTGCGAGTGTTCCCACACAATCGCATGCCATGTTTCGGAAGTCTTCTGTGTCAGTGCTAACCTGTGATCACAATGTTGCATTTGTGTCCTGCTTTACAGAGTCTCCCGCTTCTGAGGCTTTGAATGAAAATCTACCACCTTCGGATGTGACGCTTGGCCAGAAGAGTGAACACCCAGGGAGTGTCTGCGCACCTGATGCTGAGCTTGAGAAGCCACAGTCCATCAGATGGTGTATAGTTCTCCAGGCCAAAGGTACAATTTCAAGCAACAGATGATCTTGATCAATGTTTTTTAGTGTCCTAAATGCCCTGAAGGATCTCCCACATAATGACATGCCATGTTTTGGAAGCCTTCTGGATCAAAGCTTCCTTCACCCAGACAAGCTCAGAATCATTCCTGAGTGTGGATTTAAGCATTTGGACCATGCTTTACAGAGTCTCTTGCTTCTGAGACGTTTGAAAATCCACTACCTGCTGATGAGAAGCCAGGCCAGAAGAAGGAAGGCTCAGGGAGTGTTGGCTCAGCTTATGCTGGCCAACCTCCCTGTGAATGTGTTGAGGTGAAACATTGAGCTCTACTACATCTTTAATCCTTGAGAGAAGATGCTCCTGTTTTCCTGATACCTGTTATATTCACCTCAAGCATATGATCAAAAACAATTGAAGCTGCATAGATAAAGTCTTATCTGAGATCTAATATTTAATTTACAGAAAGAAGATTCCAAAATTATGCCTGTGACTCCACAGTCCTTCAGGGGGTGCACTGTTGTCCCAGCTGAAGGTAAAAACTCATTTGAAGATAAGCTAACTCTCAAAGTTTCTCAGTGTCCTAAATGTCTTGTATGCTCTTCATGTATCATGTGTCTGTATGTCAGCTTTCTCATTTGAGAGAAGAAACATTTGGTGCCTTTCTGAGGAACTGCCTCTGATAGTTGTTTCTCATGATACATTGAAAAGTTTGTAAGATCCAGTGAATCTCCTGCACAGATGATGAGATCAAGTTAATTATCAATGGACTGGAGGAGATCAAGCTGGAGGACAGTGTAAAGACCCATTTGGAAACAGCTGGTCTTCAGCAGTGAAGTTCACTTCTTCTGAAGCAAGACCTGCAAGGAAAAGAAAAGCTGCATGGAGTGCCTGCCCAAATGATGAACCATTGTGCAAGTATGCTAAGATGATGCTTTGGCCTGCAGTACAGAAGACCTGTCCTGCTTCTGAGGACATGGCTGCAAGTCCATCAGCAACAAAGACACCTTCTAAAGCAAGACCTGGCAGTAAAATGAAAGCTGCATGGAACACCTGTTCAAATGATGAACTATCCTGCAAGTGTGCTAAGGTGCTCTACTACAGAAGACATGCATTCCTGTTCATTAATTAAACTCCCTGCTAATAAGCATCCAGTTAAATATATTCCATCTTCTCCTTCATAATCAGGGTTTTTTTCTTAATTGATGTTAACCTGAATCATTGCTAAAGTTACTAAACTGAAGTTTTGTGTGAACCAGTGACACTCTATATGGTGCACAGTGGTTGAAAAGTGAAGACAGTTTTTTTTCTCATTCCCTCTAGCTTGTCCATGTTTAACCCTGGAGAGCTGACATCCACCATTTTCCTGAATACTGGACCATCTCTGGCTGAACACAAAACACAACCACAAATACAACAACAAACACAAAAACAAACACAAACACAAAATGCAAATAAACACTGTATTTTGGTCCAAAATGTTTTCCGGACCAAAATTACACCCATGCCATCATATGAATAGATCTTTCTACCAACCAACAACACACTAATCCGCTCGACATGAATCATAAGAAAGCCATGTTGTGTGTCCCGGAATGTGATGAGATGGGTGATGTTGTAGGGACTGTGGGTGGTGTGGTGATGGAGGATACCTTCCTGGGAATGTGCACACATGGTGATATTCCCTGCAAGCTGTTCAGGGATATTCATAATGGCATTATTGGTAGCCAATAACATTTCATCCCAGTCCCTTTCTTTTGTTAGGGTTGTTACGGTTCAGGAATTTGTTCATGTATTTCTTGAAAGAATGGTTTTGATGTTTAATCCTATTTAAAAATTTAGCTTTTAAATAATATTAAAATAAAATACTATGTGGGCTTGTTTAAACCACCTAAATCATGTACAAAACTTAAACAGAAATTAACTTTTTGTCATTTTTAACTTCATTCATTTCACAGATTTCAGTTGATTTCAGCCTGTTTTTGTACAAGTCTAGTACTTTCTTTTCTCATCTTCTGCATTTTTTGTCAAAGACTTTGAACATTAAAGTAAAATCAAGAGGAAATTTTACAGTAAATTAAAGAAGATAATAATTCTGTTTGGCCACAGCCCTGCATTATTGACTCTCATTTTCCATTGTACTTTTTTTCATAAGGACTTCCTTTTTTTTTTATTTTTTTTGCAAGGGCAGATAAAAGTGCAAACTTATACCATTACTTTCTCTATAATAAGCTAATAAACAATTCACTATTCTCCTTTAAAGTCAGTTAAATCCAGATTGTACAGTTTAATTGATTCGTTTAAATGGTGCAGCGCTGTAGGACATATGCTGCACCAATATTAATTAATAAAAAAATGACAATTTAATAAAATAAAGTCAATGTCTGTTTCTTGTTGTTACCTAAAGTACCTTCTGAATATATTCTAAAGTTATCTTTAGAAGGCATCCTAAATATAAAGTTAGTTATCAACTAGATATCACCAGTGCTTCAACTGTGTTTGTATGTCTGTATAATGCTGAGTATCTGGGTTTAGTTCTCATCCTGAACAGAAGTGTTCAGTGTCCTGCTTGTTAAATGAACCTGGATTTAATATCAAGCACACTCAACGCTCATGTTTGAATTTGGGAGCTGAAAACATTTGACATCCACCTGGTGACAGTAAAGTAAAAAAGCAATTTAGGCAAATGTAAAGAGAGCTGATCAGGCGACTAAATGCTTAGAGTCAACATTTCACTATACACTAGATAAAGTAACCCCATTTAAAAGGAAAATAATTAGCTAGAAAAAATTAGCACCCTGGTACAATGATGACACACGCTCCCTAAAACAGACCACTCGCAAATTAGAACGCAAGTGGCGTCAAACTAAATTGGTAGTATTCAAATTAGCATG